>CM057154.1:26873566-27401094 GCA_029962745.1 Echinometra lucunter | reverse complement strand
TTCTTAAGTTGAAATGAAAAATATATCTCCAAAGATAGGTGTTTGAAAACAGAATGTGTAGTGGCAGTAATCACATCATAATTATGACATCATAAAATCAATATGTTTATGTTCAATATTTGTAGATTTCAAAAAATGAAATTATAGAGATCGATTATATTAGATATCATTCAAAATGTAAGCTTGTTCAATTCTAGAGTATTTTCTATGACGTGAATCATCCAAATGACGCGAGGGTTATTCTTTCCTTCTTTAACATTATAACTTCAAGATTTCATTGATGCCGTAATTGATCAGGCTTGCTTCATGTTTTAGACTTTCAAAAGTGTCCTTTGAAATGAAGTTCATTTTTGAAGCACTGTCGCGTTTGGCGAAATACCTCTTATGAAGTATCATGGCAGTCATATTCTTTCCCATGAAACTGATGGAGGTGTATGGTCATGTGCAGTGCACTTGTGTACACGCCTTTTAACTTCCTCATTAAGCATCATGATTGGTTCATTCCCGTAATATGAATTCTTTATAAATTCAGTGTCGCATGAGTTTTGGCATTTCATAATTAACCATTGAAAATCGAAGCTATTAAAACGTCTCTTTAGTCAGACCCACAGAAATAGAAGACGGTGTATGAACACAAAAGAAGGCTACAGTCCAAATGGAAAAGTGTTCCAATTTCCGGTACACATTCCTGTAATATGAATTCTTGATAAATTCAGTGTCGCATGAGTTTTGGCATTCCATAATTAACCATTGAAAATCGAAGCTATTAAACGTCTTTTTAGTCAGACCGTGTATGAACACAAAAAAGGCCACAGTCCAAATGGAAAAGTGTTCCAATTTCCGGTACACAGTGGGAGAAAGGACTGAATCACTCATGTAATCACAACGCTGTTGTAACAATCTATTGTTGTATTCGTTTTGAACAAGATGTTGCATGAGTTTCAACTGTATTTCGGTGAAATGCATTCCTAAAAAAAAATTAATGTATGATGTCGACTTCCGTCACTATGCACAACCCTTATATTAACTTTATGTTGAGTTCTTATAGCTCTGGTATCTATATGTATATATATTTTGTACACACAAAAGAATAACTTAATTTGCAAAAACTCAGCATATACCGAATAGGAGTTGCATGTTGCATATTACTGGTTATTCAAAAAGGGAAAGGAAAATGTCTGCGTTTGTATCAATGAGTACTGGATATGAATGCCCCCCTGTATTAAACCTCTGAAATTCAAAGAATTCAGTAGTCAACAGGTAAATTCTTCTGACCAATTTTCCTGAAAGTTTTATGAATATCAGTGTATATTTTTCTTTATGCGGAAGTACACCACGTTACCAAAGCTTATGGCAGATCTGTAGAGCACATGTTCTCTCCAGCTGAGTTATTCTTCAGAAAATATCAACGATATACTTTGGAAACATGCCATGAGAAAAGGAGAGATACAAAGCTCGATTTCAGCAATTGTTGTCGAGAGGCTACAGACAATGAGGGGATCATGGTGATGGTGGAGGTGGGGATTCTCTTGGTGTATTGTTAGTCATGTATCATTCAATCTTGAGTGTTCACACTGGATTATGGTGCCCTATGTCATGCTGATCCTATGTATCCCTAACTCATAAGGAAACCAACACCCCCAAAGTCAAGAATTGTTTTTTTTTTAAATCAATGCTAAGACAGAATAAAACAGAAATTTTGAACCAACTCGAACACGGAATGAGAATATGCCTATAAATTATGAAATTTTCCTTTTTTGATGTTACCATAGGTATTGGTGATATAATTTGTGGACAACTATATAGATATAGATATACATATTCTTTTTATTTATCTTGAAGAACACATGTCTTCATTGTCCTTAACCCAAATATGTTACTCCTACATTGTAATATCTTGAGTTTGGCTTAAGAAAATGTGCAAATCTGACTGAAGCAAACTGAAAATGTTTAAGTGTTTACAAAACATTTCGAGTTGTCCACAAAATAATGGCATCAATAGCGTGTCAAAAGATGTCATACAGAAAATTTCATATAGTCATAACTTTCCTTTTCCGTTTCCAATTTCATTTCAATTTTCGTTGATCTGTTTTATTCCATCTTAGCTTTGACTTAAAGGTGTTTGTTTCCTTTAATATTTTCAGAAGAGCTTAATCGGGCGATATTTCATACACATTATTGTCGATGTAAGAAAGGAATTGCTCCACGATGTCGTTATTATTCGAGCAACAACAGAAAACGAAGACATAGATGAACAAAACAAAATTGAATACGAATGAAAACGGATTACAGCATTATAACGGATTTCCCATGCGTGGGAAATGACTGCCGCATGCTATCAGTTCGGCATTGAAGTTCACATCACAGTTACAAAGTTTGGATTATTGTAATCAATCTTTAATTAGGAATGACAAGTGTATAAAGCCCGGCGCACACTATACGATCCGACTGCGACCGGATTTTCGAAAAAATGTCATTTTTCATTATGAAAGTTTAAACAGGTGAAATTCTCTTATTTGAAGTTCGGAATAATGATAGGAATATTGATTTGATTTGATTTGATTTATTTATTTTCTTCTGCTTTGATTTATGCACAATTTTTTCAGATAACATACATAAAATAAAATACAAAAGAATTTTTACAATGAATCATAAAACACAGTATTTGTAATAATCATTTACGAAACAAATGATAAATTGTCATTTTTTTTGGTAATTCAGTTAAACATAATATTGGATCAAAAATAAGATTATTTGCAGAAGAAGGACTGCCATTATAAGCGATGTGCTTGAAAATATGGCAGCCCCAAAAATTGTGAAATAGATAACCATATCAAATAAGCAGAATGGAAAAAAAATAACTAAATCCTGTATTAAGAGGATAATGACGATGAAGAAGATGAAAATGATGACGATGATAATACTGATGATGATGATGATGATGATGATGAAGATGATGATGAAGATGACGATGCTGATCATGATATCGGTAATGACAAAAATGGTAGGAAGGATGATACTGTGAAAAAGACTGAGGAGCTAACACAGAAATTTTACCGTGAATATTCTGATAGCAACATGGTCTTAACTTTCGCTTTAAATGAGAAGAGTGAACAAGAGGATTTGATGCATTCTGGGAGAGGATTCCATAGGTCTGGGCCATGGTGTCTTACGGATCTATGAGCAATAAGTAACTTAGGGTTAACTACATGAAGATTAGAGGAATTTCGAGTAGGGTAGGAGTGAATAGTGTTATTTAAAGTATAAAAGTTTTGAAATGAAAGAGGAAGCATGTTATTCAAATACTTAAATATAAACAACAGACTTTGTAATGAATAAATGTCGAATACGGTTAGAGTTTTCAGTTCGTAAAATATTGGTCTTGTGTGAGATAAATATTGTGAACCAGTACAAATGCGAAGGGCTTTCTTTTGCAATAAGTGGATAGGGTGGAGTTTTGTTTTGTTGCTGCTGGCCCATACTAAGTTGCAATATGTTATATACGGTAATATCAATGAATTATAGAGCATGGTGAGCGTTTTGCAAGGGATAATTTTCCTTATTTTATAAAGTATACCAACATTCCTAGAGATAGAGGTAGTTATATAACGTATATGTTCATTCCAATTTAAATTTTCATCGATAATGACACCCAAAAATTTTGTTTGTCGTTTTCTTTCGAGGGGTACATTATCTATAAGTATGTCGTAAGGAAAGTCGTTGGCATGAGAGTTAACGTGCTTGAAATACATGAAATTTGTTTTATCAATATTAAGGGACAATTTATTGCATTTAAACCACAAAGATAATTTTGGTAACTCATTATTCAGTGTATTTACTAAGGTATTTAAATCATGATGTGAACAGAAGATGTTGGTGTCATCTGCAAATAATATGAATGATAAGAGAGGCGTTGTATTGGTCAAATCATTGATATATAATAGAAATAGTAATGGACCTAATATTGATCCTTGTGGAACACCGCATTTGATTGGTAGGAAATTTGAAGAAACATTATTATACACTACATATTGTTGTCTGTTAGATAAATAGCTCTCAAACCATGAGAGGGCGACTCCACGAATTCCGTAAGAGTGAAGTTTTTTAAGTAAAATCTGGTGGTCGAGCGTATCAAAGGCTTTTGATAAGTCCATAAATACTCCTATGACATGTTCTTTATTGGCCATGGCATTTGTTATTTTATCATATAATTGTACTAAAGCTAGGTCTGTTGAATGACTTTTTCTGAAACCATACTGATTTATATTTAGGAAATGAAATGTATCCAAAAACTTATACAGCCTTTTGTAAATTATCTTTTCGAGGATTTTTGATATGCTGGGAAGAATGGATATTGGCCTGTAATTATTAATATCGAAATTTTGTTAAGGCGAAATCGGCTTCAAATCTTAGCCGATCTCACGATTGCCGTTTCGATTTTGATGTTCATACGACTATTCGGAACTTTGATCATGAAGATTTTACATGTTTGAATGTTCATATCAAATCCTATAGCTGCACGGATCGTGCAGTGTGAAGCCCGGCTTACACGATGCGTCATTTACAGACGACAAGACCGCGTAAGTGACTGGTAATATATACGGTCTTTTATGCATCATGAAAGAGTGATTATGATCATTATGATTTACAAATTGATTGCAAACGAACAATACAAACGTGTGGGTTGATTGCAAGTCACGCCTCGATTAGCGCAGGCTTTGACGCATAAGTGGCAATCCGGGCTTAAACTAAAAGGTGGCGATTTTGTTTTTAAAAAAAAGAAAAAGAAAAAGAAATCCATGAGAAAACTTATGTGAGATGAATTTGAAAAATCAGACGAGCCCTCAAATCATCAACTGCCCGATGTTTAATATACATTGTGATGAAACAGTTTTAATATTGACAAAAATTTTTCGTCTTCACACAAAAATACCACAACTTCGAAGTACAATAAGCATGATAAGTCTATATATAGCTTTTCATTCGACAAAGAATTTTAAAAAAATCAAACAGACATACAAACCAACAAATAAAATAATACAAGTAATCGAACAAGAAGGCAAAAGGTATCAGGCTGTGGGAAGCTTCTTATCAAAGAAAAGATTCTTGAAACAGGGCCCTATATGTTATGCAGACAGTGCCATGTTAAAATACGCCATTTCCTTGCCGCTCGCATCATAATGAGAGATTATTTATATATTTTCCATTAAGCGAACAATATAGATTATGTATTTTTTCTATTATGTCTGTTCCAGTGTTTCGTTTTATCGGTTCATCAACAGCCTTCATTTCTTTACAATTCCTTCCATTATCATACTGCACCATTTGTATAGAGATCATCTTGGTCAGAGTAGAGTAGGTTGTCATGATTTCTTTTAAAAATGTCTGTCTCTAGGTGTATTCTTTTCTCGGTTCATAAACAGCCCTGTAGTTTCTCTGCAACTCTTTCCAGTGTAAACGTTTTTGTATAATTCAGCTTGTTCAGCTTTCAGTGGTATTATGCTTTAAAGAATGGAATGAAGTTTGTCTTAATTGTCGTTTTCTCGGTTCACAAAAAGCCCTTATTTCTTTACAATTCCTTCCTTCCATTGTCACATTGAACATGTTGTCGAGGAATCATTCATCTTTCTGGAAGAATTGAACTATAGGTCGTTCATATTGATCAGCCCCTTGGGTATATCAGTAAGTTATAATGTATACAATGATGCAAATATTAGTAATCCTTATAACAATGATGTAGAGAGATGGTGCAGAAGTAAAATGAGAGAATAATAGCGCGGTCTTGTCACCAAGGTCAAAGTGCAAGATTCGGCGGCGTAGACAAGGGAGAGGGCGGAAGGGGGAGCTGGGGCATGGGCACATTGTCGTCTTCTGTGTATCATCAAGATTTGTAGATTTTTACTTTTGTATGAAGCCACTTAATCTTTCCTTTTCTTTAAAAATTTGTCATTTGAAATATACACATCGGGGATTAAAATTTTTGAAGGAGTCATTCTAACAATATTAAATCTGAAAAAGTTCCTGCGGGATCTATCAATATACGATTGTCATATTCTTCTAAGGGGATCGTTCTTGATTCTAAAATGTAGAAGTGCTCTGTTATTAAATTCCGTGGTCAGTGGTGGGTTGAACACTTTCTAGATTGTCAGTATGTATTGACAAGCGCTTTCTTTATTAGCAGACACTACATACATAACAGGAAAGATCAATAATTTCAAGTATCATATTTGCTTTCTAATCTGGTCCTCATCATGAATGTAAGAAGACTATGGGTGTTAAAAAGGGAAGCATATTCGGATCGATATTACAGCTACATGTATAGCAATACACCGTTACGCAACCAAAACAACCAAAAAAATATTGTCTGGTTTGCAAAGCTGTAAGGTTCAGTCATGAGTAAATGCATTGAAATATCACTTCTTTTGATAAAAAATGGAATTATTAATATGAATTCAGCAATTCTGTCTTCCATGCGGATGGATTCATTGAATATGTTGCATAGACGAAGAAAAATAATGTAATTCCTCACTATTTCGATCACATACTTACAGACAATCAGCTTTGGTCTCATTGTGTATCGCATGTGAAATATTAAAGATTCTGCTGCGAAAAATAAAACTAACATGGAGTCAGGCCTTTAGTATTAATCTTGTGCATGAGAGTTACGTGTTTGCCTATCGTCGAGCTAGACCGGGAATGAAGTAGAAGTAATAAAAGGGGCATATTGTCCGCCACCCCCCCCCCCTCCCCAAAAGGGGTGGGGGATATTTTCCTCTTTTTTTCTCTCTCTCTCTCTTTCAACTTTTCAGGATGTTTGGCAAACTGAAAATTCTTAAGACTTTCCTTTGCCTATCTGCCTGCTTGTCGACCCCCTCCCATCTTACTGAGAATAACATTTAGTCCGACAAACCCCGCCCCCGCCCCCTCCCTTCCCTCACAAATGAAAAAAAAAATGATACGGAGTCCTGGTAGAACCTTGTCAACCTGTATACTCTCCAAGGCGTTATTTCATACTCTTCAACAGGTTCAAACAGCAGGCTTAAGTAGGTCTAGGTGACTTTATTTCTACAAATTTGAGTGTTATTTCCTCTTTCATATACTAAATTAGTACACGATTTATTGCTAATATATCCATCGCATGCTCGAATCTCTTTCTCTCTCTCTCCCTCCTCCCTCTCTCTCTCTCTCTTCCTTTCCCTTCTTTCTCTCTGTCTCTGTCTCTCTCTCCCCCTCTCTCCCTCCTCTCTTTTTTCCCCATAATGATTCTCATGGTAACTGGTAACTGACTCTTCTCTCTTGTTAAACTTTTTTCAGCTATCTCTCAATTTTGAATCATTAATGATATAAAAGAGTTTGTTTGAACCTGACATTCATTCCGCCTTCAACCTTTGACTTCTGTGGAAATATTTCTGTTCTCTTTATTTCTTTCTTTCTTTCTTTATTTCTTTCTTTCTTTCTTTCTCCTTCCTTTTAGTACGAAAGTAAGCTTGTTAATATCTATCATTCATGACATACCTTGTGTCCTATGATTATATCGAAATAAATCCTGACCGACTGATGCCACACGGAGCCAAAGTGATCAAAGAATCTCGCCGTATCATCAAAACTAATTTATATGTCATCTGCTATTCTATTCACTAGAGATAATGAGATTGATGTCTATGCCAACCATGACAATGAAAAATAGTCGAGAAATGTGTGAATACTCAGTCATTCTCATGTTTGCTAGTTGTTGGGTTTTTTTAAACTAAAAAGAAATCGCATATTAGGTAGTATTACATTTTTAGAAGCATGCAACGATACTGTTATGATTATTGATATCTTTTAGGTGGAGTGGAGTCGGGTCTTCAGCATTTAATTCATGTTTTCAGAGATCGATATTGCTAATGTGGGACCAAGGGGGTGTTTCAAAAAGCTTTTTAAACATGACTTTAAGAATGACTTGAATATGGAAGGCCAAATGGGATTTTCCATCATATTTTCAATTCACTTTCAATTTAAATTTATTCAACTCTTTATTAAAACAATTTACAATTTACAAATAAAACACAATATAATGAAGGTTAGGACCCCAAGAAGCAAGATCTGCTTGTAGACGGGGCATTGCATAAGCTTAAGTTGAAATATCTAGATTTAGGTTGAATAATTTATTATTAACTTTTTAATGAGGTATAGTTTTAGCTGGAAAGAATTAATTGAGATGATGATGGGAAATAATTCACACTTTGTTCAAACAAGAGGAAAAAAAATAGTTAAGTCATGCGTAACTTTACGCACAGCTTTGTGAACCCCTTCCCATATTTGGATATGGTTAACATATATTGGCAAAAGGTCTCATTATTTCATAAGGAAGATAGTACATGCTCAAAGCTTCTCAAATGTGATTAGAATGTAGATACAATGGTTATTGTCACCTGACTCAAGCCTGTCGGTGATGATGTGCAGATATGCCAATGATGCCAATCAGGGAGGCTATTGTGGGTTTGGGGAGTTTTATCCAAGCTCGAGGGCTGCGGGGTCGATTGGATGGTCGGAGGGTGGGTTGGTTTGGGGGTTACAGAGGACTGGTCGCATGGAAACAAACTCCCAACAGAATTGCAATCCTATATCCTGCCCCTGATGCCTGTACACATGATACATGAACGGCTAGGATGTCGCTACAACTTTTGATAGGATGGGGAGGATTGTTGGAGCATTATTTGTTGACAAATTAGCTGAAAATAAGTTAATTTGAATGAAACTCTTAAATCTTCAAATTTCCAGACAGATTAGAGGATGAAAGAATTGTGATATTGAACAAACAAGCAAAAAAGAAAAATAATAAAACAACAAATAACTTTCTTTTTCTATCGATTCTTGGATGAAGATCGAATAACTTTATTAAAGACCATAATGCTGTCAGCAAGCCTTAAAAACATAGCCCGTTTTAGCGACGTTCCATATGCGATTTTCACCTTTGGCTTTTATAAACCTCCAGTCTTTTTGTGTCTGCATTGTGATGTTGATATGTAAATTAGTATTTGTAATACGTTGTGGTGACAACGGTGTGAACTTTCCATGTTTTCTTTTAATATAATTTTTTCTATTGGTTGTATGCAAACTTCATGTATAGTTACACCAAAGATAACTTGACAGTAATACCAGTCCATTGTAAATTTCTTGTGTTCTTATGTGTATTATTTTTGTGGCTGTCAGCTGCGTGGACTTTTTTGAGTGTAGCTGCTTGTACAGTACATTATGTAAATGACAATGATCATGATGATTGGAGTGAATAGGCAATATGAGAAAATAATTCACCCTTTATACGCACATTTTCCTCTTGCCTGGTTGAAAACGCTGGGTTATAGGCGTCGCCTGTTTACAGTAACCCCTGTTAACCTAGCTAGATTTATAGCAGCATGGCTTTGAAAGTTGAGAGGCCAACATCACAGAGATAGGCCTATCATTCCGCAATCGACGTACTCTGACGATCACACCCACCCTCACACCTCCGTGGCTCAACCAGAGAGAGAGAGAGAGAGAGAGAGATAGAGAGAGAGAGAGAGGGGGGAGGGAGGGAAGGGTGGCTCAATAGGTGTATTGGTACACTTCAAGTTTATAGAGAAAATGTGACTTTCCCCATTGCCCCTCCCCCAGCCCCAGTATTTTTCAGACTTAAAAAGGCATGCTGGTTTAGTTTGGTTTGTTTTTGTTTTTCTTTCTTTGCTTTGGGGTTATTTGCTTTGTTTTTTTTTAAAACTAATGTTTGTTTTGTTTGCTTTGGTTATTGTTTTTGCTTCACAGAGAATTTCGGACTTTAGCCCCTCCCCCCCCCCCCCCACCAGTCCAGAGATTCCTAGACCCGCCTCTGCCTCCCCCTCTCTATCTTTGTCTCTCTCTCTCTCTCTTTCCCTTTCTTTCTTTCTTTCTTCTCTTCTTATAGTTCTCCCCCCTCTTTCTTTCTCTCTCTATTCACCCCCTCTCTCTCCTCTTCTCTATCTCTCTCTCTTTCTCTCTCTCTCTGCTCTCTGTCTACCCATCTCTGTGCCCTCCCTCTTCGCATAATAATAATGATATGACGAACAAAGTGTGAGAGAACAAACTTCCCTATTAAACAAAATCAATATACTTACTACATGTTTGATGACATTCGTACTTTGTCCATTCTAATATAGAGTATTCAAGGCATAACATGTACATGGATCCAATATCTTTTGTCACGAATTAATTTCGATATACCGGTACTGCTCGTAAGTAGAGAAGGGAATGGTTATTAATTTCAAAGTATCGTGTGTTTTTTTCCAGATATATTTCTTTACTCTCATCAATATGAAGGCTTGCCACTTAATGATACTTTTAAAACATTTTTTTCTTTTTTTACAGATTTCGTTTTTACTTGTACATATATCATTATGGGTAATATGGGAAACCAGAAAAGTATCTATAATTTGTAAATATACATGTTAGGCGAGAAAAAAGGTTTGCTATATTATATTGCCAATATTAGAGATTAGAGAATATTTGTACATGTATGTGCATAATGTTTGAATATGCAAAACCTACATTTTGCTGTTATAAGCTCAACATTCCATTTGATATTGTCTTCTCTATGTTATTCTCCATGATTATATTGCTGTTAACAGTGGCGTAGCCTGCAGGGCCTGAGATTATGTGTACCCACAAGGAGTCCCGACATAAAGGATTGAAATTGAGTGTTTATAAAAGACAATAAATATGCAATGCAATGAACATGAACTGAAATATCCAGTCAAAAATATTTGAACAAGTAATCATTTGCTCATGGATGCATAATGAAATAATTCTCAAGATACCCCCCCCCCAAAAAAAAAAAAACCCGTAACCCTAATATCCAAGGCCCACCCCCTCCCGCGACCGTCGTTCTGAGGTGTTTTACCAAGCTGCATGACTTTAAGAACGATGTAACTATGAATAGCCAACTGGAATGCCCAAAGTTTCTCTTGTTTTAACCCATTCGTGACAGGAATTATTTAAAGCCTAATTTGATCAGCTTTTATTCTTCAAATTGGCAACACCAACATTTTTCTTTCATTGCTACATTTCTCTTATAAAACATCATGTATATGAAATAAATATTGTCAGAATGTATGATGAGAAGTCATAAAGTTGCCAATTTGCAGGGAAAAAACAGTAATTTTAAAATTTTCATCGCATTGCCAATTTAAGGATTTTAATGCTTATTTTTCCTTTAAAAAATTTCAGCATCAAACAACAAATATTGATGCAAAGAAAATGGGCACAGTAAGTGTAGAATTTTTTGCTCTTTCTGCTCATGTATTTGGTATGATTTTTAGGGCTCTGCATCAAAAGTTATTGCACCAAACCACATAATGTGGACCCTCTGTCACGAATGGGTTAACAAGATGTGAATGTATTTCCCATAATCTCCCTTAAATTGTTGGCAAAAACTATACTTCACATTAAAAAGTGTTTCGTTATTATGTTAATTGCACAGATATTTCATAGTTTAGCTATGTACGATTAATATGATTGAGAATCCCATTTGACTTCATATTCAAGTCATGCTTAAATTAATGATCCGTAACTTTGAGCACGGCTTTGTGAAACACTCCCTAATTTTATAAAGATGAGTAAACGAAATAATGAACGTCGCAAAATGGGTAAGTCAGTGGGGCACTGGAGGGGGGAGGGAGCAGAAAATCGGTTTTGTACGTAAATCAAACGAGTAAGAACAAGGCCCTCGAGTGGCATGAGAGTGTGGAGGGGTGCAGTCGTTTTCTTCATCCATTGGTCTCCCTCCCTCCCTTCCCCCGCCTTTCCCCATTTTCTTTTCGATGAATTGGGGCACTTTCCCTTGGACTCCTGAAGCTACGCCACTCAGTGTCATTGTATCTACAGATGCAATATTTGACTGAGCTTGTATGATTATGTGATTTCAAGAGGATTTTCGTAATTTACGTGATAAGTAACCAATGTATGATGTTCTGAATGATATCAGAATTGATGTGATCAATTTCCCATTTGTACCTTAATTTGCTCTTTATGTTAATATTTACATTTATGTGTATGTTTATTCAATATCCGGGAACATTACATCGAAACAAAAAAATAACAAGATTTGATAGTATACAATTTGAGGGGGAAAAACAAAAGCAACCAATGCTTAGGGATTGTCTAAAGAAATATGGATCTCTGCATATAAGGGGCTCACCTTATTCTGTTATTGGTTGTTGTCGGTTATGCACGAAAAGTACAAATCTGAATTGGTGTTGGCATGATATTGTGGGTATAACAGATGGTTGTTGTCTTTTCGTCATTTTGATACGTAGATTCGTTGTATTTCTTTCGATATTTTTGTTTAAGTGTGTGACTGATAAGGCATTAATAGAATTAAAGTACCAGCTTTATATCCCCTTAAAGGGGAATGTTAATTTCTCTGAATTTTGTGTGGTTTCTAAATTGTGTCCTGTATACTTCAGGTCAGGAAAAAAACATATAAACCTACCCTTCCCCCCCCTAAAAAAAAAAAAAACAACAACAACCAACCAACAAAAAAACAAACGAACGAACCAAACGTACAAATATACAAATAGTCTAATTTTCGTTGCTGTTTATCAATATTGTCTTGAAATATTGCATTTGTTTTAAATAGGTTCCCCGATAGAGAGTCATCAAAAACATTACCTCTCTGTCTCTCTCTGTCTCTGTCTGTCTGTCTGTCTATCTGTCTGTCTCTCTGTCTCTCTCTCTCTCTTTCTCTCCCCCCCCCCCCCCTCCTCACTCTGCTTGGCACAGAGAATGAACCAACTACAGACATCAATCCAATTACTATGACATACGAAAATTACTGCACTGAGGTGTCATGAATCATGATGAGATGGTTGTTTATATCATGCTATAAACATAGTATAGTATCAACAAAGCCGGCCTCCTGGTGCTTCGATCTTGACATGGGTCTTCGAGGGGAAAAAAATAAAATTCTAAATGCGCAGTGATATAAAGTTAACAACAGGTTTATTCAGAATAACCCTTGCAATTTGGAAGAGTTTTTGTGTGTTTGTGTATTTGTTTGTTTGTTTGTTATTCTTTAATAAGAATGAAAGGTGGATTAGTGGAATCTGGGCATTGGTTGAAACTTTCAGTTATCAGCTGAAGCTGAAAGATGATTGGGGTTTCACCTGATTTGCATAACGGAAAGGGAAACTCATAGTGAGAGCATTGTGGCAAAATGGTTAAGACTCTTGCCTCTCATACGAGAGGTCCTGGGTTCGAACAACTTCCGGTGTTTACATCCTTAGACAAGGGCCCTCTTGCATAAAAAGTTGCGATTAATCGGGAATGAGTATTTGGGACTTACGTTTGTTTGAGTTGCGTTTAACCCATTCGTGACAGGAATTAGTTAAAGCCTGATTTGATCAGCTTTTATTCCACGAATTGGCAACACCAACATTTTTCTTTTATTGCTACATTTTTCTTATAAAACACCATGTATCTGAAATAAATATAAATTGACAGAATGTATGATGAGAAGTCATAAAGTTGCCAATGTGCAGGGAAAACAGCAATTTTAACATTTTCATCGCATTGCCAATCTAAGGATTTTAATGCTTATTTTCCTTTAAAAAAATCAGCATCAAACAACAAATATAGATGCAACAAAAATGGGCACAATAAGTGTAGAATTTTTGCTCTTTCTGCTCATGTATTTGGTATGATTTTCAGGGCTTTGCATCAAAAGTTATTAAACCCAACCACATAATGTGGACCCTCTGTCACGAATGGGTTAATCGCGACTTTTTAAGAGGGCCAAGGTGTTTTGCTCACGTGTGTCCCTCTCGACTCAAGTGCACCAAATGGGTACTTGGCATTGCTGGGGTAATTATAATTGCAAGGCCCGCAGGAAGAGCAGTAGTAATACTAATGTGCTGCCCCGGGTAAATAAAACCCAGTCATTATTTCCTGATATTTTCAGAATCTTTGTCTAGGCAGGGTATTGAAACATGATGAATTTTAAAGAAAATATACGTGTTTCCAACGTTTAATTCTGAACATGTTCTGCAACTATTCAAGAAGAGGTGTGAATAGTTATGGACGAACCCTCTTTTGTTCAAATTTTGTAAAAAAATCTTTTGTTAAAATCTTCTTTGAATAAATTACCCCTGAACCATCAGTAAATCTCGTGTAATCATCTTAACAATTCTGCCTTGTTTTGGCAAAAGGAAGCAAGTGACATATCAATCAAATTGGAGTTAATATTTCCATAAATTATTATACCTAGTGTGCTCTTCTTCCGACCCAAATTCAATGCATGAATACTCATCATGTTAAGAGATATGTTCGGCAATACATCATGGTGATGCATTGACGTCAGTGTAAATGACGGATACATTTTGCTCTTTTACAGGAAATGTCACTTTTATCACTTGCTTCCTTTTGCCAAATTAGTGCAGAATTGTATGTGACATGCTCAAGTAACATAAAGCAGAAAAAAAAATCCAGTCGTTACGCAATCACAAAATTGAAAAAAAAAACAAACCCGCAAAATCAACTCGACAGGGGTATGCATCATGTTGTTGTTAACTGTATATGATGTGGTGCAAGGTCAAATAAAAGTAAGGAGCGAGAATAAGAATGGGATGCCGGTCTCGATTATTTTGCCTCCTAAATCTTCTTTTTCCTTTCAGCGTATGATGATTCCCTGACGATCCCCTTCTCCCTTTCCTTCCTACCTTTTCTACGTCTCCCTTTCTCTCTCTTCATCTCCTTACCCCAACCTACCTTTCTCTCTCTCCTCTCTCTCTCCTCCTCTCTCTGCTCTCTCTCATCTCCATCTGTTCTGTTCGGTCTCTCTACTAACTCTCTGCTCAACTCTCTCTCGCCTCTCATCGCACTTCTTCTTTCTTCTTCTCTTCTCTTCGTTTTCTGTTCTTTCTTTTCTTTTTCTTTTTCTTTCTTCTACTATCTTCCGTCTTTTCTTCGTCTTCTTCTTCTTTTCTCTCCTGCTTCTTCTTCGTCTTCTTCTCTTCTTCTTTCTCTTTCTTCTTTCTTCTTCTTCTTATCTTCTTCTTCTTCTTCTTCTTCTTCTTCTTCTTCTTCTTCTTCTTCTCTTCTTCTTCTTCTTCTTCTTCTTCTTCTTCTTCTTCTTTCTTCTTCTTCTTCTTCTTCTTCTTCTTCTTCTTCTTCTTCTTTTCCCTTCTTTTTTTGCCCTGTCGTTTTTTTAAAATCCTCTTTTTCATTCTCTTTACATTAACTTCCATTTCATTTTCTTCTTGTAATCCATTCAACATGTTCAAGGAAGATTATTCACTATGCTTTCACAACATAATGTGATTAAAACAAACGTATTTTCAACAAGATAATGTGATTGAGCATACCTACTGCACCGTAAATGAATCTATCATTGTGCATGATTTATGCAGCTTACCAGGGTATTATTTATGGGGCTTTTGCTCTTATTGCGCACTTCATTCTTTTCTTTTATTTTCTTTCTTCCTTTTTTTTCAAGAGAATCTACCGACATTAACATGGAAACACAATATTCACCCAGTTCTTTTCGGGCTTATACTCATCGTTTTCCACCTCACTTGTGCAATATCATTTACTCAACTCACTAGGTGTCTGATCAAATATTACGTTAAGACAAACCTGTCATCAGATTACAAGGTCAAACTCACAATAATGCCCGCATTTCACTCATATATCCGGCTGAAAATATTGGTTTTCATTATTTGTGAACGTATTTTGTGCATATCGTAACTGTACATAATTTTGTATTATTTAACCATATAACGGATTTTGCAATTAGGCCATTTTCCATTTTCCAGGTCTTTATTATGATACCCATTTGGATAGCATAATTAATGTGTACTGTAACTATATAATTATTATTATTCAAGTGACTGATTTGTGTAGATTATAGTACTTAGATTATGCAGTAGTTAAAGTTTACGTATTTTATCATGTAAAGCGCTTAGAGAGGATTTCTGATAAGTGCTGTATAAATGCTGACTTATTATTATTATTATTAACCTAAAACAGACCATAGGGCAAATCCAGACAATGGGGTTTATTCCGTCACAATAGGGCAGGAGAGCCTTCAGGGGGAAAAGTGTGCGTTAAGGGGAATCGAAACAATAGGCCGAGAACAAAAGAATTCACTCTAAGGTTGCAATTAGGATTATTGTTATTATCATTATCATTATTATCATCATTATTATCATCATTATCATTATCATTATCATTATTATTATCATCATTATTATTATCATCATTATCATTATCATCAGTATCAGTATCATTATTATTATTATTATCATTATTATTATTATTATCATTATTATTATTATTATTATTATTATCATTATTATTATTATCATTATTATTATTATCATTATTATTATTATTATTATTATCATTACTATTATCATTATTATTATTATTATTATGAATTTAATTTCAATGATAAACCACTTCAATTCAATCCCATGCAATTCATAAATAATTACAAGACACAAATGAAATTGGTTACATGTAGCCCAGAGCTTAGATTTATTCTAAAAAGTCTCTTCATGCAAAATAAATATTACAAAATATTATGAAAATATGAATATCAGAGTAAAACTCTACTTTACAGCCTGTTGAAATTTAGTACAATCCATTTCAGGGCACACATTAGTTAACATCATATCATCTGTTCGGAGCCAGAAGAGCATTAACTAATATCATTCATTTTATACTGACTTAATGCCCTTCTGGCGCCAAACAGATAATATGATGAATTTCAAGGTTTAAAACTTGGCAAGGTAGTATCATATCATAAAAAAACACTCTTAAAAAGAACATGGCATATGTAGGAAGACATGATGATAATATAAGTTAAGCCCTGCGATCAGAAATATAGTACAGTGTGTTAAAAACATATTCATTTTTGTAACTTACCGTAAGAATTCTCCTTTTTGTTTCTTAATTCTAACAGTCTAATGGGGTGTTGCAAGAAGGTTGCAATCAATTGCAAATAATTGCTAATTTTGAAACAACCATTCTGATTGGCTCAGGGTCTGCCCTTTTAAGAAGACATGCATGCAACAATGATTTTGATTGGCCAGTGACAATCAGTTGCAACTTGCAATCGATTGCAACTTTCTTGCAACACCCCATTAGTCATAAACACACAATCAAGTGTGTTTCAGATACACTTATTATCTTCAACCATCACAAAGAAAAATACCAGTGATATCTTGAAATGTTTTTGAGCAAACATTACATTTATGGAAGACACACTTTTAAGAATTTTCATTTATTTCTTCTATGCTTTAAATAAATCTAAATGAGACAACACAAGCTTTGATAAAAATACAGCACAGCTGATGAAAATCCCCACTTTCCTCATACACATGGAAGCAAATTTTGATAAAGCTTATTCAAGAGCTTTATTATTTTGGGAACCATTCCTGATGGATACAACAAAACATGCTATTAAACATAAGGATAACCACTACAACAAAAGAGGGAAATATGTGAGTCCAAAACATGAAACCTTCCCTGAATAGCATTTAACAATCACTATTTAAAAAAAAACACAAACAAACAAACATGAGATACAAAAAAGCAAATTTTTCTTTTCACAAAGAAAGCAAAATCATCTTGAGCAGAAGCTTGTCCATAGAGGTCAAGTAGCTTAAGATAGATTTACATGCTGGTATAATGCAACCAACTGGATTTTGTTTCTTTCTTTTTCTCTCCTCTTTTGTGCATGCAATCCTAAAACTCTTGAATTTTCTATACAAGACTTGAAGGACACTTCACTGCCCCCTCCTCGAGTGAAAATTCTAGTAGAGTGCTTACAAGTACCATCTCAGCATGCACTCTGGTGACAGAAACTAATGATACTGGTACTAGCTAATCTGCAGGTACAAACCCTTGCTAATCAACATGTAAGAGAGACCGAGGACTGAGCAGCATAACGTAACAAGATTATGTATGAAAAACACATGCCTTCCCTGTCAAAGCTGCCAAAACTAAATGGCCTATTGTTTGCTAGCTAGGTGTTTTCAGCGTAAGATAAATTACTTGCCAAAGACTCATTAAATACCTACGTTGGCTAGGTATTTTACTAAAAAAACTGGACTTATCATACATAAAATTCTGATTGAAGAACTGAATTGAAAATGGCCTCAGAGTCCTGGGGCCTGTTTCTGGAAACCAACGCCAAGTTAGTCATATCTTTGTCCACCAACTACAGAGATGACTCTGATCTTGCTAAACCGTTTCACGAAGAGCATGCCAGCTAAATATCTCGGAATCGATGAGGAAATGTGGCAACACATAGCCTTGGTCAAAATCACACATATATTTTTTAAAAGAATTTTATCAAAACTGCAATTGTTTGAGTGAACTGGTGAGTGCAAAGATTAGAAATAGTAGCAAGGGGTTATAGATACAAGATATTTTTCTTAGTAGACAGATTACACCTACGAAAAACTTATAAAATTCTGTTTTTAGTAATTAAGTCCATTGTCATTTTTTAACATAAGATGGGTACCTCTGGGACATTAGATTTGCAAAATAAACACTTACGTTCATGATTGTAAAAAGGAGGCAAATTAAATATCTATCAAGCGCCATGGCTTGACCAAAACAATGATATGCACAATCATGGCAAATTACAGGCTAAGATATGTGTCTTAATAGGTATTTTGTTTAAAAATCTATGATATAAATTATCTTTAAATGAATATGGGTCTGAAATCTACAGACTATCCTTTCGCTATGCCTTGCCTGACGTGGCAGAATTACGTTCTTTTATGAGATGTCACAATCACGGGAGAAACACCCTAGGAAACCTTTTTTGCAAATTATTTCATATGAAACATGAAATATAATATTCACAAATAAGCAAGGATGAATTACTGATTTCAGGAACCCTGAGAAAAGATAGATTTGAATTATTTTTTAAAATCTATGTAGCTTCCATTTTGGCCAGCCATAACCTACCAAATTAGTGGCATGTGATGGTGCTGCATATCAACGGAAAAAGATATGACAGGGTCAGAGGCATCATAAATTCTTGGCGTTAATCTTGGCTAACACGGCTTCGTGAAACACATAGCAGACAACTAGCCAACAAGCGGCGATCTTAGCTGAGAAGTTGACTTAAGACGGTTTCGAGAAACAGGCCCCTGAATGCTCGCTTCAGCTATGAGCCTGACAACAAAAAAACCGTTGATGGCTGCCTAATAGGACTGGATGTCAACTAGACATATACGGTGTATCAAAGAATTACTTGTACACTGCACATAAACCACACTATAAACAGAGTACTAGGTGAACCATGCTAAAAGTAAAACAATTCTTTAATTGGTTATAATAGAATCTACTGAATTGTATATCAAATTAAAAGAGAAAAGAATAGCCTTTGATTTGCATGAAGTTACAAATTGTGATCATTCATGCATGAATAGTTATGATCCATTTTTCACACTAATACCTATTTTCCGACATTTCTGTGATCAATGAAGCATAACTTGTAATGCTTCAACAATCGTGGCTTATTTATAATTTTTTGCGAGAGATGAGATGATATCCTTTAATTTGATATATGATTCTGAGCATTTCAGTTGGTTTTATTGATTTTGACATGAACTGAAATATGAATTATGACTCCAATTGCAACCCCTGTACAAAAGCAGGCCTTAAATTTCAATAATTTTAGGGCAAGGCCACTTTTTTGTAGGGCACATTCCTATATTACGGCATAAATAGGAAGAATGAGAAAGGGCACAATCTCCAAGGCCTATGGGAGGGGCATTGTGGCCAATCAAAAGGGCATCCACGGCCATGGCCTTGGTGGCCTCCGATTAATTTAAGCCGTGCAAAAGTCAATTAGGCAACAGTAGCAAGAAATTCATTGATCAAAAAATGTTTTCAAATTGAGTAATATGAATTGAAATGCTAAGAATTGTATATTAAATGATGAATATCATGTCATCTATCAAGAAAATGAATGAACAAGCCATGATCATCACGGAATACTATACTTTTCTCTTTAATTTGATATACAATTCAGTAGATTGTATGCTAACTAATTTAGGAATTTTTGACTTCCAGCATGGTTCATCTTCTCCTTTTATAGTGTGCTTTATGTGCAGTCTTCAAGTAATTTTTTGATACACTGTATATGGCGTATATGGTGAAATATATGGTGCATACAGTACTTGTATATGACCTTATTACTATAGGGATGTAACATCAATTTTTCATTGCAATTCAGAAAAAGCTGCCTCCATTTCAAGGGGTCACTGATGGAGGAGAAAAAAGAGAAACGATCTCACCACTGCTCTTACACCTGTGACACTTTTATGAGACAAACACACCAGAGAAGTCACCTCACCAATAAATAAAATATACTGTATAAGCCAATATTTTCGCGTAAGAAATGTTCGCGAATCACAGGCTCGCAGACATTTCCGCGAGTCGTTGAGTTCGCGAGTGCAAGAGCAGTACTTAGCAAGACAGGACTCGCAGTAAACTTTAATATTTGTACATGAAAGAGCAATATTGGCAAATCTCGAAATTTGTTTATTTTATTTTTGCCAATACCATCACACTCGTAGCTTGCGATAAACGAAAAAAGCCATCATAAAACCCTTGATTTCTTAATCTATAACGCGTTTTTAGTGACTTTCTTTCTTACCATCCCGCTAAGGCCTAGCATGCTTTGAAAAAATGGCACCGATTCCGCATTTTTGGTAGCAGAATTTGGCTTCTTATAGGGGTTTCGGAACCGACTTGTGGTGAGTGACAATTTCTCTCTGTGTTGTGATATAGTATACCTGACTTTGATACTACACACAGAGGACTGCTGCACTTTCCACACAGTGCATGGCAATGGCAACAATGTGCCGAAGACGAGAGCTAAAGCAAACGTGCGGATATTTTCGTGTGTTGTTAAATTCGCAGTAGGTGATTCCCAAAATTCACGAAAATAAAACCACCACGACCACCACAAGTATTATGGACAATAGAACCAAGTGGAAAGAACTTGACAGGTCATCACAAGTATACCTGACTTTGTAGTAATTATGCATAGGCAATTAAAAACCTTGCACACGTGTTGTTGCAGTGACATCAATAAATCATGCAACATACGAGTAATGTAGACACCATATATTTCGAAGACATAAATTCTCACGAATGGGACTAGTCAGATCATTTTAGGAGTGATTAAATTCGTAATCAGAAACTTCTGAAAGCAATGATGATTCCACATACAGTACTAAAGTTTGGAGTTTTTTACAGGTAGACCAAAAAATTTTTCAAAATGATTTTCTTTCAGCATACAGGTGATATGTAATATACAAGCATATTGTTGAATTGACCATCCACTGACTTGCAGAATTCACGAAAAAAAAAAACTCCCGCAAAAATATATGGCGTATACAGTACCTGATAATACTCAGAGGAAAAACGACGCCTCATCCACATGCGGCACTCTCTAACGTTGTCCAGTAGGAAGAGTTCGTAGAAATGATGACCATCACTTGGGCCTAAACTTGGGTAAGGTCTGTAATGGTCTGTAATGGTCATCATCATACCCTGGCAGCCAGCGCAAGTAGGCATCACGTACCACTGCGCAATATTCACTCATATAGGTTGTAGGAATAGGGGGCACCATTTTGGCCAAGGCTGCCTGATGACTGGCGCAGGAAGGCTTCATCTGTATTACATGTCAGAGAGAGGAAAGTATGACAGTTACACAGATAAACAGGCATAATCGACTTACTTAGACAAGATAATGCAGGTGAACGATCACACACATTTTAATACATATCTGATATGCACATTCATATACAGGCTCTGAGTGCGTACTGTGAAAATACCATGGAATGACGGAAGTATAGTTTTTTTAATGTAAAAAGTCCACAAAACTAACAGACAACTAATCCAAAAGTGTCAGTCTGAAGGTTCTTTTGAGCAGTTATGGAGAGGTCCAGGTGACCAACATCCTATGAGACTGCCATTTCAGGCTTGCACATTTACTGAGAAGTTTCATACGATTCATTAGACCATCACTGTCAGTCTCATGGGCTGCAGGTCTTTTAAGTTATCAGACTACTGGGATTATCATGCCATCTGCTACTTACCTTCTTCATTTAAAACCAATGACTGCGAGGTTAGGTGATCTCAGACTCTGGACAAGGTCTGTATTGGTGATTATCATATCATACTCTTACCTCTCTACTCACCTACTTCATCTTAAACCCAATGACTGATCATATTGACAATTATCAACAGTACAGGTGATATGGTTTCAGCCAATGGGCAAGGTTTGTAATGATCATCATCATACCCTTCCCTGGCCTATCAACTCAACTGCTTCATTTATACTAATGCAGTTGATCAGTCATATTGACCATTCCTGACAGCCCTAAAGGCCACTGGACAGAGTTTCGTGTTGACCATTGTATTCTGTCCTAGCCTATCAACTCACCTGCTTCATCTAAAGCCAATGACCGATCATATTGACCATTCCCGACAGTGGCCCTCTGTAAGGTAATATGATCCAAACCACTAGGCATGATCTTGTTTTGGTCAGGCATGTATTGCTCGACAGCAAAGTTGTAAGACATAGCTGAGTAAAAACAGCAAAATAAAACAATGATGAAATGGTGAATATCTCACTTAAATAATTCATATTGCTTTTTGACAGAATTTCTATTTGACCGCTTGTACTTGTGAATTATACTATGAATAAACTAGATGAATCCTCGACCGCGCACGGTCGAAATTTATGCCTCCGCAATTGCCAGATCGGAAATATATGGCACATTTATGTTGATCTTTTTAATTTTCATGTATAAAATGACATCTTTGACCTTGTGACCCCCAAATCTAATGAGACAATTATGAGACTTCCATATGCATACATGAGCCAAGTTTGGAGATGAACAGTCACAGAGTTGTTAAGTTATCGCAAGAACAAGCAATTTTCATGTATATAATGACCTCTATGACCTTTGACCTTTAAACTTTAGACCCAAAAATCTAATCACATCATTGTCCCTCCCATATGAATACATGTGCCAAGTATGAACCCGCTCCGTCAAATGGTTGTTGAGTTATCGCGAGAATGGACCATTTCTATGCACATAATGAACTCTATGACCTTTGACCTTGAGACCCCAAAATCTAATTAGATCATTGTCCTTCCCATATGCATACATGAATCAAGTTTGAAGTTGATCCATCAAATGGTTGTTGAGTTATCGCGAGAACGAACCATACATAATGACCTCTATGACCTTTGACCTTTGACCTTGAGACCCCATAATCTAATCAGGTCATTGTCCCTCCCATAGGCATACATGTGCAATGTTTGAGATTGAACGGTCAAATGGTTGTTGAGTTATGGTGAAAATGAACCATTTTTATATACATAATGACCTCTGTGACCTTTGACCTTTGACCTTGTGACCCCCAAAATCTAATCAGATCATTGTCCTTCCATGTGCATACATGAGCCAAGTCTGAAGCCACCAATCTGTCAAATGGTTAAGCTATAGCGAGAACGAGTCATTTTTATGTGTATTATTACCTCTATGACCTTGACCTTTGACCTTGACACTCCAAAATCTAATCAGATCATTGTCCCTCCCATATGCATACACGAGCCAAGTTTGAAGTTGATCCGTCAAATGGTTCTTAAGTTATCGCGAGAACGAAAACGGGACGGACGGACGGACGGACGACCCGAAAACATAATGCCTCCGGCAACCACCTACGGTGGGCGGAGGCATAAAAATGTGGATCTGCATCCAGTATATCCCAATGCAAATCCCAATGCATTGCCCTCTTTAAATGAGTACATTACAGGCAAGCTTAAGGACGTTCCACAGTTATGTTTCTGCGCATCCCTACCGCGCAGGTTAAAACGTCACGCGCACGGCTGATGGACCAGCTGTGCGCGTCAGCTGATTGTTCACAGTGCACAGTGCATCACAGCGCAGATGCAACACCGAGCCTGCAAAGCTGGCCGGCCTGGAGCGCAGCAGCTAGCTCTCGCTGGTTTTGGTTTGCAAAATTGACTAGATTTACATTCATCATGATATATGCCATTCGTGTGCTTTCTCTAGTGGGAAAACCCCTCTTTTGGAGTTCCTGGTCTCAGAAAATTGAATACTGCATATCTGAGGGGATATTTTTACTTATTTCTGCAGGCATTATTCCTGTGTTTAATTGAGAAGTCCAATGAAAAGTGTTTATATCATTTCAGAAAAACCTGGGCCGGACATCTGCACTATAGACTTTCTTTAGTGGGAAAACCCCTCTTTTGGAGTTCCTGCTCTCAGGAAACTGAATACTGCATACCTGAGGGGATATTTTTACCTATTTCTGCAGGCATTATTCCTGTGTTTAATTGAGAAGTCCAATGAAAAGTGTTTATATCATCTTAGGAAAACCTGGACCGGATGTCTGCACTATAGAGTAAGGAGATATTCCTTAAACCTGTTAGTAATGAACAAACACTAGTACACTACTTGGGTAACATTACTAATCTTGTTGCTCTGTCTTGAAAGCCTTAATTGGCAAGCTTTCCGGTTATCAACAACAACCAATGATTGAAAGGTATGCATAAAATATGAATATGTTAGTAAACAGTTCTATTAACTACAAAACTAACTTGGAATCAAGTTTGCGTACAGTACTTCAGCTGTGCTTGTTCCTATGTCAGTCAAGCCTATGACAAGCATTCAGGGTGTCAAGAACAGCCATTGTTTTTAAAAAGTATATATAGAATTTGAATATGCATGTGTGAAATTTGTTTCCATGACTGACAGCTTACCTCAGCACCACTTTATGTTATCATTGACTAGCAAATGATTAGTAAAAAGACTAATGAAAGACTAATGTAAGACTAACTGATTTCAGTGTAGGACTATTTACGGACTAATTCTTTCTCATGCAATACTAATTATTTCCAGGATTACTCAAATAAGACATAATTTGATGACTAATAAATATTAGTCAGTTTAAAAACAAATGACTGATTATTTCTTAGTCAAATAAGACATAGTGAATGAATAATCTTTTTAGTCATTTGACCAACTTTTTTTTCAGTGTAGATTCTCAGCCTTTTGCATGTTTTTGGCGCGTTTTGTGGTTTTCAAGCCGATTCACAACTATTAGGGTGACAATAGTTCAAAAACAAGCACATGGACCCCACATTTTAAATGTTTCAATCTCTTCAGTATACTCTCCTCTACAATTCTAGAGAGAAAGACGAATATGACATGGGTTTTGAATGTTTGGGACCATAAAACTGAATCGGTCGTATTTTGGATTAGATTCTCAGTATTTTTGGCGCGTTTTGTGGTTTTCAAGCCGATTCGCAGCCATTAGGGTGCCGACAGCTTGAAAATGAGTACATGAACCCCCCTTTTTTAATGTGTTTATCCCTTTAGTAGGCATTCCTCTACAACTTTGCAAATTTTCATGAAAATGACATGGATTTTGAATAAAGTGCAGCTTAAACTGTCCTTTTTATTTTTCGTCTAGATTCCAAGCCTCTAAGATTATGTTTTTTGTCCTTTTTGGCACATTTTCGCCACATGAGGGCGCTGCTAGTTTAAAGAGAAGTACAGATGGCCCAGTTTAAAGAGTTTTTCCACCTTTGTCATACATTTCGCTACAAATCTGGAAGATTTGATGAAGTTTAATAGGGTTTTGACAGAGTAAAAGTGATTTATACTCGTTTGTTGAAGTCGTGAGGTCTAATAGAGGCCTAAATCTCTTGATTGCGTCATTTTATCTGCCATCCAATTATGGCAACTTCAAAGTCACGTAGAAAAAAAATAAGCACATGAACCTCAATTATTTTTTGCATTTTTGGCCTACATAGGTACCAAAATAACTCTATGCAAAATTTTGAGAAAATGACATGGATTTGATTTTAACTGTGGAACGTCCTTAAACATATTTTTTTTTTCGGGGGGGGGGGGGGGAAGCAGAGGACAATCATGGACACTTATGGTATGCCCAAGACAACTATTCCGTAAGAAATACCCTCCCAAAACATTCACCTTGTAGACAACTACATCTAAGTAGGGAATAGCATTATCAAATAATTAATCTCTTTGGGGAATAATTGTCATAAATGTGGTAGCTCTCAGATAACTATCCTGGAGACATTGCACGGGCTTAATTAGTTATTGGAAGAGAGTTGGCCTTGTAGGTACAAATTAAATCAACACAAATCAACTTAATGAAAGGAAATCAGCATTTTTCAATTGTCACAATGTACTTGTCCATGTTGAAGGGAGTTGTCTGGATACTAAATAATCAAAATCATCAGTATCATCATCATCATCTATTCAGGTTCTTATCCATTCTGGAGACCATCACGAGATATGAAGAAGTATTACCTGCAGGTGAAGGAATGTACTTCATGTAATCTGGACGGTTCTTTCTCTCTGGTGGACCAGGGTGCCACTCTTTCGCCTCTGAAGTATTTCCTAGATAATAGAGAGCACAAAACAAGAGAATCTAATGTC
Source organism: Echinometra lucunter (assembly GCA_029962745.1). NCBI lineage: Eukaryota > Metazoa > Echinodermata > Echinoidea > Camarodonta > Echinometridae > Echinometra > Echinometra lucunter. Next base: position 27,374,566 of record CM057154.1, on the reverse strand, counting down.
CGGCGAGTGTTGACAGCTTTGATAATAAAAGCACTAGCCCTGATAATCTCAGCACTCTTGTCGAAAAATTTGTTGTTGGTGACATATATCAGCCCTATTTTACCAAACTCTGATTCCTGTCACAGTGCCAGTGTCAAACAATTGTCACAGTGCTTTGAAAAATTAATGACATGTTGAAAATGAACTCATCTTCATGTAAACAGCCATTTCTTATGTCTGTAGTCATAAGCAATGTTAGGTTTTTCATTAAGAAAATAAAGTTAATGTTTTCTCCCTCCTCCTTTGCCTACCCCCCCCCCCCCCCTCCTCATCATCATAATCACTAGAATACTTATTATTAGAATTTTAACTATCACTATCATCATCACCATCATCATCATCATCATCATCATCATCATCACAATCTATCATCACATTCGCTATCACTATCATTATCGGTATTCATTTAAACCTTACTATCAATATCATTTATCTTACCATATACTTTGTGTAAGGTAAGGTACTGCCTCAGGGCCATGATCTCTGGATCATAGGTGTGGGCGATGGCCTTGTTACCTCCCAGCGCCTTAAGCAGCTTACGACGGTAGTATCGCCTCCAAGCAAGCTGGATGGTACAGGCTGCTATCTGACGCTCCCATACATCCTCATCCTTGCGCAACAGACGCTTGAGTTGCACCTCATGGACCGTGTGCATCATCTTGGTGTTGCACTGTCTGTAGCTGCACATAGAGATTACAACATAGAAGGCATTTAATGAAGTGTGTACATCATCTCTGTATTGCATTGTTTGTAGCTGTATGTAGAGATTACAATAGAGTTTACGCACAGCCTGCTAAAAATTCACCAAAAATCATGAATATAACATCAAATGATCTTGCTTGTGTGTCTTTTCATGCTAGGCAGATAATATGAGACAATATTTAGCCAGTTCAATGCCAATTTTCTCTTTGCTATCAAAACGCTGCATAAGCTTTAAATGAATGATTGTCTTTAGGGATTATGAAAGGATAGTGATTGTAAGCACTGGTCTCACAACACCTCAGTGATGAAGGTACTAAGATATTGTTATTAATGAACAACTATCCTACTGTTACCATTCACAAGCATGTCCATATGTACACACAACACATTAGGGTGCGCCTTTAAAGTGATTACACAATGGTTAAAAAAATGTTGATATATGATCGAGAATAGAATTCAAGAACAATAACATTAAAAATTTGATGATTTTCAATCAAAATCAATAAAATTATTTGTGATTAGTCAAGGATTGACCTAAAAATTTGAGTATGAGGTATGACGTAGATGTGGTTATCCAGTTTCGTGAATCGCAGTTCCACATATGTACTATACCTTGCGCGCATTTTGCTAGAATTTTGCGGCAAGGTAACCACAATGACGTCACTGTGGGTTCCCAATTGAAACCAGGACACAGCTGAGGGGCCCAAAATATGCTGAAATCTTACCATATTTTGGGTTTTTCTTAGCAACACGACTTTTTTTAAACTTTAGGCAGATGATTTTATGCTAATAAAATCATGCTCTTTTAAATGAAGGAACACTGTTTCAGCATTGGGTACCCACTGTAATTGAAAATCTCACAAAGGCTTGCTTTATCCTCAAGGTCTGACTAATCCTCAAACTGTCCAACAGGGATTTTGGCTTGTGATAAAAATGGAACTTTCCATACTCACTTCCTCCATGCATTCTGAATGATAGTGGCAGCTCTGTTCTTCCTCCTCAAGTCAGCCAACCTCAGTCTCTCCTTGCTTACCACCTTCCGTCTCTCATTAAGAATCCTCAGCTGGGCTTCCTCATCCTCCGCATCATCCAGGGAGAGTGAACATGGGTTACTGCTCCCTAACAGCGGTGGTCCTATCACCGTGGCAACGCTCATCTTCTCTCCATCCTCTTCTCCGCTCAGTGTTTCTCTCGGAGGAGCAAAACCCTTCGATAGGTTCACGGATCCATCAACACCCCTGCCGCTGTTGTTGTTGTTGTTTGTATTAGCATTCTCCTGGGTCCATCCATTCTCCAGGATCTTGGTCCGATCCTCTGGAGGCAGGATCATCTCATGATTTGATGTTGAGATGCGGCCTTGGCTTTGGGAGTTTAAAGGGGTGGAAGAGGAATCAGGGTTATCACCCTTCTTGCTCTGCTCCTCACGTTTCCTGAAAAGAAATTAAGACATCTCCCATGAAATATAAAAGATTTGGACAACTGGATGATTTCAGACAAATTTGAGATAATACAAGTTACAGAAAATGTGAAAAGCCTTCAAATAATCTCATTTTAATTTGTTGCAAAGTCTTTTCCCCCCTTTTGGGGTGAATTCACTGCCCTATGTTTGAATGATGGCAAGCTTATGTCTATGATATTTGTGAATGCAAATGTGAGACCATAAAATGATGTTTATGCCTTTTTGATTGTATGAAAAGTAATGGATTCAATTCAATTCATGATGTGTAATAAGAAAAAGGGTGTTTTTTTCTTCATTTCATCTTTTTATGAGGGTCCTTCTAAAAATTTCAGATGATTATACTGAAGCTTGACATATTGTGTAGATTTTTTTGTATTCTTACTTGGCTGCTGCATCTTTTCGCAGTTGTTCATGTTTCATCAACAGCTTCTTCCTCTCAACAAAGGTCTTGCGAACACAGAAACCGCGGAAACGACTCTGAAGAGAAAGAACAACAAATATTTACCTTACAGCTGGAAGAAGAAAATATTCGGCTTCATACTGTTAATGTAATCATTTAGTATACACTTTCCATTCATTCTGCTTCTATTTTAACACATGAAATGAAAACAAAAACTTCAGATTTGCAAAGTATAAACACCCTATTTTTGGTCTCAAAAAAGCTTGTTTGTCTTTTCAAATGCATAACAGCTCCATTAGATACCATGGAACAGTGTTTATAAAAGATGAGCAATGCAAGGGGCACTTGACATGAGGTTTTAAACGTACACGTAATGTCAGTTTACGTTGGACACTATTACATAATTCCTATACCTGTGCTGAGATATCTCTGGCTTTAATACGGTTCAACTGATTTGCTATGTACTGCCATACTTTATGATGATCAATGGCCTACAGTAAAGTAACCTGCATATAACAACCACCAGTCCAAAAGAGGCATGGCATTTTTTCTTCCATGGGTGGTCTTCAAGCTAAGGTTTAAGGGCAGGATGTTAAAAACAACAACCTGTATAGCAGTAGCAGTCTGGGCACCGTTTCATGAAAGTTGTCAGCACTGACAAGTTGTCATTCTCTGACAATTTCAGTAAAATCCTTGGTTTTGATTGGCTGAGATGCACTGGTCACTGACTGTTACCATGGTCAGAGAATGACAACTTGTCAGTGCCGACAACTTTCATGGAACTTTAAATATAGTTTTGATCACATAATATTACCTGTATACGAGTGGCAGCCATATCTCTGATACCAGTGATAGATAGTGCACCTTGTTCCACCATATACTGTGAAACCTCATGGTGATCATTGAGAAGCGTGTAGTCAAGAGGCGTGAAACGGTCCTCTGTTAACTCCATGTGATTAGGAAAAGCCCCATGGTCTAACAATAGCCTGGTAGCATCTAGGTATCCAGTGCTGCAAGCCCAGTGGAGAGCTGTCATACCCTGCATAAAACATGGTGTCAGAAATATGCATTTTTTAAACCAAGTCAGTATTTTAATAGAATCCCATCTTGCCGATTAAATAAACGTAGGAACAGAGACTGATTTCTAATTTCTTGGACTGCAACAAGATGGCTCTGTGATACAGCAGTGGTCTTGTAAACAGGTCCTGGGCCAGTGTCCTTTGGCAAAGCATTAATCAGTCAATAAGTCCCTCCAGCAGGCACCCATATGCCCATCTACAAGCAAATACTTGCTTTCATTAAATTAAAGACAGGTATTAATATCTGAAATCCCTCTTTCTAACATCTCTAATTTTTTCAGCATTTATTTAAATTTCTTTTGACCTAAACAGTATTCACATTTCACATTAGGATTTCAAATGAATGCCAGTGGCCTCAACAACACTTGTCTAATTACAAATAAATAGTTGTATACAGTTAACAAAACAATCATGGCCACAAAAATAGTAAATTCTGCACCAAAAGGTTGCAAATGTACATGCAATCTAGAAATTATTCATTTTGCCAACAGATGTAAGGAAATTCTAGCAAATAGACAAATCTCCTCACCTCATTATCCTGCAGATTGGGATCAGCTCCATGTTCCAGGAGTAGGGTCATACAGCGGATGAATCCCCCATAGGCAGCGCATTGGAGAGGTGTACGACCTGCATTGTCCTGGACATTGGGACTGATGTCATGGGTCATGAGATGGTAACATACACAGGTATGCCCTCCCAAAGCAGCCCTGATGGGAAGATAGAAAATATGTTTTATCATGTGTGATTCCAAAATAAAATTTACATTGTACAGCCTATGGGGAATCCCCAATAGGCAACAAATTCACATTCACATTCACATTCACACACAACTTGCAATACCCCTGACATAAGGGGTGTTTCATCAAGTGTCTTATCAGGGATTTTTACTGACAAATTTGCTCTCAGCCAATCAAATGCAAGGATTTCAGTAACTAATAACAGCTGTCAGTAAAAAATCACTGACAAGACACTGGATGAAATGCTCCCCAGGACTTATTTCAGGCATTATGAAGTAACAGAAAACATAGATATACCCACCCAAAGTAGCCCTGTGGCAACAAGTATAAGGCAGGTATTGATTAGTGTAATTAGAAATTGATCAAATACAGGTCATACCTTCTGCAGGAAATGACTGGCTCAATGCCTTGCATAAAGGCATAAACAATCACTTGCTAAACCCTACCCAGCTTGTGAACATATCCAAATATAGTAAACAGTGTATGTGTAATACGCGCTGTGATTGGTTAAATCTGCATCACGTGACATGCAAAAATTTTATTATAGTGCGCTATAACTTTGATTTTAGCATGGTTAGGCGTGTAAAAAAGTGTATGGGATTGCGCATCAAAAGCACCTTGTGTGTACCCATTGTTACCATTGTTGTTGCACGCTTGTGATGTGAACGGGAGAGGCAATTAACGAAATCGAGAAAGGAAGACTCGTTAAAAGGTCGTACAGATCTAATATCAGGGGTCTATTTACTATAATAAATAGTGCATGTTCTAGTGATGCACCATTACTGGACTATATGAACTCCAAATACTAAATCATCCCACGTGCAGGTCTACAAAACTGCACTTGGGATAATTTAGAATTAGTCGTGCACATAATCCAGTATAGTGCATGACAAACCATGCACTATTTATATAATAATCAATTGGGGTGATATCACTTCTTCGAGTCCGGAACATTCAGGGTAAATTTTATTTGATTCTACAAAATATCATTCTTAATCATATGAATTTGATACTTGAAACATAGCTCTGTCATATCTCAAACGTCCTTTGGCATCTACATTTGCCACTCTCAACCAAGCCTGTAGGCTGACAGTCTTTGAACATTATTATGATAGCTAGATCTGCTACAGCTCAGATCATAATACTGAACATTATTATGATAGCTGCCACTCTGCCACTCTCAACCAAGGCTGACAGTCTTTGAACATTATTATGATAGCTAGATCTGCTCTCCACCAAGGCTGACAGTCTTTGAACATTATTATGATAGCTAGATCTGCTAGGCTCAGGTCATAATACTTTGCACTACAAGTAGATTACAAGTGATATTCTCCTCTGATTGTGATATTCTGATTTGACTGTGACTTTAATCATTTCTAAGTCCCAAATCTATTGTGTACTCTATCATGATACCAAGCTCTGCTGAGGCTCAGGTCATAATACTTTGTACTACCAGTGGATTACAAGTGATATTCCTTTCTGACATTCTGATTTGACAGTGACTTCAATAATTTCTAAGACCAAAATCTTACCAGTGAAGAGGTGACCTGCCTTCTTGGTCTACTACCTTGACTTGAGCACCACCTGCAATTGAAAGTTAAGGAGCGTTACCATTTCATTATGAACAAATTCAGTTCCACTGTTATTCCTGGCCACAAAGTAATCCTTTTCTCTCTCTTTCTACATCCCTCCATCTCCTTTTATCTATCTCTTTCTCTCGACATTAGTACATTAATCATCTATCTCTCAATGGGTACATCAATTTATATCTCCCCCTCTCACGATCCCTTTTCTCCGACCCCTCTCACTCTCTTTCTTTCCTTCTCTCTTATTCTTTTTCTGATTCATCTAGTCTTTGTATCTGTATTTACGATGTTCCCATCTATCAAGAATTACTCTATTTTCTCTGCTAAACCATTTTCAAAGTAATCACTGTGAAATAAATGCTGAACCCCAAATTACTCAGACTATAGTCTACCGATAGTATGTGTCACACTAAGATCAAATTATATCTCACATGATAAATTTCAAGAAGGAAAAATGTCTTTTCTCAGTGCATAATATCCAAGATAAACTGGAGTTCTGGGCCGGTATTCAATTCAATACTTAAGTCAGAAATATGAGTATTTTTCTTAGTTTTTTACTTAGGTAAAATAACTAGCAAAATTTGGTATTCAATTCAATATTTTGGCTAAGCATTTTACTCTAAATCTAAGACACCTACCAAGGAGACGTAGGCCAATTATTTTGGAGGCCTTGATTGACAGGCATAGGTTTTTATACGCAGTCATCATGAGCTGCGCAGAATGATATCATAGCGTATTTGATGCGACATGTTAATTGCGCACTGAAAATATGACGTCACAATGCTTATCAGTAAGAATTTGAGTTTAAAAGTGGCTTACTAAAGTAGAATTCAAAGTACTGAGTTGAACATGACTTAAGCAAATTTCTCAGCCAAGTAGAATACTTAGTAAAAGTTTTACTTATTCCAAGTATTGAATTGAATACCGGCCCTGGTCATGCGATCATGATGTGCAAGAAAATGTTCTAAAGCAACTAAGAGAGATAGATTAGTTGTATATAAACAAAGGTGTCTGGTGAAATTTGGAGATTATTGCATTGATGAGATATTACCATACTTTCCCCCAATAGGACTTGCACTGCACAAAGAAATGAGTATATGGGACCAAACACAAATCTGGCATGAATGTTACCCCAAAACTTTTCAGCTTTTCTGTTGTCATATTTCCAACATGAGGGCATTTAAAGAGCAATAATTTCTAGGGGACATTTTTACTATGGTATTCTTCCCAACTGACATGGAAAGAAAGAGAAAGCTCAAAAACTATTTTTCACCTTTCCCAGAACTTTACTTTAAAAAGGATAAGACAATATAGGTGGTTGAAACAACTGAGGGCTCAGAGAGGGTTAACAAGCATACCTTTGGCTAATGTCTTCATGACCTCTGTGTGACCCATCTCAGCTGCTCTGAAGAGAGGAGTATGTTTTGTCTGATCCACTACATCTACTGCTGCACCGTGCTATACAACAGAAACAAAAGAACCATTAGTAAGGCGATGACTAATGTCCTTTGGCATGACATTAACCCATTCGTGACAGGAATTATTTAAAGCCTAATTTGATCAGCTTTTATTCTTTAAATTGGCAACACCAAAATTTTTCTTTTATTGCTACATTTTTTAAATAAAAAGTCATGTATCTGAAATAAATATAAATTGGCAAAAAGTATGAAGAGAATTAAAAGAGTTGCCAATTTGCAGGGGAAAATGGTGATATTCAAATTTCCATTGCATTCTTTTGCCACTTTAAGGATTTTAATACTTATTTTCATTCAAAAAATTTTCAACATCGAACAGAAAATATTGAAGCAACCGAAATGGGCACAGTTTGTGTAGAAATTTTTGCTCTTTCTACTCATGTATTTGGAATGATTTCTAGGGCTCTGCATCAAAGGTTATAAGGCCAAACCACATAATGTGGACCTTCTGTCACGATTGGGTTAATCTCCATTTGACACTCTCTACCCACGTACAGTAAACGGGTACCCCATAGGATGGAACTCATTGAATGTTTAGTCATGAAAGATACAGAAACAAATGTTTTTCATCAATTGGGTGAAGACTAATATCTTTTGGGGAGAAATTAAACTTTATTTGCCACTCTCTGCCCAGGTGCAGTGAATGAATTCCTCCACAGGAAGAAATTCCTTGATTGCATGAGCACCTGTACTAGTAGCTCAACTAAATTTGGAGTAATATGAATGCAGGGCTTAAAGAAGAGCAGTATTATAACCAGTTCATGACAGAGGTCCACATTTTGTGGTTTGGCCTAATATCTTTTGATGCAAAGCCCTAAAAATCATACCAAATACATGAGCAGAAAGAGCAAAAAATTCTACACAAACTGCCCATTTTGGTTGTGTCAATATTCGCTGTTTGATGCTGAAATTTTTTAAAAGGAAAATAAGCATTAAAATCCTTAAATTGGCAATGCGATAGAAAGTTTAAAATCACTGTTTTCCCCTGCAAATTGGCAACTTTTTGACTTCTCATCATAATTTCTGTCAATTTATATTCATTTCAGATACATGACGTTTTATAAGAAAAATGTAGCAATAAAATAAAAATGTTGGTGTTGCCAATTTGAAGAATAAAAGCTGATCAAATTAGGATTTAAATAATTCCTGTCACGAATGGTTTAATAAGGATAAAGCCAACCTTGCAAGCAATTGTAACATTTTTATTATTATATGTACTATATTGTATAATCATTATCATTACATATTAGGAATGAAATAAGCGAATACAAGATAATGCATTACAAATGGAATATACATAAAATGCAAAGATAATGGAGAGTATAATTTAATATGCACATCTGGTGAGTTTTGCATGTGGTTGAGATTTCATGTTGCAAAATAATTCAAGCATAACTCAAAGGGTTTTCTTTTTAATCTTTTTTCCCCTTAATTTTAAAAGCTTCTAAGGCACATAAATTGCTTTTGTTAACCATTGCCTGAGATACTGATTTTATAGCACTTTATCATTAGCAATATTGGAGGAGATACACTGAGGAATAACTGTTCCACAGACTTACCTGTAAGAGGACTTCCACTGTACTTGCATGCCCTGACATAGCTGCAGCATGGAGAGCTAAGGTAAAAATTAATTTAAAAAAAAAATAATTGAAATACATGTAAGAATGGTTTCTATTACTCAAAGTTTATCAAATAATCTTTTATTCAGAAGTAATTTATAATCTCCTTCAATGTTAACAATGCACATATGGCAGGTCCTGTGATAGTTATTAATCTTACAATATAGACAATCATATAGCATCTTACAGATGATTTTGCAGTAATTAAGAATTCTGATGCACTACTTGAGTTGTAGGAAAAAGCAAGCTACTTACTGATAACTGTACACACTGAATTTAATAAAAGAATTCATTCAGTATTGTATAAGTACTGTATAAGTGTATAACTATGCCGTGGCAGTTTATATAACAATATGTACAGTAAAGTTCTCCTTTAGTATCAACACTCTGTGAATGGTTTTATGTATGACTGGTGGGGGGAAATACTTTTGAAATGGAATACAACATAACAAAGTATATACATTGTATTTTCCCACCATACTTAGTCCCATAAACTGACCTGTTGCTCCTGTTTTATCGGTAGCATTGATATCCTGCTTGTATTTCATCATGACCTCTATGACCCCGTCGGCCCCCTTCCCAGCAGCCCATATGAGCGCTGACCTCCCTTCCAGGTCAGGCTCATCCGTGATTCCTTCTCTCTGAAGAAATGCCTCCACTGTCTCCTGCAAAATATCATACCAAGAAGGGTTAAATGGTTGGTTATTTTACCTGACTGCTAAGAAAGCATGTGCATGCTTGTTAATAAGCAACCTAGAGACTGATGGCTATAAGTCCTCTCCGAGGGACTTGGTAATGAGGATTAATACCTTACCAAGTGCATCAACTTGGTTTTGAATTGCTTGTCTACAATAGATATCAGTTTGTAAATTATCTCCTGAAGTTAAAATCATTGGTAACCTTCGCATTTAAATAAACTGTTACATTTCATTATTGAAAAGACTGTAAAGTACATTCATGACATGAACTTGCAAATGATATCATTAAAAGACTTCTGGTACTGATTTGCTGCACATCAATCATGAACATTTATTTCTTTATCATATCTATCCATTCTTGCTTAATCCAGAAAACTACCACGAAATGACAGATTCAGAAATAATTGACAGATATCAATTCAAGGGTAGCTTCAATAGCCTGAGATACAAAATGTTATTGAAATAGCTTCAGATTTATTTATTTTCATTCTTAGCTCTTAGTTTCTCAATTTCTATCTATTTACATATGAGCTTATTAAAAGACTTCCGGTACTGATTTGCTGCACATCAATCATGAACATTTATTTCCTTATATACAGTTTCTTAATTTCTGTCAATTTGAATATGAGCTTACTGTATGATTATTCTGTGCCGCATAGTGTAGGGGTGTGGCACCATTGGAGTCTGAGCAGCTGTAGTTAGCATTCTTGTCCAGCAGCATGTTGACCATATGGGTGTGGCCTAGGACCGCCGCCCAGTGGAGCGGGGTGCGGAACATATTGTCCAGCACAGAGATGTTGCACTTGACCAGGGGTGTCTAGTTTTTTAAAAAAATGAATGGACAGAAAAGATTCATAGGGTCACAACAAGAATAATTTTTTTTTTCTAAATGTAACAAGAGATCTCATTGAAGGAATCCATCTTAATGAATTCTCAAAAATTCATTAATCCTATTCTCTTCTACAAACTGTCAAGACTTATGTCTGGCAATACAATTGTATTTGACGACAGAATTCTAAATGTGCACACTCTACATCACTAATCAACGTATTTTCTAAAATAATGCAATATCTCAATGTTTCAGATTTGTCTTATTCAGTTTTCTACTTCATCAAACTGACTGATTTATTTTCCAAAAGTCTGTAAATCAATATTACAGTAATTGAATTTACTTCACTCAATGCTAGTAAAAATTCACAAGCAAAGGAGGCTTTCCTAAAAGATCATTCCAAACAATGATTCTCTCATCTCACCAGACTGACCAGACTTTTCTTCCATCATTGACATACCTGAAAATCCACAAGGCGTTGCACTATGGCAGCGTTACCGTTAGCAACAGCAAGGTGAAGCGCAGTCCTCCCTTCATAATCCTGCCAGTTGACTACACTAGGTTCAGTTTCCTGGTTTAAAAAACAAACACGAGAACAATAAGAACAAAACATTCTTAGGTATATCTCACTACATTGCAAGGAATCAGGAGATATATTCATAAGCTATTTACCCATCCACTGAGAAAATACTGTATATCATCCATTTTCACAACATTACATTCTCTTTCTTAAAAAAAAAAGAGGATGACACAGAAAAATCTAAGCTCATAACGACCACATTTTCAACAATTACAATTTCCATTCTTACATTATGCTTGTAATAAACTAATACCCCATTTTAAATTTATTTCCACAAAACACCAGAGTACTTTAAAAACATAACTATACATGTACCATAATATTCCATTCAAGACATGTTCCAGGGATGATATAGGTTTCCTAAAATTAAATGATTTAGAGATAGCTCCAATATCTTGCCCTTTTTTAAAGAGAAAAAGTAAAGAGCCATTCCTTGATGAAACTGGGGGTCATACATGTACATTTGGAAGAGGCATGTTGTTCTTACCAGTATATGTTGGACGGTGTTGATGGCTGTAGGGGAATCCCCCGCATTGGCTGCCCAGTGGAGCGGGGTCTTGCCATCGGTGTCTGGTATGCCAATGTTGGAGCTCTGAAAACCAGCAAATCAAAGAATGTTTTCTTTTCTAATACTTAAACATGCGTTAACTGCAAAAATGTAACACAACTTTGCAAATGTATATATTAGCCAGGGGAGTGTTTCATAATGCTGTTCGTAAAGTTACAAATGACTTTATGAACGACTTGAATATGGCAAGCCAAATGGAATTCTCAATCATTATAAATCGCATCAGCTAAAAGTGAAATATGCAGACATAGGTTAACATTACTTTTGTTTACAAACATTTTTATTGTGAAGTATAATTTTTGCCACAATCTAACTAAGGTTATGGGAAATGTAGTCAAACTTTGGAAAAATGTCAGGAAAAACTTTGGGCATCCCATTTGGCACTTCATATTCAAGTCGTTCGTAAAGTCATTCATAACTTTTAAAACAGCTTTATGAAACCCCCCCCCCCCCCCCCCCCCAGGTATAGGAACTTGAAAAACGGTGTTTTAATAGAGCTGATGACGTTGTTAGAATTCAAACTTTCTACGGTTTACAGCATGGTAAGGAATACAAAAGATTCATTTGTTATCAAGTTCATGTGTTATTTCATCATCTCCATGTATATACATTTTACGACAAAATGTAACAAAACCTTATTTATTCATAAAAGATGTGATGAAAGTGGTAGAAAATTCAAACTTGCTATGGTTTACTGCATCGTTAGGAATATAAAACATTCATTTGTTATCAAGATCAAGCTAACATACATTTATCTTACTGTTTTAGCGTCTACAGGTACATAAATTTGCGATAAAACGTAAAACCCCATTTTGAGGAAAAAGCCTTTATCATCACTTCACACATGGAAAGGTTCTGTACATGTGATTAAACAATATTACTAGTCATTACAAGATTGATATGTCACACATATACATATGTCACATATTTATCATTATTATTTATTATTATTATTATATTATCATTATCATATATGCCAATTACATCATCTAACATATCCCCATTTCGAATGCACATCACATCACTGACACAATACCTAAAGATTTTCTTACTGTGTATGTAATTCAATCTGAATCCTACAAGGTCTTGTGATTATGACAAAAGAAATTTTCATCTTTTCACAATCAATTTGTTGTTACCTTGTTAGCTTTCGCCTACTGGTTTCTGCAGTTTCTGCTCTTTTTGTTAGAACATCACCAATCTGATGAATCTCTTTACAGATGTCTCGTGAATATGTTCACTGGTTTGTTGTCATAATAAATCAGCATGCAAATGTAATTTGGTGGATTCAGTTTCTTCTTTTTTTATGCATAATCCATTTAACAACTACCTTGAATTAAAAAATCACATGAATACTTGTGGAAATAGAAAACTTTTCAATTCCACGGTTGAAATGCCTTCATTCATCTACCAAATATTTCAATTCCTGCATTTAAGAATTAATTCAATCATCATCCAATTCAAGTTACATGAGTATCTGTGTAAACAGGAAATAAAGCCTTTTTCACATTGCAGAATACGATGGAATTGAAGGAGTTGGAAAATGACAAAACTTGAATAATTACTTACATGTTTCACAAGCATTCTGACTGCTTCTTCATTGCCATAGGATGCACTCCAGTGTAAGGCAGTTCTCTGAAAATAGTAAAGCACAAATTTATATATATATTTATTTATTTATTATTTATTTATTTATTCAATTCTGATATTTACATGGAGGCAGCGTGACTCATCACCAAAAGTTGTGGTCTTCCAAGAGACCCTGATAACAATGAAAGTAACAATAACAGTCAACACAATAATGAAAATAAACTCATAACCAAAATGAATAACAAAATATGTAAATGATTAAAAAAAAAAAAAAAAAAAAAATGATCAATTCATGCAGTTTTTAAAGCACTTACCACGTATATCCAAATCCAGAATAGTGAATGCTAAATACTATGTCTCCGTTTGGCTCAAAGAGCTTTGCACTTGAAATTGATTTTTTTTGTGTGCAAATTACTACATAGGATTTAGCTCTGGCAACCATTACAACTGAATTTCATTAAAAATTTGTTTTACTGAATACCAACTTACTGAACCTGAGAGAAGTGTGAAAAGGGTCTAGCCAAAGGCACAGATTCAAACCCCTTTAATAGCCCAGTGGCTCAGACTCCAAGAACTTATCCATTAGACCACAACACCACATATGTGAGTGATTGGTTCTTTTTCATCCAGCGGTTATGGTGTAACACACACAAGTCCTCTTAATAGGAGTCAGTACTGTAAATCCTCAAACATTGTTCACTGTTTTTCACTCTTCACTGTTAACTTTATTCACTGTTTTCAATCAATCATCTTTTTTTTTTCAATCGTCATCACCATTATAAAATCATCAATACAGTGCATAACAAAATTAACCGAAATAAATGACAGCAATAATAACAATGTCTTTCACTGATGTAATCAATATTGAATAAGTAATCATAGAATGCACATATTTGACCAAAAAAAAACCAAAAACAATAAAAGTGAGAAAATAGTTGGACATGTTAAAAAGCAAAGCTTGTTAAACACATGCCCAATAACTTGAATGTAGTCTTTTTTAAACTGGTCATGAGATAATAATAAATCGATAATATAATAATAAATCAATTTATAGTACATCGTATTAAATACAAAATTATATTTCTTTAAAAAATATGAGAAGATGGGAAGGTGCTATGATTCACAACTACACTCCAAAAAAAGACCGGTCAGAACAACCAATGTGCCGGCGAGCATGTATCGATCTATCCGAAGAGACTGGTCGATATCAACCAAAACATTGGTACATTTTAACCAATATTCTTGTCAACTCCGACCAATATCCTCAGCCGGACACACACTCACCAACACACCGCCTTCTTTGACCAATCCTCCCTTAGAGTGCAATGAAATAACTAAAAGAAAGCAAATAAGAGAGGGATGGAGTGTGGAGGAAATGAAACAATGAAAGTAACTTGAAAAGGAGAATGAAGGAAAGGAAGAGAAAGAGAGAGAGAAGAGTAAGAGGATAAGAGGGAGGGAGAGAATATGAGAGAGAGAGGGGAGAAAGAGAGAGAGAGAGAGATAGAGAGAAAGAGAGAAAGGTAGGTCTTGCTCGCTCAGCTGCTCATTGCTGCATAAGGCTGCAAGAGATGTTTTTTCAATTTTTTTTTTTAAGCAGTTTAATTTCGGTAAATTCTTTATTTCGCTACTAAGTGAATTCCAGTATTTCGGAGTGTTTGGTCCAGGGTTAGACTTCAGTATTTGGTTTAAAGTACGAAATTAATGTGGAGTAGTTGTCGCTGTGGGAGCATGTATCTTGAAATCATACCAACCTTTGAATTATCTTGTTCATCCACTTCTCCTGGCAAGAGTTGTTTCATGATGAGAGCAAGGCATCTCGTATCTTTGTGTCTGGTGGCAAAGTGAAGACAGGTCTGCCCCTCGTTGTCCTTCTCTCTCCAATATGCTCCCTTAGAAACCAGCAGCTTGCACAGCCGAAACACTCCCTGTAATCACCAAAGATGGCATGGACATTGTTAATGCGAAACTAGACTCTTGCATTAGCTAGATGCATGCAATCTCAAATGTGGAATGAACTGATCCACGATATAACTTATTGATAGTTTAACTTAGGTTTCCGTTAAAGAAAAAGGGGGCTGCTGGTTGCAGTTCAAGTATAAAACAGGCCTTGCAATATCCACATGGAGGGTTTTGGAGGAACAAAGTACTTAAATCTTTACTAGCTATGGAGTCACACCTTGGTCTGTCACACTGTTTGGAATACATGATGCATATACACAGTACCTATGCCAAGAGCAGACTCCAACAGCCTGCGTTGCGTGTTAATGTGCCCCTCCCATTTCATAGACGCAGGCTATGTTTCAGTGGAAAACACTCCATCCCTCGGATAGGATGTTAAATGGAGGCCCCGCGTAGAGGAGAGTTACGACCTTTGCACGTGAAGAATCCACTGCACTATTCGAAGAAGAGTAAGGGGAAACCCCGATGTAGTGGTACACCTGCACATCCCAATTAGTTATATCGAGAGGAGAGACCCAAAGGTCAAAATGATTAAGTTCGCTTTTCCCCTCCAAGGCCCAGGTGACGCAAAATACTTAATGATAATTAATGTTTGTTTCCTTTGGCTGACTTAAGTCTGTAAAAAAGGGAGGATTAAAAGAGCAAATTCTTCCCAACATGGGTACTAACATCTGTATAAAGATGTCTATGAATACTCTCCACACGTAAATACACTTAGCTCTTGCAAATCATCCTCTGAGATGCTTCAAGACCCTTCTGACTAAATAAAGAACAAAGGTAAACAAATTCCTAAGGAGAAACATGGGACTACCTTATATGTTGCCCAGTGAAGGGCTGTCCTTCCTCCGTTGTCTTTGGCATCTACATTGGCTCCCTTCTTGATCAGGACTTCAGCGCATTCCAACCGGTCAGCCAGGACGGCAAACATGAGAGGCGTCCGGCCAAACTGGTCCGACTGGTCGACTTCTTTGGGATAAGCTGCCAAGAAGGAAGATATGATAGATACCATGATCAGCTAATGACAAAATAATTCCATAACAAATACATTTATAAACCTATGTAGGATGAATCACTAGCATGGAAACCGTAATAGATAATTATACATGTACATGTAATGTACATGTATGTGTCACCTCATATCCAAACTAAGCAATATGCATCCATTTGAGACCTGCTACACAAAGGATATGTAAAATGTGCATGACAAAGAAAAAAATATTACAACAAGGACAATGTACATGTACCACTGTGCACAATAATTACGCACAAATGACTTTTTCAAATATCTTTCGCAATAAAACATTTCCCCCTAAAAGAAAAACTTATGAATGGAATTGGATGGAAAAAAAACACAGAAGTGTACAGTAATTATGCACACCCCCCCCCAAGCTTATAAATGGTAAGCTTGTAAGCTTATAAATGTAAATGTCCACAGTCGATATGCACTAGTGAATGGTTCAATTACCTTTCATATCAATTACTCCATACGACAAAAAAAACTTGTACAGGAAAATGGAAACAGTACACAGTAATTATGCTTGAATGAATAGTCCACATACTATCTAACCTGTAGAATACTAACATTTAAGCCTGAGATAACTCAGGCTGGGGTCAATGGAAAATGTGTGTTATTTATACCCATAGGTTATATCAAAGTCAAATTGTCCTCAACAGGTTCTCTTATTTACTCTTGTAAAATACACTGTATAGATTTATAGATGACTTTTTTTTATTTAACCCATTCGTGACAGAGGGTCCACATTTTGTGGTTTGGTCTAATAACTTTTGATGCAGAACCCTAAAAATCATACCAAATACATGAGCAGAAAGAGCAACAAATTCTACACATACAGTGCCGTTTTCGTTGCATCAATATTTGTTGTTTGATGCTGAAATTTTTTTAAAGGAAAATAAGCATTAAAATCCTTAAATTAGCAATGTGATAGAAAGTCTAAATCACCGTTTTCCCCTGCAAACTGGCACATTTTTGACTTCTCATCGTAATTTCTGTCAATTTATATTCATTTCAGATACATGAAGGTTTATAAGAAAAATGTAGCAATAAAATAGAAATGTTGGTGTTGCCAATTTGAAGCTGATCAAATTAGGCTTTAAATAATTCCTGTCACAAATGGGTTAAGCCTGATATAACTCAGGCTGGGATCTATGGAAAATGTGTGTTAAACCCATAGGTTATACCAAAGTCAAGTTGTCCTCAACAGGTTCTCTTATTTACTCTTCTAAAATACACTGTATAGATTTATAGACGACTTTTTTTTATTTTACCATTGTCATAAAATATCCAACTTATGTACTATGCCTCTACTATGTACTATGTATTTGTATGTTTGTTTAAAAGTGGAATAAAACTGAACTGAACTGAACTGATTATATCTATTCAAACTTTTTATGCACAAGGTTCAGTGTACAAACCTTTGAGAAGCTTTTGCAGAGCTGCCTTCTGGCCGTTGACGGCTGCAGCATGTATCTGTGTGGTGGGTGATGCTTCTCTCTGGAGGGAGGTCATAGAATCCATGACCCCACCCCGATGCCCCTGAGGGGGGACCTGCCCCTTAACATCCGGGATGGACTTGATGCCTGATGCTACTTGTAACGGGGCCACCTCTGCATTGTGTCTTTTCATCTGCTGATGGGGAAAAAATAGAAATAACATATAATAGTAATAATAACAATAATAACAACAATAATAACAATAATAATAATAATAATAATAATAATAATAATAATAATAATAATAATAATAATAACAATAATAACAACAATAACAATAACAATAACAATAATAATACTAACAATAATAATAATGATAATAATAATAACAATAATAATAATAATAACAATAATAACAATAATAATAATAATAATAATAATAATAAATAATAATAACAATAATAACAATAATAACAACAATAATAACAACAATAATAACAATAATAATAATAATAATAATAATAACAATAATAATAATAATAACAATAATAACAACAATAACAATAATAATAACAATAATAATAATAATAATAATAATAATAATAACAATAATAATAATAATAATAATAATTATAATAATGATGATGATGATGATGATAGTGATGATAGTGATGATAATGATGATGATAATAATTGTTTCTTTTATAGCACTATATCCAATCTTAGACTGATCAAAGTGCTTTACATAAGAAATACAAAGAATATAATACAGTTACATGTAACTACGATGAAAATAGATACATTTCGAGATGCTTCTTGAACAGTTCAACAGAAGAAATAGAGCGAAACTTACAAGGCAACCCATTCCACACAACTGGACCAATGTTATGACTTCTTCATTCACAGGTCTATCTTCGAATCTATTCTAGGCACATACATGTAAAAGGCTGTTTTGTCTGTATTCATGTATTTCACAGAAAGTTAATCAATTTCGAAAAATTAAAATAAGAAAAAAAAATGAAAACTGGCTGCAAAATTTTAAATCCATATGCCACACTAATATCAAAATTTTCAACCTGGACTCCTTGAGAAAAATGGTTTGTACAAAGCCCTGTCATACTGACATGTATATGTATGTAGTACATATTTTTTTTTTTTTTGATACTGGAAATTGTCATTTCCATTATATACAAATGTAGAATGTACATATACAAGTACATGCCATAATGAAAGTATATCAGCCCTCCCCCCCCCCCCACTGGAAAAAAAACAATGACAAAATAGCTCAATAAATATGTGAATCCATATAAACAATATACAAATAAACACATTACAGGTGCTTTCACACATGATGCGACAGTGTGGTACCACACTGTGGCGCCACACTATTTTGTGTACAAGCCTATGGGGTATAGGGCGACAAAAAAATGTCGCCGAGGCAGGACACACTTTTTTTTGCTGCCTAGATACATAAAAAAAGGGCATCAATCAAATGGGGTATAGGGCGACAAAAAAATGTCGCCGAGGCAGGATACACTTTTTTTGCTGCCTAGATACACAAAAAATGCGCACCAATCAAATTTCTAAAAAGTTAGCGCAAAAATTGTTGCCATGAGATTGTTTGCGCAAGCGTGCGCAAGTTTTGACAAAAATGTATGCTCTCTTATTGAGAGTTGATGCGTTAATGCGCGTTCATTAGCATATGTGGTGACACAAAGTCCTACCATGTGTGAAGACGAAACAGTGTGGCGCCACAGTGTGGTGCCACACTGTCGCATCATGTGTGAAAGCACCTTTAGGTCAATATTCAGGAGTTTCATAACTACAAACATATCTTACAGACGCAGGGCCAGCTCTACTAAAAAGTATTCAATCTATAGACCTTTCGAGAAATAGAGAACTTTAACTCCATTTACAAAAGGAAAATGCCAGAAAAAGGTGTAAATGGATGATACATTCTACACATGTAGATCTATCTGTTGAGAGGGGGTACATTTTGACAATGTCCTGACCCTTCACAGACAATAATATACATGCAACTGGGACATGTACATGCGCAAACACGACAAAGAAAATCCCAGAGAAAAACCATACTTACATGACCAGATGTCTTCACAAAACATGAAAACATTTTGAGGAAGAGTTCAGAAGAAGTTAAAAACTACATGTATCCATGCAGATCTCTGCTCTGATTATTATTTTTTCTCAAAAGTGCTTTACTAAAATGTAGGCTCTTCTCCAAACTCAAAAGACTTTTTCAAAGAAGCATCCTGACTTTTTCTTGGCATCTAAATGATTGTCTATCAAGCAGTCATAGACATATGATCCACATAAGGCAGTGATGGAGGTATTGTATGATTTACGTATGAAGACCATCACCAACTTACGAAGGATTCACTTGTTTGCAAGAGTTCTTTGAAGCTCTAAAGCTGTTTTATGAGGAGACAAAGGAAACTATTATCCCTAAGGCCAGTCAATGATTCATGCTCACTCAAGTATGGTATAACTGTATTGTACAGGTAGCAACCTACTGAGTACAATACTTGTGCATGATGACGTAAGACAACTGGGGGCGCATGCATGTTGAAGTTTGGCAACTAAATGTCCTCTGTGAACAGAAATGTTTTTGTTATAATCATTCGCTAGTTCTGGGAATGTACATGTATTTAAGGTCTTTTTAAAGCCTGCCTCTAGTTTGGTAGCAAAAGGAGAATTGGTATCAAACTGATCAAGTATAGTCTCATATTGTCCATCTTGCATGAAAAGACATATGCGTGAAATTGTGAGACATTCCTTCCATGAATTCTGACAAATTTTAGTGTAAATGTCCAATTGGAATGAAATACATGTATAACGGTCTCACTCAGTGGTACATGTAGGCTTTGACCCTCGAGTTCAGCGTAAAACACAGTGATTCACAGTGTATGGAACTCCCATTGGTTTTTTGTGTGTGCGGCACTGTGTGATGCTGCGTTGACCCCCGAGAACTAAAGTTTTGATTTTGATTGTAAAATACACCCACACGGATGAGTTTTTATTCAGTATCTTATACATCATAAAGGTTTTATGATACAGCCTCTCATCTCATTTGGTAATGAACTGAAATAATGAAAGATACTTTTCTGAGATTTACCAAAACTAGAGACCAGCTTTAAAGTGATTACACAATGGTAAAAAAAAAATTGATGTGTGATCAAGAATAGAATTCAAAGAAGAACATAAAAATTTGATGATTTTTTTCAATCAAAATCAATGCATTTTGGCTAATTTTCTCATAAAAAGTCTCAGAGTTGACCCAAAAATTTGAGTATGAGGTATGACGTCAAAGTGGGTACCCAGCTTCGCGCATTGCAGTTGTGCTGCGCGCTAGCCTGTACAATATGTATCATACCTTGCGCGCATTTTGCCAGAATTGCGCGACATGGTACCCACTTTGACGTAATTTTGTTGTCAAAGTGGGTACCCAGTTGAAACTGGGTCACAGCTGAGGGGTTAAAAATATCCTGAAATCTCATCACATTTGGGGGTTTCCTTGACAACACGACTTTTTAAAAAACTTTAGGCAGATGATTTTCTGCTAATGAAATCATGCTCTTTTAAATGAATTAACATTGCTTCAGCATCGGGTACCCCCTTTAAGGTTACGTTGCAATATTTGTGAGTACAAAGTGAGTTCATGAATATCCAGGGACCAGTTCTCAATTGGAAAAAGAAAACATAACAGAATGTTTCAAGCAAAATCAAAATATGTTACGAGAAAAAATATTAATTACCTAGAACCAAGCATTAAGAGAGTAGTGTAAATGAAACTGATCCATCAGATAAACGTTTGATAGATGAAATGGGACATTTAACCGACTGGCTACTGGAACCGGGTGGCTCCTGTACATAGCCTGTGGGCAAACAAGAATTCTGCAGTCAATGGGTTAAAATCAAAGGGAATGTTGGAGAATCTGGCATTGACAGGAAAGATTGAGGGGAAAACAGCTAGGTTGCCAAGATAGTTTGAAGAGAGGCAGGGAGTTAAAAATGAGGGGATGAAGCTACTGGTATATATGTAGAGAGTTGTGGATTACATGTACTTCCAACTTTAGTCATCAGATGCACATGAAACCTAGAGGGAGATCCAGAACTTTATTCATTCAGAAATTATACATGTATGTTCCTTCACTTCTTTTTACATCTGCAGGAAATCAATCCCTCATCTGTTTTCATTGCCCATAAAATGCTGAATGGCATACTGAATTCTATTCTTCATACAGTACTGGACTCGCACACAATTAAAGTAAGCTTAACCGAGTCTGCAGCAGTCTGCTCAAGACTTCACTTTATCAACTTCAACTCATCATTCATCTACATATTCAGGTTAAAAATTTCTCTCAAATCTTTGAATGAATTTTTGTCCCCTTTATTCCTCTGACTGACTCTCTTGAATAACAAAACATATACAGGGTCCCCTAAACTACAACTTAACCAATTCATGACAGAGGTCGACATTTTGTGGTTTGGCCTAATATCTTTTGATGCAAAGCCCTAAAATCATACCAAATACATGAGCAGAAAGAGCAAAAAATTCTGCACAAACTGTGCCCATTTTGGTTGCATCAATATTCGTTGTTTGATGCTGAAATTTTTTAAAGGAAAATAAGCATTAAAATCCTTAAATTGGCAATGTGATAGAAAGTTTAAAATCACCATTTTCCCTGCAAATTGGCAACTGTTTGACTTCTCATCATAATTTCTATCAATTTATATTCATTTCAGACACATGACATTTTATAAGAAAAATGTAGCAATAAAATAAAAATATTGGTGTTGCCAATTTGAAGAATAAATGCTGATCAAATTAGGCTTTAAATAATTCCTGTCACGAATGGGTTAAAGTATATGTACCTACATGTGTACTAATAAATGCAGGTGATTCACTGTGGTTTTTGTCAAAATTTATCACACTTCGCAACCAGCAAAATATACCCTTTTCATGCATTATTTTATTATTATTACCTTTGTCCACTATCACAGAAGTTAGAACAGTTCTATGGAAAAAGAAAAAAAAAAATCAGGGAACTGTTTGTAACTGTCATAAACTAGTGAAATCCTTGCATCTGATTAGCTGTCACAGAAATGTGGCAGATGTCACTGATAACAATTTGAACCATTTTATAGGCTAATCCTGATTCACTGACACAGCACTGCATGGTAAATTGACACTTACCCATAGGACTCTAATTTTGCATTTAAGATGATGGTGAAGAAGAAAAGGTGCAGCTAAAAGATGAAGAAAAGATGAAGAAAAGATGAAGAAAAGATGAACAAAAGATGAAGAAAGGATGAAGAAAAGATGAAGAAGGAAAAGAAGATGAAAAAGAAGAAGAAGAAGAAGAAGAAGAAGAAGAAGAAGAAGAAGAAGAAATCTAATTGGAACTTCATCACAGTGAATTGATTTCACTATATTCTTATTTAGGGCAATATTTTTATTTTTATGTTCGTGTTGTTTTTATTTCCTTTTTTCAGGCCCCTAGAATAAAATTTGACTTTTCAATCATGATTTGATTAGATTTTATGCATTTACTTACATGTTGGATATTCGATTTGGCCTTGATTTTTTCTTTTTGTCAACATAATGAAAATGGAGTAAACTTACATACTGTCATTTGTGTTTTTAAAAAGTAATATCTCCTTTTCTTTCTGCTCCCTCCCTTTTCTTTTCTAATTTTTCATGCTCATTTCTGTAATGTCCTGTATTATTGTGGATGCAATTACATACATGTACTGTGATCTGTTATGGTTGCACCAGGTTGGGTTTGGGGAGGATGGCCTACAGGCTCTAGTTATTATTTTGGTTGGCTTTTACCATACCCAGCATGCCCAGGCTGCCTAGCCTGGTGACCTAAACTGACATACTCCAATATGTAAATTTATTTTTCTCTATACATGTACAAAATGCCAAATAAATGATAAAGAAGAAAAGAACAGGAAGAAAAATAACATGAAGTAACTTGATTCTACCAAAAACCCACTCATCCTGTCAGTTAATGAATTAACCTCATCCTGCGAAATCAATATATCGCGAAATTACATGTAAGTTATCGCACTTTAGGAAGTGAGCCCTCTATGAGTCATTGCATACTGATTCCGCTGCCAATGCGCTTTGTGCTGTAGGTACTTGCATGAGCTTAGAGCATGAGAGGGCAGCAAATTAAATGACACTGGCTAGGAATGATATATGTCTCCGAAATAAAATGATCTTTGATGCTGAACTTTTTCAGAAAGGATTTTTTCAAGCATCAGATATAGCTGTTGGAGGTAATTTAAGACCAATCTCATATTTTTATAACTTAGGATTTACCAGACAGCCTGATCACGATTCAAAAAATATTTTCTGTTATCAAACAGGTGTGGATACAAAGTGATTTCATAAATGTGGATACTGATTTTTTTCAAATAGATTTTAAGATCTCTGGTTATTTACAAAAATTTAGCGATTTAAAATCTACACGGTTATACAATCACTTTATTGAACAATTTCAAAAGGATTATACATTAAAGATTACAGATGGAATTTGTCAATATGATTTTGGAATCGGGATGGTGAAAGAAATTTTCACAAGACCGAAAAATGCATTTATATGTAACAAACAAAGAGAGTTTCAATATAAGCTTTTACATGGAGCTATATATAGAGAGACTCTTTCAATTTGGTTTTGAGTCAGATAATCTGTGTTCCATTTGTAAACAACAGGTTGAAACATACCAACATTTGTTTTTAGATTGTCCTAAAGCTAAACAATTATGGCAGGAAATAATTAAAAGGCTACATCTAAGGGAAATTAACATAAATGATTCGAAATCTATTTTTATGGGAATATCAGGTAAAACTGTACGAATATATGTAATAAACTGTATAATCTTTTTTGCAAAATACATCATTTTTTCTTCTAGAAAACAAGGCAAGCTACCATCTGTACAGAAAATAGTCGCCATGATAAAAAAACTACAGAGACGAAGAATATAAAATAGCCAACACGAAGGGAAAATTAGGGGCGCACTTAAGGAAATGGGAACAGATTGATGCATTTCTCTGATTTTTTTTTTAAATTTTCCTTTTTAACAGACTTACGAACAGGAGCCGGATGCGTACATGTGCGTTGTATGTATGTGTGTATGTGGGGGGGGGGGGGGGGGGGGGGGCAAGTGGGTTGGGGGAGGGGGTTGTTAGGGTGTGAGTGTGGGTGTGTGTGTGCGTGTATGTTGTGTATGACTGGAGGGTGTTTGAGGGTGTGTGAGTGTAGAACTGCAAGAGACGGGGGGGGGGGGGGCTGAGATTAAGGGGTAAGGGTGTTTTAGGTTGGGTCTATGTGTGCCTTCCTCTGAGAATCTATATTAATTTTTTGTTTGTTTGTTTGTTCTAGAGTATGTGCTCCTGTGGGCGGCCGTCCCCTGTGAGCGGCCAGTGGTGAATAAAAACTAAAAATTAAAAAAATATTTTTGATATCTTTTCAAAAATTACCTTCGACAGTCTCAGGTAGGTTCTAGTGCACCAAAAAACATACTCAGCGAAAGCAGTAAGCATAATGAGTCTCACTGAATATCATTAGAAGTCAACACCACCAGTCACTGACTGAAAAATGGCAGTTTCTTAACTTTTAAGTTAAGAAACTTTGACATACTTAAGCCAAAACTTAAGCTTTATTTGTTCAGTTTGATAACCGATTTGATTTTTATTAAAGAGAATGAAGTTCATGGTCCATGTTTTGCTGCAGAAATTCTTATTTATACCACCAGAGAAAAAGTTGCATGGGGGTGGCCGCTCACCAGAGCCATTTTTCAAGATGGGTCCTGTGAGCGGCCACCCTATGTAAAACGTGTACAAAATGCAGGTTTTTGTAGGAGATTGTACTCTGCCTTCATTTTTTTGTCACAGCATTTGGTAGATCATCACTTTTGACAGATTTTATGGGTTTCCACACAGTATTATTACTTTTCATAAAGTATTGGTGTGTAAAGCATGAAATTCAATATTAATTTTGTTTACTTTGTCACAAATATGGCGCTAAATGCTCGCTAAATGATAGGCGGCCGCACACAGGACCCCTAACATCATTTTGAAAAATGGACACTACTGACCACGTAATTAGTCAATAATCTTAAGTTTGCCCTCTATTCAATTAGCAGGTATTTGGACTCTGCATTGATGGTATTGAAATATGTGTGAGTCTTTGATTAATAAATATAATCCGCAAATTCCCTTTAAGCAGCCGCACACCAGAGCCGGTACTCTAATTTTAAGAATATTGTATGAAGGAATGGTCATGCATGTAAAATTTGTACTTTTTCGATGTCCATCAATTGATGCATTGTATTTCTTTTTTTTTTTCTTAATCTTGTTATGCAGTCATGGATAATTTATTGATAATTGATATTAATGCATTTCATTAAGTTTCATTGTTTGTAAAATATTATGTGATATATGTTATATACATTTATATACATTATATGTGATTATTTTTTGAAATGTATATCTCAAGAGGAAGAATAAAATATTATTCAAAACAAAAAAAGAATGATGCTGCCAAGTTTCATATCATGGCAGATGAGAATCTAATAATCTAAATTCAATATTTCGAGCACCTGTCTTGTCTTGCACCCATTTGAAATCTAAAACTTTGCTTTGCCTTTGGTGTCATTTGAATCAGAATAATTTTCGGTAAAAATTGAGAAATTATGGATCAAAAATTGCCTTCATTAAAAATTAAACTGTGCGCGAACTATGGTCCCCCGGCCCCCATCGTACTTGAAATCATCCAATGATGAGAACACAACATATCTACTGATATCTGGGACTGAATACTGTCATGACTGTGTGTGATTGCGAAAGGCTGAAACCTTAACTTACAAACTTCATGTTCAAACAAAGTAAAAACACGCGAAACACCACTTTCACACATATCGCACATTTTGTCTTCGTAGAAACAAACGTTACCTTTCAATTTCATCTAAACTGGAGTTGGGAAGATTTTCAGCTTGCTTTCGCTCTCCACCATCGCGTCTTTCTGGATGTTAATGTTGTTGTTGCTGCTTTTTTATTTATGAATTAATTTGATCGACAATTACAAAAGTCCAAGGGAAAGGTGCTTAGGTACAAACAATTTATCGCCAAAAACAAACTAGAACCCGCACGCTCGAAAAATACACATTGTTTAAACGCACGGGGGGATTTGACCGTAAGCCAAAATGTGCGAGTCTTCAACCTAGCGACGAGACAGGGGCGAGCTTTTTGTTGCCAAGGACAATCGGCCTTGGTACCGTACCGGCGCGCCGCGGCCTCATCAGCTCAGTCACTGATCTCTCCATATCAGTGGTGAGATCAGTGGTGTCAGTCCGTTTATCGATGGTGTCAGTACATGCAGTACGGTAGTACGGTAGTGTCGATCGTTGATGAGAACATGTGGAAAATTAACGGTTACGGTATGCTTTTTTTTTTTCTCACGATGCCAAACTAGACTGCTAGTGCATATTGCTTTTGATACGATTTACACTAGTAAAAACTATGGATACTGCCGCATTTTTTCTCTTAAAAAATCCGAATAAATTCCGTATACACTTCGACTTTAGTAGAGATATAGAGAGGGAGAGATGGGGGTAGGGCGGGGCGGAGGAGGACAATCCCACAAAGGGGGGGGGGGGGTGGTAAGAACCATACAGACTAAGGTTTTCCACACACCAATATTATTGTTTTTTAAATTATTTATCTATTAATTTATTTATTTATTCATTCATTCGCTTGTTTATCATTACTTCGTTTATTTTCATTTCAATTATTTAAATTTTAGTTCCCAGCACTCCTCTCAAGTTCCTGCTTCTCGAGCAATTATCCTCCTACTTCCCCATCTCTCAGTTCTCCTCCCCCCTCCCCCTCCCCCTTCGAGCAGTTACAGGCACAATTAACTAGAGGTCTCGGGGCAGCCACCGAATAAAAAGTTGAAAGTTCTTCCCCCCCCCCCCCCCCCCCTGCGCCTCCGCCTCCGCCTTCACTATGAAAGTTCACCATGGATTTCGCATATATAGGATCTCTATGGGATCGTAACATATTATCCGTTCCCGGAAAATCAAAATAAAAATTACTCCCATTGTGTAGAAAGTAGATCTTATACGTTAGCCCGTGATGAAAAGCTCATAAGGACAGCGTCGAAAACTAGCTACTTATATGCTTGTACGGATTTAAGGAGCTTTGATGGTGAATATCCGAATCATGGTATTTTAAAAATAATTTCTGGAACACACTTGAAAATAAGTAAGCCTATATACTTGCAATAGCCACCCCCCCCCCCCCACCCGAACACACACTGCCTGCGAAAACATGGGAAATAAGTGCGATCTCATTTTCCTGATTTTTTTTTTTTTTTTAACTTGAACTCACTCTTGTGTATGGATGGTGGAATTTTTGCCCATTCCCTTTCACCGCTGAGAGAGCTTTGGAGAACTGGTGAAAGGACTCATATTCAACGTGTTGATTGAGAAAAAAATTGTTTATTATTCACTCCCTTTCATTCATTATGTGTGTGAGGGTGTGTTTGTGTGTGTTTGTTTACAGACGTATAATATGCTATGGAAACAAAATGGAGACTTGTATTACATGTATTTTGAATGAAATCTCTAATAAAAAATATGAAAAAGGTATAAAAATCAGATACAGATGTCTGGTACCGCTATGTATAGACCAACTCCTGCCCCCCCCCCCCCCCCTCACCGTAAAACACAACGCACATCACATTTATTATTATTATTATTATTAAGGTGAAGGGACGATTGATGATTTCTAACGTCATATCATTTTCCTGATTTTTTTTTTTTAACTTGAACTCACTCTTGTGTATGGATGGTGGAATTTTTGCCCATTCCCTTTCACCGCTGAGAGAGCTTTGGAGAACTGGTGAAAGGACTCATATTCAACGTGTTGATTGAGAAAAAAATTGTTTATTATTCACTCCCTTTCATTCATTATGTGTGTGAGGGTGTGTTTGTGTGTGTTTGTTTACAGACGTATAATATGCTATGGAAACAAAATGGAGACTTGTATTACATGTATTTTGAATGAAATCTCTAATAAAAAATATGAAAAAGGTATAAAAATCAGATACAGACGTCTGGTACCGCTATGTATAGACCAACTCCTGCCCCCCCCCCCCCCCCCCCCCTCACCGTAAAACACAACGCACATCACATTTATTATTATTATTATTATTAAGGTGAAGGGACGATTGATGATTTCTAACGTCATATCATTTTCCTGATTTTTTTTTTTTTAACTTGAACTCACTCTTGTGTATGGATGGTGGAATTTTTGCCCATTCCCTTTCACCGCTGAGAGAGCTTTGGAGAACTGGTGAAAGGACTCATATTCAACGTGTTGATTGAGAAAAAAATTGTTTATTATTCACTCCCTTTCATTCATTATGTGTGTGAGGGTGTGTTTGTGTGTGTTTGTTTACAGACGTATAATATGCTATGAAAACAAAATGGAGACTTGTATTACATGTATTTTGAATGAAATCTCTAATAAAAAATATGAAAAAGGTATAAAAATCAGATATAGACGTCTGGTACCGCTATGTATAGACCAACTCCTGCCCCCCCCCCCCCCCCCACTCACCGTAAAACACAACGCACATCACAATTATTATTATTATTATTATTAAGGTGAAGGGACGATTGATGATTTCTAACGTCATATGGACATCATAGGATCAGAAGAATATCAATTTAAAGACTTTTCAACGGTTGTGAAAATCAAAATACATCTCTCAAACTGACCAGATATCAAAGAAAAAATTAGCTTCTTTCCGTCTCTCCCCTCCCCTGCTCTCTCTCTCTCTCTCTCTCTCTCTCTCTCTCTCTCTCTCTTTTCTTTTGCCCTCTATTCCCCCCCCCCCCCCCCCACTTTAACAATCGCGGTGCCGCCACTGTTCTAACAACTCTCTCGTTCTCTTCATAAATACAATCGCAGGATTCTTGCTGCATGGATCATATACGAACTCCATGCATGTAAGACGCTATATGAAAACCTGGTCACTTGAAACAATTTGGACACAAACTGATTTTCAAAAGCTAATTCTTACAGACTAAAACAATCAAAGGTCAAGAAATGAAGCAAACGTATGACTGCAAAATATACAGTCTTTATCAAAATCAATCTGAGCAGTATAATGCTACACTCTTTGCATTTAAAACTCATGGAAATTGGCGATGACATTTATCTTTTTTTTTCTGTGCTTCTTATTATGTCTCTTCATATTCCGTATACATGATAAACGCTGCTCTGTACAAGAGAGCCATGTGTTATACCTGTACTTTATACGATAAGAATAAACACAAAAGTAGTAAAATACTACAACAAATTTTAACAAAAAAGATAGATGGAAAGTGGAAACAACTACTGGACTTGTGATCAATACTTTTATCCACCATACACGATTCGACCAACCATGTCATACATGTATGTTTATTCAAGGTAACAAAATACCAAAAAAATAGTATATATTTCGAAATACATATACGTTTATATTTTTCATTCCTTTTCCCATCACGCCCATGGACTCTACTATTTACTAGTAGGGTCTTTTCCCAAGTAGAATTTAAGTTCATACTTGAGTATGATCACAATATCCAGCTGGTATAGTTTTCAGCCAAATTTATTAACTTATTTTACATTTGTAAAAAAGTACGACATCCTCCTTTTCTTTTCTACAAAAGAAGCGATTTTTACAATTTACAATTTACTATTTAATTTTCATTTTACACTTCCTATAACAATAGGTTGTATTCATCTCCAAAATCAAATAGAAAAGCTTTAGTCAGAAACGACTGCATTATTTTTTAACATATATTTTTTACAATGCCATATTCAAAAGTAATCTTCTTATGCACGTTAACTTCAAACCATGAAAACATTCTATATCAACCATTTTAAGACCCCCATATTCAAAGGATAATACAACTAGCTTCGTACTTAACAATAATCTGGCTTATCATCATAATTACACTTTATGACTTGACAATAAGAAGAGAACAAAATAGATTAAAATTCAACTCAAAGTGCGACTCCTATATCATGTATATAGATACCTACGTTAGCGTATACTTAAAAGATACTGGAATTTCTCATACCAAAGAATTGGAAAAAAAGGGCATGTTAGATAGATTGGTTTGGAAGAATTATGTTCTTGGAGCCCGAGATGGCATAGGCTGACGCTATCTGCCCGCCCTCGATCCAGTATTAGTATTATTCTAGCTGAAGTTAAAGAATTTAAGTTTAAACATTTTCATCACCTGGTTGGAATTAAGGATTTGGAATCGGACATAAACAAATAATTAAATTGTGGCAATGGTAGTGATTCCGCTACTGTTATCATGGTTATCCTTCCTATAACACTGTGATATTTCGTTTGCTTCAAGAAATCGTTTGTATTTTACCTTATCAAATATCCAGCATAATAATCAGGTATTATATCAATATCCACATGAAAATATGTACCCAGATACCTGAAATACTAACTGTGCACAAACTCAAATTTTAAATCATCAAAAATTCATATAGCGTTAAATTTTCATGCTCCGTTCCCCCGGGGGATGTGTCTCATTGAGGCCTCCGATCCAAACCATTTGTGTTCTTTCAAAAAGAATATTTCATTCGAGTTTGAAGAAGAAAGAAAGTAAGGACTGAAATGTGATCAAACAGCAAAACAAAAGATATGGGAGGAGAAATATATCGCTTTCTGGGAGCTTTACAAGTCTATAGAACATGGCTAATTCTTCAATCGTTATTTGTTTGAAAAAAAAATGAGAATGTAAATGGTTTTTATATCATGTTGTCAAAGGGAGACATTTATGATTACGTTTTGATATGTAAACGTGATGATGAGAAATAAATTAGCATGCGGAGGGCTGAAAAAAGGGTGGGGGAGAAATTCAGTTAATTTTATATGGGTATAATTACATAGCACCTTATATAGCCACCCTCTCCCTAATCATATTTTGCTCCGTTTTAGAAATGAATTCACAATAGCATGGAGAATCATATAAGTTACTGTATTATATGTTACATATGTAAAGAGTCTGAGTCCGAATGTAAAGAGTCCGAAAACAATTTTTGTGTTTTTAAAACATGACAATAAAGAAAATTGAATTTAATTGAATTGAACTGAATTGAAGTTGTATGTTGTACTGTGAATGAAACAAGTCCATTTTCAATGATTAGGGTATATCATTCAACAATAATGGCGTCAGTAAAGTATTTGTTTAAATGTGTTATAGCACAAAACTTGGCCAACACACATGCATTCAACTACTGGTGATTGCTTAATACATCATCTAAATTCTAAAATAAGATATTGAGTTAAGAAATGTTAATATGATGCGATACTGTAATCTAATCTATCTATTTCAGATACATGATGTACACTCTTTAAAAAAAATATGGTGCTGATTAAATCCTTTTTTGTCCCACATTTGGAACCTTGAAAGGTTCTTCAAGAACTATTAGAGGTTCTCTGAAGGGCTCTAAATGGGTCTTCAGAACCATTATCCTGATTATTGGATGTACATGGAACCTTTTGGGGTTCTTGAAATTATAAAGAACTCTTCAGAGAACCCCTTTTTCTGTTGGGTTCTAAATACGGGACAAAAGGGTTTCCAATATTTCTAAGAGTGTAGAAATAATGATTTCTTCTTTGTCTAGCAAGTTGTAATCTGGCTTATGAAGTATACATGATAATCTACCAAACATAATCACAGTTTATCAGTAAGAGGAACAATTCTTTCACATCTAAAAAGAACCTTTTATCGAATTTACAGTCGCGATGAACTTAATTCCGTGCAAGAGAAGCAAACATCAGAATGATATATACCACACTCATGATCATCAGCAGTTGAATTGGCTGTCTAGTAGTGCCCATAGACCAATTTCACAACGCAAGAGGGCAGCAGACTGTTCGACACAGTTCGACATACTGGGGTGGGCGCTCCAACTTTTATAGTACACAAGTCAATAGCGCGTTATGTACATTCGTTCGATTTTTTGTCTATTTTGACCAGTATATGCAGATTTATTTTAATATTTGCAATGAGAAATTATCAGGGAAGTTCAGGTCGCAGCTGTGCGGTGCTCAAATGCCACAAGGATTAGAGAAAGTTTAAAAAATGGAAGCTAACTGAGTGCGAAATTCACTCGCTTTTGACTCATGAAGCCTGTTTGTGTGAGAAGCCGTACTCCCTACACAGGTTTCCGTAAGCAATGTGAAGGAATTCGTCGCCAGTGGGTAAAAACATCAACAGAAGGGACTTTTAAGTCAAGAAACATTATCATTATGTACTTTGGCGTAAAATTTGATGAGTGAAAACTTGACTTTGTAAACAGGGTAAGAGTTAGGGCTCCCGTTTACTACGGCTTCTATGCTGCAATCGAACTTTTACTGACAAAACTAAGTTGAAAAACCATCGAAATTACAAAAATACATCACATCTTCATCCGTCAGATATGACCATTGCCTTACCTCATCTACCCATGTATCCATGCTTTATTTTATTGATCTGGAATAAAGTAAATGGAACAATATCGGGGCATATCTCATATCTTACATTCATTTTGTACACAGAGCCAATCGCGGTCAGCGCGCTTGCCCACAGCAGCAATGGCGTCGCCGATAGAGGGCCAAATACATAAACCGGCCGTGAAATTGGTCTATAGGCAAAGCCCGAACTGCGTGGAAACATTATCTTTGAAAATTATATAAGATGTGCGAGAAAGCTTATACTAGTACTTAATTAAAGGCCCTTAATAGTAATCCAAATGTTTTCTGTTATTGATTAATACTTTACATCATGTATCTCTCCATTTTATTTTCATCACAACAAAAGCTAAGGGTACGCATATACAGAAATAAACTGGGGTAACAGAAAATTAACATGGAATTAAAAATTGTATTGTATGGATTATGAAAAAGGAGGTTAAAGACAGAGAAAAAATATTACTACATGCATGACATGCGTGTTGATATCTAAAATTTGAAGACAGATTGAGGTTGTTATTTTTTTTAGGAGTATTACCCTTAGAATAATTCGAAAAATCTATTTTCCCTTAGTTCTCGTTCGAGACTGATTTTGCTATCTAATAATCCCGCTCACTTATATCATGGTCAACTTCACGACCGGACTTCATCAAATACACAGTGGCTGCAACTTCTACTCTCCTTGGTTTTCTCCCAGCAAAGATCGGTGGTGTCGAAACGGTTAGGGTAGGCCTATCTGCACGATGGTCCCCAGAAGACCTGCTCAGAACTCCTTGTTTGGTCATCACTATGGGGTTCTCAGGGAGGTAGAACTCAGAGTCCTTGTCTTGAGGCCTGGTCACAAGAACCATTCTGTACCGTCCACTGGATCGAGGCGGTTCAGTCGTGACTTCGTATCTCACGCCCCATGCTTCGGCATCTCCCATTTCGACGGTCTCCAGTTTTATCACAAAGCTGAAGAAACGATGGCCAGATTC
Organism: Echinometra lucunter; assembly: GCA_029962745.1. NCBI lineage: Eukaryota > Metazoa > Echinodermata > Echinoidea > Camarodonta > Echinometridae > Echinometra > Echinometra lucunter. The sequence continues at coordinate 27,340,249 of CM057154.1, read as the reverse complement.
CAGTGACCATGCTCCAGTGCTTTCCCTAACCGCACACTTCATTTCGGTTTTGTAGCTGTCGAAGCTGATCTCTTCAAAACTACCATTGCGATGGTGTGATCTATGGGAGTACTGGGAGCTGCTAATCTTTCCAGGTGGCACAAAGTCCAGGTAAAGTCGCGGTTGAAAGTCCGATTTCTTGAGGGAAGCGTAACTTGCTTCATGACGGTTCCTTCGGATATCGTCATGAGGGACATACGATCCGACTTCGGTGGAGAGAGCTCTGTATTTGAACGACTCAGACATCGTCGTGGGACAATATTTGGAGGCATATTTTATAATCGGTGAAATCTCTTGGAGGTGCAATAATTCAGAGATCTCAACGAAAGGAAATCGAATTCTGGGGACAATTTCGGGGTAAAGATCTTTGTTGTCTTCGACAGTGCCTTTTGCTTTCAGCCAATCATCTACGCGCGTGATCACTTCGAGTTCGTTGTCTGCAACTAGATCATCCCTCTCCAGGATACTGCACAACTCTTCCAGGCTCAGTCCTAACCATGATGTCTCTGGGATATATTGGAAATAAAGAGACAGTGTACGCAGGCAACCATTCTTCAAGGAAGCATACTCGTATTCTCCTGCGTCCCTCAACCATGTTATGGCGCTGACCATACTTCCTTGGTTTATCATGTCTCCCACCCAATTTTGGGCCATCTCTCCTAACTTCTTGAGTCCTAGTCTCTTGGCCAGACTCATCACCATCTTCACGTTCCCTGATGAAAAACTTATCTCTCCCGTGTAGAGGAAATTCAGGATCTTCTCAAAAACCTCGATTTCTTTGTCGGTTGCATTTGAACTGAGCTCGATCACATTTTCAGAAGCAGTCGTTACCATACTGGCGAGTTCATTGCTCCAGGAACCAAGCACGAGCCGATGAGCTACGAATGTCCGCTGACCAACCTTGACATGGATGTCTGTTAGTTCTGACCTATTCAGGAAAGGAACCAACTTCTTCGACAAGGCGCTTCGACATGAATAGGAACGTTTGTTCGTCTCCATTTCAGTATACCAGAGATGATGAGATATTTTTTCCTGCAAGAAAAATCAGAAATTAAAATTCCTAAACATGGAAGCAAAGTTACATACTTGAGTACATGGAGAAAACCCACTGCTGTGCAATAAAGGTCTAGATCTACGCATTAGCAGGTTTTTATGAAGTGCATACATAATTATGTATATGTACACAATATTATTTTGTTCCATGAAATTATCGTAGAACTGTAGGAGAAAAATCTATAAAACAATTGCATAAATCCAATCAAAATATCAAATCACATCAGAACAAAAGCAAGCTCATATCATACCTGTAGCCTCAATAACCTCAGGTTGGATCATCAGTGGATTTTTCCGTGACTCTGTGATCATACATGTATATAGGCCTATGAGGTTAACACACGTGCACTCCCCTGTGCGTGTACAGCGCACATGTAGAGAAAAATTATGTCCGTGGTAATAATTTGTCTCCCCTTTAGTTAAGTGTGTAGGTTAATATTGTTTATATTCCCCCTTTTTCGTCTTTTATGATTTCAAATCTAGAATAATCTCTTTCCATGGGCATTTTCCAGCCCCCCCCCCCAAAAAAAAAAAAAAAAAAAAATCACTCCTTAGCTAGTTAGGACTCAGTGAAGTTGGATATTCCTGCACGGGTCTTTTTATATGAACCATTTAATGAAACTCATTTAAAGTCATGGGATATCATAAACCTAAGCACAAGTCGATTTAACAAGCTATCCTGTTCTTTTGATTATTTGAGGAATAAGACGTTGATTTACACACACACACGCACCCTCCCATGCACGCACACACACACACAAAATACACTAATGTAGTAGGACAGTTTGTATCACAGACTGATATCTCTGTAACATTGGAATTCCCGCTGGTATTCCCCATTGCTATAAAGTTTACATGTATTTCAAACGTTACGTATACGGCCTTACGTGGAGCAGACGTATCCCGCCCCGGTCGTTTGGAAATAGCAAATTCGGTTGTTTTAAAATATGTAGAAGGTGCAGAACAAATGACTTTCGAAAGCATAAGCGACCCCACAAGAAAATAGAACGTTTCAAGAGAGAGAATGGGTACCCGGCAGGAAGGAATTCCTTGAATGCTCCAGCGCCTGTTCAGGGTAGCCGTGCTAAAGCCGGGGTAATAATATGCAGCGCTTAGAAACATTTGTATTAAGCGCTATATAAATGTTGCATATTAATATTATTAGAAGGCCCGCGAGATCGACTGATTTTTTTCATCGGACTACGTCTTGCGATGTTCGATCGGTCGACGGTAATTAGGATTACGCCCAATCATAATTTTTTGTAAAAGCACCTGTCCGAATGGTTTAAAGCATAGTGTGACATGTGCAACTGAAAAGATATTTGTTTGTTTCATTTTGTTTGGCCACTATATCGTTGTAGCAATTTCGCGTAAAGGCATTGCGTACGAGAAAGTCCATCATTGTTGAAAAGAACAGTTTGGTTCTCGGTCAACTACATGTAGCCTACATTTATGAAATATGTTCAATTTTCTTCAAAATAGGAATTCAATAAAATACAGACAGAAACGTTCAATCACTAAATCTTTATCTTCATTGGCGTAATGAGACAAAATTTGAAAGGCTGAGCAGTATGCTGGGCCACTTCATCCAATTTCATATATTTGCATGGGAGCGAAGCGAGCGAGTAAGCATTCTGACTTGCTACAAATCAGATATAATTCTGTTGATCCGTTCCTCTTTTGTATGTTTTCCCCCTTTTCCCCTTCTGTTGTGGAACCTCTGGGGCTTTAAGCCCCCCCCCCCCCCCCCCCCACCCCATCACCAGTTTGTCTGCATGTCACAAGCCAGATGCCCTGCATTCCTAGATTTCCTTAGATTACATACGGGAAATTCTCAAAGGAATATGACAACACCTTCTTTAACATCTACTCCAGCGGATCCAATAGTATGAACACGGGGCAAGCGGTGAACGCCCATCAGCAAGGCAGCGGCGCCATTGTTGTAAGAAGGCGATGATTTTCACCTACGATGGCGCCGTGTGATGGCGTCTATTTGAATTAAGCAGAGTGGATTAAGCAGCCCAGCGGCGCCACTCCTTGACCTTGTATCCGAGTCGCCAGGATCACATTAGTGATAAACTGGTCGCTGGTGTATTGGATTGTTTTACCTGACCGCTTAAAAGTAGGTATGCATGCTTGTATAGGTAAGCAAGCAGAATACTGACGGCTTCAAGTCATTTTCGTGGGGCATGGTAATGAGGATTAATGCCTTACCGAAGGGCAGCCTATCGACTTGTATTTTCAAACCCGGGTCACTGGATCACGAGCCAAGTGCTTTGCCAACATGATCTATCATGCGTCCTCGATTAAACGATTAATAACCATTGTCCCTTTAGACTGATTTACAGTTTATTGCGTATTACACACTCCTTCTCTCCCACCAATCCACCACCGTCTACCTTTTGATATAGGATGCTCAATGATATGTCCCCCCCCCCTCCCCCGAGCCCCCGAATTTGCCCAAGCTACGCCTCACATGGTGCTGGGTTTTCCCAGTGGTATTTCCCGCTTGTATTGCGCAATATTGTTATCTGGGTTATCATCTCATACAGAATACTGCACGCAAACCGTTTTACGAGTTACCGAACAGAACATTATTATTCATTTTCTCTCATGAAGGCGATACAGCTAGGTGTGGTATCCACGAAACGAAGCTGCAGATCGAGGGAACTGGGCTTCTAGAAAGAAGAGATCAGTAACGATCAACGAATTCCACCAGTTGCAGCTGGTAATTTTTTCCTGTACTATTCTTCCGTTTTGTGTGTGTGTGTGCGCGTGATATTTAGACCCATATAGCTCCACGCATGTAAAACTTTTGCATGACAGTGGCCGTATAATTATTTGTTTAGCGATAGTGTGTATTATTGTCATTAAGAAGCTCGATTATTTTCCTGTATCATTTCTAAGGCATGGATAAAATGGTACATGTAGGTATGTATGTGTGAGTGTAGTGTGTAGTCTTTTTTTTGGGGGGGGGGTGTTTGTAGTGGTAGAAAGGGGAGGGGCAGGATTTTGGGGGAGGAAGGTATGTTGATTATTTCATTCATTTTTGTTCTATCGAATTTATGAATCATTCATGAATTAAATTTACTGGAAAAGAACTATATTTTGAAGACTTATAATTTGAATTTTTTGATGAAATAACAGAATAACAAAATTATGAAAGAAAAAAATCATGGGGTGGGAGTTTGTTTTGGTTTGGGCTTATGTATGTGTGCCTTTTTGATAAGGGATTTCATTCCATTTTTTTTTCTTTGCTCATTAACTGATGAATATATATTTCATTTACAAAAATCATGTTATGAAAACAAAAGCAGGATTTGTATATAGGCCTACACTGATATTGATTTATATGTATTGAATTGTATTTTTGAATGAAATCTCTAATTTAAAAAAAATATTGAAACACACAAAAAGGGGGGTGCCCCAGTGCACCTAAAAGCACGAATTGGCGAGTGTTGGCTTGCGCGTGAGTGTGTGTAATACATAAAGATTCTATAGGATCTCTATGGTGTAATGTAATTATGTGTACATAATTACACATTACTCAGTATGTATTATTATGTGAGACACCATACTGTCGTAGCACTTTATTTCAGTAACGAGTGTTAGAACAGACGCTGGATTTTGCGGTTTTTGCACACGGGGAAAGGTTTCGGAGTGCTTTCTACATGCAGTTATGTTCGAAATGTACTTTAAAAATATATTGAAATCCTGCTATTCCATCTTCACAAACGACAAGAAATGTGTTCTTTCAAAAAAAAAGCAGATTTGCCCTAGAAAGCAGTACTGGTAGTCGCATTCATCTGTGCGAGATCAAAACGTTGATGCGAGGCTTTCTTGCTCCGTCTTTATACAGACTGTAAAAAGAACTGTGCATTGATGGATTCTGATTGTGATTATGAGCTCGGTTACGACGTCGATTTTGACGACGGCGATATTGACGATGATGAGTATATGGACGAATTGTTGCAGCTTAGGCAGCAAAAAGCCGACGAAGAGAGGAAAGAGAGGGAAAACTTACAGGTAAATACAAAGAAAGAAATCCGGCTAGTCACAAGTGGTGTTAAAAATGAGCTTAATCATCATTCTGATCAATACGAAATCCACAAATAGATAATTTTGAGCTTCGAATATAAATAATGAAAGTTAAGGCGATTTAAAAAAAAATCATCATCATTGACCAAATCTGCCTCGATTGAACATGTTGAATGTGCTTATTGCTTTGCTGTAGAATCAAAATAAATTTTAAAAAAACAACAACTTGTAATTGCTTCTTTTATCATTATTTATATCTGACCTAAACATGATTCGGCTTTACACCAAAACTGAACACGAGCTTTAGGTACATGTTTACGCTTTTGAAATAAACAGTAAAAGTGAATGTAGACATTGTTCGTATTTTCAGGAGTTCTCCGCAATTAAAACATAAAACAAAACAAAACAAAATTGTTTGAAATCCACAAGGCAATTCGTCATATTCGATATATAATTATATCTACAAAATCATGTACCTCACAATCTCCGCGTGTATGATTCTTATTACCAATGCTCTTTTTCTTTACCCATAGATCGCTCAGCAAAACGTGCTCACAGGTGTCTGCTCCAACGCAGATGAAGTCAGCAGAGCAATAGGAACATTGTATAATGACCGACGCTATAGTGATGTCACCCTGGTCGTAGGAGAAAGAAGATTTCAGGCCCATCGCCTGGTTCTGAGTGCATGGAGCGATGTCTTCAAGACAATGCTGTGCGATTCATCTTGGCAGCCACACGAAAACCACGGTAGAACTGACACATCCGGACAAACCACCTCGCACTGCCAGGACCTCGTCGAGGAGGATTGTTGCGAAGTGGTTTTCGGCGACTTCTTGCAATTTTTCTATACCGCCTCAGTAGACCTGACCAAAGACAACGTCGTGCCCCTATCTCTTCTGGCAGACAAGTACTTGGTGAAAGAGATGAGAGAGCTGTGCGAAAAATTCATCAACGACCTGAAAAATGATGTTCAAGAAGTCGTCTCCTTCATCCATTTGGCCTCGCAATTTGGTATGCATGAAACAGTCGAGTTGTGTCTCCAGTGTCTGCTGTGCAACTTCAGTGTCCTGACACCAGAACAAGTTTTAAGTCTAGAAAGTGAGCACCTGATATCTCTTCTTGACAGTGGACCGAACTTGATAGTAGATGATGAGTACACTCTCTTCAAGAAGATTGAGCCTTGGCTAGACCAATGCCAAAGTGGGGACACACTTCTTAGTGTTCTTAAGCTCATTCGTTTTCCCTACATGAATGCATTGCAACTGAAGAAAGCCCGAGAAACATCGGCTTTCAAAAGAGCTCAGGAACTGATGCCGGATATACTCCTGAAATGTTGGCAGCAACAGGCACTGTACCAAGAAGATAGTCTGAAGGATCTTCCAATGGACTTTCCATGGCCCAGACTTTACCTATATTCAAATGAGGCAACCACATTCACAGACCAGAAAGTTGTTTCACATCATGTCCTGGTAAAAAATGAGCCGAAAAATGTTATCATTGATGGCGATCGACGTACTTACACATGCGTTCCTTGGAAAGAGAAGCGGGTTGAAAAAATACGGATCTTCAAGCGTTCATCAACTTTTCGGTTATCTGTCAAAGCCAGCCGGAGCCCGGACTCATCAGGCGATGTAATTTTCGAAATAGATACAGATGAAGATTCAAAGAGGAGACTTCATTTGGGAGTAAGAGTCCAAGTCCAAGGAAAACTCTTCTATTTCTCGAAGTGCCTTGCTCCGGCACCACCAACTGTTCATAGGTCCCCCTATTTTCCAGCTTCACGCAGGGGGACCAGGGACATCAAATTCACATTTCCTTCTGGGAGCTCCAACCCTCAGGTATGTTCACTCCTTGCTGTAGTCATCTTGGAGGATGAAGATGAGGAGACGATGTAGATGGTATTTATAGATTTATTTCATCCGAAGGAAGCGGGTTGAAAAAATACGGATCTTCAAACGTTCATCAACTTTTCGGTTATCTGTCAAAGCCAGCCGGAACCCGGACTCATCAGGTGATGTAATTTTCGAAACAGTTACAGATGAAGATTCAAAGAGGAGACTTCATTTGGAAGTAAGAGTCCAAGTCCAAGGAAAACTCTTCTATTTCTCGAAGTGCCTTGCTCCGGCACCACCAACTGTTCATAGGTCCCCCTATTTTCCAGCTTCACGCAGGGGGACCAGGGACATCAAATTCACATTTCCTTCTGGGATCTTCTGGGATCTCCAACCCTCAAGTATGTTCACTCCTTGCTGTAGTCACCTTGAAGGATCTAAAATGAGGAGATGACATAGATGGTATTTATAGATTTATTTCATCCGAAGAGATTTCTTCGCGTTGGAAAGGTGACTAGACTTAATCCTTTTAATCAGGTTTCTATTTGTATTCTTAAAAACCAGAAAGATGGACGAACCGAGACTCACAATAGTTTTGCTTTCTACATTACCGGTCAGGATAAGCTATAGAAGAAGACAGTACTTTCGCGATTAAAGAAACAATGAGAGAAACTACTTTGTAAATGTTTTATCTTGAAGTTTAGATAGTGAGCATATAGTTGCCACTGTACAGAAAGTTAGCGTTTTAAATTATCAAAAGTAGTTGAAAAGTTCTGCATTGGCTTAATTGTGCTCTTAATTCGACAACCGCAAAGTATGACATCCATGTAACATTATGATGAATATAAATTAAAGAAGTATAATCTGAATGAGTGTATAGTTTATAGTGAATTAAATTTTACTTTTTTTCTTTCCATTGTAATTCCAAGCCATATGTAGATGAACATGGCTTGATTTGTGACATCTTTAATTTTATTAACAACATATGAAACGTCAACCAAATGTTTTAGTCCATTTCTGCCTGTCTAGTTGTGGTTGAGACCATGGGCCTGTAACATAAAGAGATACAATCCATCTTATGATCAATTGTAACTCTTTAGTACATGATTTGCCATAGACTTACGATTGATATCAATCGTAAGATTGATTGCATTTTTTATGTTACATCACCCATGACTTACAAAGTTTCACGGTGTTTATGACGTTTACCTAAACTTATCGAGGCTGCAAAGTGTATATGGATAAATGTGTTTTTCTCCTTAAGTAAACAATATCTGTTTTAGAATCTAGAGTTAAAATTTTGTTTGTTTAAAGCTCTTTCAGATCTGCTAATCTTTAAGTTAAGGATGAAGTTGTGTTGAAGTACTACTGTTTTCTATTTTTTTTTTTTGCCTGTATTCAAAGTATGGATATATCATGACACTGAATAAGATCAAATTTTTCTACTTACGTCTATATGCCTTAGCAACCTAATTCAGGTGCAAATATGAACCTGCTATCCAGCTACCATGCCTACTGAAAAACTAATTAAAGAGTTTCTTATTTTAATGACAAAATAAGGAAAATATGGAAATGATTTATTCTCATTTAATATTTTGACGAATTTAATTTTAGAATATTGGATTACTGAAGATTTTTGTTTTATAATATAGCACTACTTAAGAATCAAATTACAAATTAAAAAGTAAAAAAGGTGTGTGTATACGGTGTGTATGTATGTTAGAAATAAACTTAGTTGCAGTTAAAAATAAATAATTGTCCTTGAGGAAGCGGCATTTCCATTTGACTATCAAAGAGCCTCTTTGATGCAATTAGATCAAAGTGAAAATTAATTTAAGGAGAGTTTCATATGCTGTGGTTTCTTTTATGAAAGGGACTAAAAGCAAGAATAGGAAATAAAATGAGTTTGAAAGGAGAGAAAAGCAAGAAAGAAAGAGGTATGGGAAAGTGAGAAAGAAAGAGGTATGGGAAAGAGAGAAAGAAGATAAGCGGAGGGCCAAAAGCAGAAAAGGGGGGTTTCGTTCCACCATCTGTACAAACTAAGTAGACCATGCTCATTTTCAAGCTTTAGCATAACACACAATATTCAAGAGGTCTACCTCAAAAAATTAGTAGCGAAAGCTTCCAAATCCAAGATGGCGTCCAAAATGGCCGCCATTTTGACGGAATTTGAATTTTTCAAGATAAAAATTTGATAGAAACATCCAATTGCAACAAAATTGGTCTCATCTGAAAGAGAATTAAATTCCCTACAGTTTGATGTCATTTGTGAGTAATGTCAAAGTAATTCGGTCCAGATATTTAGTCAAAAAGTGTGTTTTTTGACATTTTTTCCCAAAAACTGAAAATTTGCAAAATGCATGATTTAGCATAAATCAAGAAAAAAAAATTAAGAATTGTCTTGAAACCTTCCAGAAAACTTTCTTGATATTCAATAATCATCTGTGGAAAATTAGAAAGCAATACCATTCTCCGTTCTAAAGTTATAATGTCTCAAACTTGAAAACTCATATTTCATAAATTTCTCTTCTTGCATATGCATGTGTTATATTCCCATAGACTATAATGCATTAACATGCATGTTGCCCTGTACAAAAGTGCAGACGTGGATTTTCGCTCTACAAACCAAGAAGGCCATGCTTATATTTGTGCTTATTGACATGTTTGTAACTAAACTTGGATGATAGATGCCTTACACAAACTCCAGTGTTATTGGGGAGTCAAAAGTGACATATGTAGGTCAAAGGTCAAATATGAGGTCAAATGTTAACATTTTCCTTGCATATTTCTACTGGGGTTGGTAACTTTAGAACCATAAGTCCATTTGTAACCAAACTTGGATAGTAGATGCCTTTCAGGGACATAACTGGTATTTGAGGGTCAAAGGTCATGTATGTAGGTCAAAGGTCAAATGGTAAAAAATTCATGCATATTTCTACTGGGGTTGGTAAGTTTAGAACCATAAGTCCATTTATAACAAAACTTGAATGGTAATTACCCTTTAAGGACCTCATTGTTATTTGGGGGTCAAAGGTCATGGGTGCAGGTCAAAGGTCAAAGGAGGTCAAATGTTAAAACTTTCCTGCAATTTCCTATTGGGGTTGATAGCTTTAGAACGATGACTCCAAACTTGGATGCTAGATGCCCTATACAGGGTGGCCCAGAAAGAACGGAAAACCTGTGATCCTTAATTTCAGCGACATTAATAATATAATGTGATAATTTTTCATTTGGTTTGAAAGACAATTTTCTTTGAAAACGACAGTGATATTACATTTAATATTCCCAGGACTTAATTTAGACAACCACTAGGATAACGGCATTTTCAAGAGTTTTATCCCGTTTCTCCTTGATCGTACCATTTACTGGTTCAGTTCACCTGCATGGTGTCCCATCACCGTGTTTGAGTCCCTTGTTTTTAATACTTATTAGAATAAAAACTAGAAACATTGGGATTGTGTCAAAGAATGCATTAGCCTCAATCCCACTTTGAGTTATGGATAATTGTATCCTGAACTTTATTGATAAAATGATAAAGCAAAAATGGTAGGTATCAATACAGTAGGAACTTATTTGGGATTCCCCACGTGTCTGCATATACTGAATCGCTGTAAAACAAATATCTACATGCTGAGATGTCTGGAAATAGTATAAGGTACCTCTGAACCATACAAATACATCGTATTATTGATATATTCATCCTTTCCTTGAGGATTAAGCTTTTATCTTCATTGGCAACTTGCGTGCTTAACAAATAAAGAAGGTTAATGGGAGAAACTCATGATTTGTAAACAAATTTGTTTACAAATAAAGTATTCACCTATTGAAATTTTCAGCTCCCTGAAAAAAATTAGAATAAGATTGCAAAACATATGAGAAATTCCTTAAAATTAGCTCATTGGAAGTATGAGATGTAGAATGCTGCGTCTACACTTTTTAATTACCTGTTGCCATTAATATTATGTGCAATTTATTAAAAGCACCAAAATTTAAAAAAACAGAAAGGATACAAAACAATCTTTTTTGCCGTTTCCGATTGCTACACGAATAAGAGACAGTGCAAAGGTACAATGTTGTATGTATTTGTATTTTAATTCTATTTTGTATTAACTGGTCCAATTTCTTCTGTTGATATTTGTATGCATGCACACTGTTAATTTTATGTATTTTTATGGATTTATTGGATTGACTTTTTTATGCCGCTGTTAAAATCAACTTAAAGTTAGCTGTCTAATTAAAATTCAGATGTATATAATTATGCTGAATAATAAACTGTAATATACAAATAATGAGTTTTTAACTAATGAGAAATTAGACACTTTTTTTTTATTACTAATCATGCTTATGATAGCTTATTATCTTGTGAAGTCATTTTGTACTAATTTATATTCAATTTATATAATACAATAACCACAACTGCACCAGATAAATCAAAGAACAACTTCCAATGAGTTGAAAAATAACTTAATGACCCTAGAATATTTAAAGTGTTCTTTGAAAGAGTGCTCTCGCTGCCATTTTACCATATTTCTAGAGCTATTATTTTCTTTCCATTAAATGTGACATGTGTAATTTGTAATTTCAAAGAATATAACACATTCAAAATTGTATAGCCATTATATATTGGCTGCGAAGCAAGATGATAAGGACCATTTCATCTATCTATCATATATCTATTTACATAATGATATTGAAACCTTTCCATCCCGGCGCTTTCTGACCCTACTCTCACTTTCACTAATTTCATGGGGGGGGGGGGTATGTAGAAAAACAATATTTTCCCACTAAATATAGAATAAATTGCATGGTAACTCAATACCCCTCATGAAGGACATTCAGTTGTATAAAAAAAATTCTTTTCATCTGAGACCTATTTCATTCCAATTTGAAGTTTCTAACAATTTTTATGATCTAAATATATTTTCTGCTTATGGCTCCCTGCTTGTACGTGGAAAAGTCACAATGATTATGTCAACAACAAAATGAAAAGTTGTGAAGAACATATGTACCTGTATCTCATGCAAAGTTTGCATCCATATATTCAATATCAAATGATATAAACCTACAACCCAAGCCCCATAACATGTGGAATTGAGGTCCCTATATAGGGCATCTACCATCTACGTTTGGAGTCATCTTTCTAAAGCTATCAACCCCAATAGAAAATTGCAGGAAAGTTTTAACATTTGACCTCCTCTGACCTTTGACCTGGACCCATGACCTTTGACCCTCAAATAACAATGAGGTCCTTAAAGGGTAATTACCATTCAAGTTTTGTTATAAATGGACTTATGGTTCTAAACTTACCAACCCAAGTAGAAATATGCATGATTTTTTTACCATTTGACCTTTGACCTACATACATGACCTTTGACCCTCAAATACCAGTTATGTCCCTGAAAGGCATCTACTATCCAAGTTTGGTTACAAATGGACTTATGGTTCTAAAGTTACCAATTAACCCCAGTAGAAATATGCACGGAAAATGTTAACATTTGACCTCATTTGACCTTTGACCTATATATGTCACCTTTGACTCCCCAATAACACTGGAGTTTGTGTAAGGCATCTATCATCCAAGTTTAGTTACAAACATGTCAATAAGCACAAATATAAGCATGGCCTTCTTGGTTTGTAGAGCGAAAATCCACGTCTGCACTTTTGTACAGGGCAACATGCATGTTAATGCATTATAGTCTATGGGAATATAACACATGCATATGCAAGAAGAGAAATTTATGAAATATGAGTTTTCAAGTTTGAGACATTATAACTTTAGAACGGAGAATGGTATTGCTTTCTAATTTTCCACAGATGATTATTGAATATCAAGAAAGTTTTCTGGAAGGTTTCAAGACAATTCTTAATTGTTTTTCTTGATTTATGCTAAATCATGCATTTTGCAAATTTTCAGTTTTTGGGAAAAAATGTCAAAAAACACACTTTTTGACTAAATATCTGGACCGAATTACTTTGACTTTACTCATAAATGGCATCAAACTGTAGGGAATTTAATTCTCTTTCAGATGAGACCAATTCTGTTGCAATTGGATGTTTCTATCAAATTTTTATCTTGAAAAATTCAAATTCCGTCAAAATGGCGGCCATTTTGGACGCCATCTTGGATTTGGAAGCTTTCGCTACTAATTTTTTGAGGTAGACCTCTTGAATATTGTGTGTTATGCTTTAAGCTTGAAAATGAGCATGGTCTACTTAGTTTGTACAGATGGTGGAACGAACTAAAAAAATAAGCTAGATATTTGACTTTGGCCCTTCGCTTATGAGAAATTGTCAATCTGATATACAGGAATTATCGTGAACGACTATAGACAAACCTTGAGCTTAAACTGAGTGATAGACACTCCTTTCGTCTCTCTTCATGTAATTTCATAGTTTGATTTTTGTTAGAGGCCTATAGCTATGATATTTTTTCGAGGGAATGTAGCGACGGAGCAAAAACTTTATGTCACATTTCCTGTCTAATTACGGCTTGTGGACAGTTTTGATCATCATAATCATAATGCATGCATATTTCGATCTACCGTATGAGTCAAACAATTTACACTTGGAAAATTGTCATTTATTACAACACTAAAATATGAACACTAAGCTTTTAGACATATCTTGACAGAGTATCTTCTCCCGCGTTATTTGGTACCATTTTTGTGTGGTATGTGTTTACGCTTGGATGAACAAGAGGCATTGTTTTCGTTAGGGTGAATATAGACGTGCGCCAAAGTGAGGATAAGGTGAAAGGACAGAGAACGAAGGAAGAGTGGGAGCAGACAAGGAACAATGACAAAAAATGTTGGAGCTTTGCGCTGGAGGGGAGGGGGAACTCCCCTCTCCCTACACTCTCTCTCCCCATCCGAGGGACCGGGAGCGCGCTTCGCACGCTCAGTATGAAATTCGCATGATGCGCATGCTCACTATCTCCCCCTAAAACGAAGTCCTACCATCCTACCCAGATCCTACCTATGCAATTCAGGCCCAGGTGCGTAATTACGGGGGATGCATGGGGGTATGGCATGTGCCCCCTGTCGGCTGCCCCCCCCCCAAAAAAAAATGTGCAAACACATACCAATACACCCACTTTTCCACTAAGTGCCCCCGGCCCAAATGCGTTGACCCACTGTATGCCTCTGCCATTGCGTCCCTGAGTGTGGTTGTGCGTGTGTGTGGCTGGGGGGGGGGGGGGGGCTCTTCGCGTATAACAAAACATAATAATAACTGTATGTATGTCTCAGTTACGTATAACATGATTAATTTTGTCCGGGATGGTTTGAGCGTAATTTGTATCCGCAAAGATCGAACTAAATTCTCCTATAAGATGTTTCACCTGTTCAAAATGTTACATTTGGCGCAAGATAATTTTTACATTTTCGCAAACAATGCCCCATGTTTGTAGATGTAGATGTAGATGCCGTAATTCTGGAGAAGACATTCTTTCAAAATATGTATAATTATTATGCCTTCGTAATGACAATTTTCTAAGTGTAATTTTTTTTTTTTTACTCAAACGGTATGATATGTTTAAGGACATACCACTCTGATTTTAATTCATGAGATGGGAATGAATGAATTTATTTTATTTTTATTGGGCTTACCTATTGGTAGGTATATACGTCTGCGACGTCATGAATTAGTCTTAACATCATTCTTTTACAGTGAGGGTGCATCAAGACAAAGCAGATTTAGAATAAAATATTCTGTTAACGGTTAAACAGATACTATTTGAACATGCCTTCACTCTCACTATCATGATTACAGTGTCAAGCTATACTTGCAGGTGTCAGGATGGCAATCAGGGGCGTAGACAGCGGGGGGGGGGGAGATGAGGGGTGTGCATCCCCCACCTTGTGAGGTGGGGGGATATGACATGTACAATCATCTCCCAGATTTTAGGGAAGGATATTTGCTTACATTATCATTATAACAACAACAATAACAACAACAACAATAATAACAATAATAATAATAATAATAATAATAATAATAATAATAATAATAATAATGATAATTAGTAATGTATTACTATTATCGTGCTTATGATAACAATAATAGTTATCATCATCATCATCATCATCATCATCGTTAATATGACTGAAATGACGATTACTATCATAAGTATATCGATCATTATTACCTGAATGAGGCATTTTGGAGACAAGATATAAGCGCGTATTTTGTCTGTCTAATTGATTCACTCAACCACACAAAATACGTCACAATGGTTCAGCCAGGGCTCAGCTGCATGACTAGGGTAATAATATTCATATTCCCCTCCTCCGCGAAATTTGTAATTTTCCTATTGTGCCTGTGTACTAAATTATCGGTCCATAATATCCATATTCCACCTTTCTTGTATAAGCGCGCATTTAGCAAAGTGCAAACGTGCAGTATTGTGTACGCGATAGAGGTTAAAACAATGGATACGCGAGGTAACCATTTACGTCACAATCGCTTAGCCAGGCTTACATACCTGCCTGAATAAGCTGAAATCAGAGGGACGGACAGGCAATTAGCAGACATGTTTGTCATTGCTACAAAATGATAGCTTGAATTATGCATCATCCTATAGCTGTAGGTAATAATAATTATATTGACTGGCTCTACTTTCGGGGAATATCGAAAATGTTGCCCTTAAAAGATCCATATTGCCCTCGTCTTCGACTCGGGACAATATGATTCGTTTTGCGGGCAACATTTCCGATATTCCCCTCAAGGCCAGTCAATATAATTTAATTATTCTGATTTATATAATTATTTATATTACTTTGAGGTAATTTCGGCGCCGTCACAGTTTTTCTGAAAACTTTTTTGTGTAATAACAAAATTTAAAAAAAAAAAGATAAATAGCGTGATGCAAATATGCAATAATGTGTGTCAGTCCCCATTCTACATACGTTTGTCACGGTGCGTATATCTTCTATTTACAGAGGCGGCGCTCCCGGGGGGGGGGGCGGGGGGTACAGTGCCCCCCCCCCCACACACTTTTCGAAGCACCCAAAAAGTGCCTCTTTTATCCAACAAAAATGCCGCCTTTCAAACCTGTTCAGTGCCTTTCTTTTATCGTAGAAGGGCCATTTTCTTTGTGTTGATCAAATGCCCTTTCGCTTTCTAATAAGTGCCCCTTTTCGTTTCAGATAAGTTACCCTTCTTAAAAATCTACAGAAATGCGCTCTTTTATGCCTTTCCCTTTTAATAGCGCCCTGTTCCCTTCTGAGAAGTGCGCATTTTACACCTCAAAATGAATGTCCCTTTTAAAATGGGATTATTATCCCCCTTTCACTTCCTCTTTTCGTTTTTCACAGTGCAATTTCTCTTCTGCAGAGTGCCCCTTTTCCCCCCTGATAAGTGCCCCATTTGAAATCTGATACATGCCCTCATTTACTTCTGATAAGTGCCCCTTTTCCTTTCTAGTATGTCCAATTTCTGCATCTGTTCATGTAAGATAAGGGCAATTAGCGCTTTTTTTGTTTTCTGATAGTGTGCCGTTTCCATTCAGGCAGGTGCGTCTCACAACTGTAATTAGAAGGAACGGTGCCCCTTAATTGGGTGGGGGTATTTTTCTACTTTTTCTTTCTAAAGCTCGCTCGCTACGCTCGCTCGCACCTATGATATCTCACGCAAGGCACTTTAAGGTGTTGTAGCCATAAAGTCTTATATGTTCTCCTAAGTTCCTGATGGTATTGTGCTCAAATTCCCATTCAATTTGAATATTTTCTCTAATAAAAAATGATCGGTAGATATGAGACCTCATTAATGCATTTAAATATTATAGCTTGGTTACTATAAGGAAAACTATATACAGAGTAAATGGAAGAAATTTGCAATGATAATGGAATACGTATAACATGAATTTCCGAGAGCCTTTATCATTATAAGCCACTCGAAATATACTGCAAATACCATGCCCTTCAGCAAAAATACCTAGCATTTTTTGCTCGCTCGCTCACAATTGAGTAAGACAGAGCAGTATACAATAATATTGCAAGTAGTTATTATCATGTAAAAGTATGTCAGAATGCACTTTAAAATTATGTTAAATAGAATGTAAGGGTATATTTTCCTTCTCGTTTTCAGCTTTTGTAAGTGCCCCCTTTTCCCCCAAAGTACCCGTTTTCGCTATTGCCCCCCCCCCCACTTTGAAAGACGCTCCGCCGCCCCTGTCTATTCATGTCTGTGCATTCGGGTGTGGGTGTGTGTGTGTGTATCTGTATACGGAACTGATCCTCGATTTCTCGTGAACGGCAAATCATCATCCCCCCCCCCCCCCCCCCGGTGTAAGAACCTGTCTACGCCACTGTTGGCAATGAAAGGTGAAGGCTACATGCGAGTAGTTGAACTTGGATCAATTCTCTGAATGCATCAAAACCCATAACCAGAAGCACTGGCGTAGCTAAGGGGGACACAAGGGGGCCATGCCCCCCCCCCCTGTTGATCGGATAGCAAAAAAATAAATACATAAAATAAAATTTAAAAGTGATTAAAAAAAAAAGAAAAAGAAAACTTTCATCGAGTCAACTTCACATAACTTACCCTACCCCTTAACCTGGGAAATGAAAGTAAAACGTAAATATGCCACATCTCATATAAGTTACCCATAGTTACTCTACTGAATTTTAGTGTGCAGAAAATGCCGTTTTTCATGCACGAATCTTCAAAAATCTCCCTGTTGAAAATTCCTGGCTACGCCAGTGACCAGAAGTCACTGTTACTATATCTATAGTTACCTCTCAATTTGTTTGCCACCCAGTCATCATGGTCATTGTTCGCCAACCTAGAACGCTATCATTATTTATTTTTTTTATTTCTTCTTGCTAGGTTATTTCTTCACAGTCGTTTGAGAGGACCAGCAAAGATGTGGTATTACGATGACCAGGATGACTATGAAGGAGAAGCTTTTCGGGAAATGGTCTTCAGGGCGGCATTCATGCGAAGTCTACAAGAAAGAGCGCTAATGATGGGAATCGCAAGGAATATTGACGACGAACCACAAGAAATTGAACCACAGCAAATCGAGGTTAGTCGTAATAATCCTTACGACAGACTTTTATTTATTATTATTATTATTATTATTATTATTTGGTTTGGCGTCACCTATGCTTGGGAGGCGAAAAGCGAACTGAATCACTGTAACCCTCAGGTCTCTCCTCCCGATATCACATACTGGGGGTGTGCAGTTGGAACACATACACCGGGTTTCCCCCTACTCTTATGCGAATAGTGCAGTGGGATCTTTAACGTGCAAAGGTGGCGACTCTCTTTTATACGGGACCTCCATTTAATGTCCTATCGGAGGGACGGAATGTTTTCCACTGTAGCATAGCCTGCGTCTATGAAACAGGAGAGGGGCACGATAACACACAACGTGGACTTCAATCATCCGCCTGGGTTGGACTCGAACTCACGATCTTTGTTCGACAGGCAGGCGCTTTACCGACTGAACCAACTTTTGAAATGAATGTTTGTAACTTTTCAATACATAATGCGAAGTGGGCATGAAATAAATCAGTAAATGGTGTAAATTAGTAGGCTTTACAGACAACCAAATTTTGCTTTGTTACACCCATAGACGTGTTACACCCTCCCACGTACTAGATTATTAATTATTTTTCTACTCATATGTTTTTTTCTCCTTTTTTTTCTTTTTGTTCTATGAATATTGTAGTATTCTATTTTGTACATTTGTATGACTTTTGCTAGTAGACCCTACCGTAATGAATTGAATTGAACTTAAATGAGTATCAGTGCTGAGGAATAGCCACCTTGGTCAGTACATGTAAAGTTTTGAGTCTAACCCAAATTTACTGATTTTGCTGGTCAGAGGAAGCTTTTGGATTTTTAGAATTGAAATTGAACATGATGAACGATCTGATGCACACTTTGGGTGAAATGTTTGAAAAAAATTCAATAAAAAAGAGGGTTTGAAAATTTCGGGGGCAGTCCCCCCCCCCCCCCCTCTTCCGCTGCATATGGCCATGAAAGAGACTGACATTGTTGATCTCGTGAGCCCTCTCATAACGGAACGCGGTTCCGTGGGCTGTTGATTTAGGTTATAGCCAAAGAGATAAATACTAATGTGATATCTCTACGGTTATAGTCCAATTATGACCGAGGTATAGTTATTGTACGTATATTGATTTCAACTTAATTTCACATTCCTAATCGGTTTTCATCTTTCCCCACTTGTCACGCATTTCCAAATTGTTCCTAATAGAAAAATTTCACTTCTTACTTTTGCATGTCTTCGTCTTCCAGGAGGTAAGGCGTGTAAAGCAGGCAGGTCCACTGCATCTAAATATACCTACCATCGAACCAGAATTTGGACGCTTTTTCGACAATCCTACATACAGCGACATTATCTTAGTGGTTGGACCATACACTTTTTATGCTCATCGTCTTATTCTGTCATCGTGGAGTCGTGTATTCCAGGATGTCCTCAAGGCCTCAGAGGAACACTTGGCTGCAAGTTCCCATGCTGGAGATGGAGGGTTGTCGTCATACCGACTCGAGGAGGACCCTGATTGCTGTGAGGTCTTTGATACATTTCTGAAGTTCCTCTATACCGAAGAGATATCCTTCTCCGAGGACACCATTATGCCTCTGCTGAAGCTGAGCAACAAGTACAAGATCAGCGAGCTGAAGGAGCTATGTGACAACTACGTGGCGGACCTGAAATTAGATGTATCCTCTGCAATCTCGGTACTCAACCAGGCAAAGAAATACGAGATGGCGCACACCATGGAATCATGCATCAGTGTTCTTCGCTCCAACTTCGAGCTCATATCTGCAGAGCAGCTGAAGATTCTTGATTCGTCCGTGATCATTACCTTACTGGATTGCAGAGAAAAAAGTCTTGTCGTCAAAGATGAGTTCTCTCTGTTCGAGAAGTTGACCCCGTGGTTAGCTAACTGCACAGACAGCGAGACCTTCAAAACGGTGGTAGGATGCATCCGGTTCCCTTTCATGTCAGCTCTGCAGCTCAAGGCAGTCAAGTCGTCTAAAATTATGGGACGATTGAAGGAAATTAGTCCAACTTTCCTAGCTGATGCCCTTGAACAACATTCACTCTATCGTGAGGCATTTATCAACGACCTCGACACACCGGTGCCACTTCCTAGGCTGTATCTGAATCCTCCGTTTGCTCTGTTCGGTCATCCTAAGGAAGCATCGAGATATAATGGAGAGCACTGTGACGAAGAAGGGTTCATGGTGGTTACACTGAATACAATGGAAACCTATAAAAAACTTCTTCAGAATGTCCTGGTGAATGGAAGAAAAGAAAGTGCTCGTAATCATTTCGAACTTGACGACTCCAGGAGATGGTTCATCAGTGTAAAACGGTTTCCTGAAGCCGTCCGAAAGCATGATGAAATACAGCCTTCGTTTCGATTGAAGATCAGCATACAGCGGAAATCGATGCATTACGTGGAGTACTACCCAATGATTGATAGATATGTCCACAGAGATGAAGAATCGCACCTTGCTGACCAAGATGTCGAAGTGGCAGTTCAGGTCAAGTACAATGATGGGTCTAGTCATGTCCTTGCTTCAAGGCGCTCTTTGACGTCGAAAAGTCAAGACAAAGAAGGTGATGATGAAGACGGCACTCCACTGTTTTCTTTTGATACACCCTGCCTCCATCGGTCATGCACAGAAAAGGTCAAAATCAGAGTTTCTGTTGTTATCCATCAACATCCAGAAGGTCAGCCTGAAGACCAGTGAATGCCAGAACGCACTATGAATAGGCCTAAACTTAGCTATATAGAGGAGAATTATCATCATATGTTTTTAATATTGTGAGAATTCGAGTCGTATGATATTCATGATTGTGTCCTACAAAATCAAAATCAATTCAGTTTACTCTCCTATTACAGGATGTTTATCGAATGGTATTTTAAGCCATTTATATGTCACAACCCTCCCCATTTTTATCATTTTAAAGGACTCATTCATATTTACTAAAGCTAGTCTTCTTTTGACCAAATAACGCTGCTTTTTGTTTTTGTTTGTTTTGTTGTTTGTTTTTGTTTGTTTTTGTTTTTTGGGGGGTGTTGTTGTTGTTGTTGTTGGGCATATGAATCACCTCAGTAAATGGTTTGGGCGGATTTAGTGGATTTAGAGGGGAGTGGGTTTTTTTTCGGAAAAAGAAATGACAGCATGGTCTGGGCTGTACTATTATTGAGAGCCTGATGGACCTACACATGCAATGTAACTATGTCATGTACAAGTAAGTACATGTATCTTCAGACCATTTAATCCATAACTGAATATTGCAGCCTAAGCAGTGGCGGCACCAGGATTGTTAAAGTGGGGGGGGGGGGCAAATGGAGGGCAAAAGAAAATGTTGGGGGGCAGGGGCAGTAAATTTTTTTTCCGTGTATGGAAAAAATCGAGCTTGAAGCGCAAGTTTTAGTCGCTGGCGTAAATCCACTTTGAGGAGTGGGGGGATAATTGAATTTTTGAACTATTTTTTTTCCCTCTTACACACATTTTAATATCAATTTTGTGAGCGAGCAAAGCGAGCGAACAAAAAATAACTGCTTTTTTGGTTTTTAATCGCATTTTCGAATAAATATTCTGAAATATGACGAGCGAGCGAAGCGAGCGAGCCAAAAATGGCTACTTTTCTTGTTTTTAATCGCATTTTAGAAAAGAAATTCAAAAATATGACGAGCGAGCGAAGCGAGCAAGCCAAAAATAACCACTTTTTTTTTTTCAATTGAAGTTTTGAAGAGCGGAAAATGGTATTTTAGAGCAATTCACAGCTTGAATATGATGCTTATGACAACATCTACTTATTTACAAATTACTGTATAATTTTTCTTTTCAGTCCTCAAAATTTCTGGGGGGGGGGGCAACTGGGGGGCAAAGCTTCTGAGTGGGGGGGGGGAAATGCCCCCCATGTCCCCCCCCCCCCCGCCCTTGGTGCCGCCACTGAGCCTAAGTTTATTGTTAATAGGTTTTAAAGTTCAATTTCATACTCGCTCAAATTCATTACAGCTCATTCACATTCATAGATGTTCGATTTCTTTACGAGGCAACTTGTGAACGTGCATACAATTTTCCACACCGTGGGGTGTTTCATAAAGCTGTTTGTAAAGTTTTTACGATAAAAAAAACAATAAAATGAATTAAGTTCATTTCAATTCATTCGCTAATCATAATTATAAATGTTTATACAAAATGAGTTTGAAACTAAACCATTCAAACTTTCGAGGATAGAGAGAGAGAGAGTTGCACTGTGTTAATTGCTTATAAGAATAAATTTATTTTTAAAGATATTTTCGCGTACATGCACATGGTGAAAGAAGTGACTGTGTCAAAAGGTTTGCTATAATTATGAAGATATGTAGAATTACATTTTGCTAGGTTTGCTAGGAAAGTCAAAACTTTCGTTGTTGAAAAAATTATGCTTTGTTTGCAGAGTTATTCTTCCTTCAACATATTCAACCGATTTATGATTTGATGTCGAGTGATTAACGAGCTACTATATAATGATGTTTTGAAATACAATAATAACATATGTTGTTGTTAATAATGATACTGCTGAAATGGATTATTGATAGGTATTCGCTGTTAAAATCAAGTTCAAGGAGTTCGTGAACGTATATACGCTTAAAATAATGCTTTGCTGTGATACACAAAAAAGAAAGAAAAAGTAATCAAAGAAGAAAAAAGAAAAGAGAATATATATATATATATATATATATGTTAATATCCATATGAGAACATGTATGTAGTTTTGATATATATTTATGATAAACACTGAAAGAAATGAAAATGGGAGAATAGTAATTGCGTAGCTCCCTCAATGTTCCCCAGAACTGTCATCCATTTTGAATCAAAGGATCAAAAGCGGGTTGGAAATCTGCCTGTCGGTCAATTAGATTCGGTCACGCCTAACTGCTGGCCCGCCTCTGTGGTCTAGTGGTTAAGGCATTGGCGTTCTAAACCAGTTACCCGGTTTCGATTCCCGGCGGAGACATTTCTTCAACCTTTGTTGATTGATTAAAAATGGATGACAGCTCTGGGAAACATTGAGGGGGAGCTACGCAATTACTATTCTCCCAGTTTCATTTCTTTCAGTGTTCATTATTTACAAGGGAATTGCCAAAGTTTTTTCCATTTGTCAAATTTCTTTCAATAATTTATTATGAATATATATAAATATATGTATTAATACATTATATATACTTTATATATATATACGTATATATATATATATATACATATTTCTTTTCTTTTCTTTTCTTTTTTTTATATCATTTTTCTTTCTTTTTCGTTTACTTCATACCTGTGTTTCTTGCGTCGTTTCACTTTTTGTTATATTCTAATAAACCAATTTCGTCTACATCATTATAAAGGAAGACCTCCGTTTTGTAAATTAGTCAAATATCTTTATGTACTTATAAAGTAACTTGAATATAAGGATTTTATGCCCATAGCAGTATATTCAGGAAATATGACCTAGAATCAAGACTACTGCTTGCTCCTTGCTGCTGGTAAATAGCGCAAAGTCAAGTTTTGTTCTTTGTTTGTTTGGCTCGGTGTTTTAGTATTTCATGTCTACTCTTTGGGGGTGTTTAGTTGCGGGGGCGGGGGGGGGGGGGGGGGTGGGGAATGAGCACGATCGAGCTGTGATGATCCGATTATGGCAAGCCAATTGTGGCATCACGCATGCGCTGTTCATTTCGTCTCGAACCACCGCGACCACCCAGGTCCGGAGTGCAATTTTTCCTAGAAATTTGATTTAAAAAGTATGAACAATGTTAATTCTGAGCGACATCAGCATTTCAACGACGTGCCTTTCATTTGTAGGATTTTTCTGTCTTAACAAGACCCTTAACTATGTACCATCACCAGAAAAATATGCCGACAAGAGTCGTCATAAATGGCGAAATGCGATCTGCTCCTTCATCCACGCCCTGATCGTTGGGATCTTTGGCACGCACTGGTAAGTGTAGTACACGCCGAAACTTCGGCAGGGTTCTGGTGTAGACATATGTTGGGTACGAGGGGCAGGGGTGGTATTCTGAGTGAGGCTGTTTTAACTCTGTTTTAAGTCTGTTTTAGCAAATCGGGGAAAGACTTCCTTTTGCGACAGCCACCCAACTTTGCTTACAGAATAAAGCACACTTTGCATGTAATTGTTGATTGGCTGTCGCAAAAGGAACTCTGACCCAAATGGGTATTCTGAACACCGTTATCTCTGTTGTGTTGTAACTTTTGTTGTAACTTTTGTTTTATTTTTCTAACTGCGCATTTTACATGTACTGTGCATGCCTGGTTTAAGTCGTGTGCAAGCACATATTAAAAATACCATAATAACAGTATTCTGACATGTTCTGAATAGGGTCTAGTCATGATAGTGAAGACCGTTTTATCTTCTTTTCTATTTTAACTTTTTTCACTGGGCAATTCATGATCATGAGATAACACAGGGTGGGAGGTGTTTTAACTTTGTATGTGGTTTGTTATGACAGCAATTTTTCTCACTCATTATGTTTTTGGTTGCAATGAGGGGGATAAACATGATAAAGAGATCCTTGCCTACAGGTCAAAACAGCGTTTTGAATAGCGAAAAAAAATTGCTGACGCGAATGCAAAATATATTGACTTAGATTTTCTCTAAAAGAGAAGAATAGTTTTGATTTTACTTACCAGCAATGTTCCTGAGGCTCTCAATTATCCTCCTTCTGCTTCATATCTGATGAATGAACTGAAAATGGTGAATTTTAAGAAGAAAACTGACGCTTATCAGACTCATAGGTCGACAGCATGTTGTCAAGTAACCAAAGCATGCTATGTAGTTTCGGTACAGGCTTGTCACATTTTCGGGGCCAGGTCAATTCATTGACCAAGTACACAGGATGAGTGCTTGCTGATATTCCCAAAACAACATTTTGAAAGAATTTTTGCATCGGGGTGGAAAAATTTGGCAATTGTCTGCGATAAGATCAGTGATGGTTTGCACAACGAATTCGTCACATCTTCGCATCAGTTTATTGGAGCAACAAATTGAGCACAAATCAGTGCGCTCATTACAACGCGAATATAAGTTCATGCATTTCACGCACCCCTTCCCCAGGGAGCGATCTTATTGGCTTGACTCATCTCTATTGGATAATATTTCTGTGGTTGGTGTGGCTTTGCACAAAGAACAATTGTCTATGTACAGTAAAACCCAAACAAGGTGACGATTTTTCCATTAAAAAAATGCACCACAAGTTTGACCTGTTCCATATTGATCTGCATGTCAAAACCTACAAATTGAGGTAACGATGACCTTTCAGTTGTAAGTAATATGAAAGTTATAGCTATAAAAAGCTCTTGTTGTGTACTGTAAATCCCACTGAAGCACTTCCCATCTGTTTGTGCAAATTGTTCTATGTGCTTTGATGACTTACAACACCGTTAAAATAGTTCTTAGAATACCAATTAATGGCTGTTTTAGCGGTGTTGTAAGTCAGTGACTTACAACAGAAGTTACAACAGAACTTACAACACAGTTAAAACGGTGTTCAGAATACCACCCCAGTACTCTAACTCTACACAGATACCTTTCCAGCAGTAGCAATCGTAGCATGTAGCACAGGCAACAGCTAATATCTTTGCAGTCATTTTATGGAAATAACCTCTTACTAGTTTGCGACAGGAAACATGTCAGCTGTTCTACATATTCTAACATGCAAATAATATGTCCAACAGCAGGGAAAAAAATACACGGGGGCTCGGGGCGAATTCGCCCCCGAAACGCTCAAAAGAGCCCTGGAAAACTAAAAAGAGCCCCTGAAATTCTCATAGGGTCCAATGTAAACTGTAATACAATGTAGAAAATTTGGGTGGGTGGGCTCAAAAAGTAGCCCCGGAAAAAAAATAATTAATTTTTTCTCTGTCCAACAGTTAGACTGGAGTAAAGGCTCTGGTGTGCGGCCGCTTAAAGAAAATTTGCTGATTATATTTATCAAGCGGAATATAGCATATTTAATTTTTTTTTTCAATTTTAGTGGGGATATATATGGAACTTTTACCCAAAATGAATATCAAATTTCATACTTTACACACCAATACTTTATGAAAAGCAATAATATTCTGTAGAAACCCATAAAATCTGTCAAACGTGATGATCTATCAAATGCCACATGTGACAAAAAAATAAGGCAGAGTACAATCTCCTACAAAAACCTGCATTTTGTACACATTTTAGATAGGGTGGCTGCTCACCAGACTCTCCTCGAAAAATGGCTCTGGTAAGCGGCCACCCCCATGCAACTTTCTCCGTGGTGGTGTTAATAAGAATTTCTGCAGCAAAATATGGATCATTGACTTCATTCTCTTAAATAAAAATCAAATTACACATCAAATTGAACAAATAAAGCTTAAACTTTATCATAGTCTCTTATATATCATAGTCTCTTAACTTAAAAGATGAGAAACTACCATTTTTTCGTCAGTGACTGGTGGTGTAGATTTCTCTTGATGTTGAGTGAGATTCATTATACCAACTGCTTTGGCTGAGTATGTTTTTTGGTGTAATAGAACCTATCTGAGACTGTCCAAGGTAATTTTTGAAGGGATATCAAACTGGGTTGGCGGATTTGAATCACGTTGATTTAAATGGTGATTTAAATTGGGATTTAAATCAGGTTGAAAAGCTGCTCTCCCTTGGGGTCTTCTTCTGATATTTTAAATTCTTTGTCAGCTATTAATATTGAAACAATTTTCTTATTTCTTTCTTATCATTTATCATACAATCCAAGACTTTTCAGAGAACAGTTTGTAAAAAAAATATATAAAAAGTCAATGAGAAAAGGTTTGTTAGCAGTTTTCCAATTTTGATCCTTCACATAAACTACTTCTTTCATGTAAAATTAAAAATAATCATGTAATCAACAGATTTAAAGATGCTAGGTCGTGGGCTTTCATGGGGAATGGATCATAATTTGCTGACACCATTCTTCGTGAAAAATACCTGTACTACATGTAGAGCTACATTTCTGGAGCACAGCAAAACAAGCTGTCCCACCACAAACATTCTTCGGCCTGCTTCGGGCATTCTCGGGCCAGAGAAAGTGAGATAATGACTTTGCCATATGGGGAAAGGGTGAAGTATACAGAGCATGACATAAGGCCTGTTGATCATAAAACTCACATTGATGGACAACACCTGTTACTGGGTAAGCATCCATGGTGTCAAATTCCCCATGAAAGCCCACAACCTAGCGTCTTTAACATGCTTATTTCTTCTTGTTACATTTATCATACAATTGGTGTTTTAAAAAACATGTAAAAATCACTTTAACATAATGTAGTACTGTTACAATTTGACTGTTGAAAAAAGCTTTCTATAAACCTTTTAAGTCACTGTCAGCTCATTTTGTGGTCAGTGCTACGAATAATAATGGAAGTTTTGTATCTGCATGTGGAAATACGATACAACAATTTGCAAAACTCAAAAAAGTCAAAATAAACTTTTAACACAAATCTTAAGATGTAGACACAGTTGTAAGTTGTTTCTTATTGAAAATAAAATACTTATTTTGTAATACATATGTTGTAATATAAGCAGTTTTGCAGTTTTATCCTTTAAGTCAAAAGTACAGTTGTATATGGTCAAAAGACTCGGCATGGTTTTTTTTTCCTACTTCATGTATCAAACAGATTTTGAGAGGACATGTGAATAATAATTGTAGATTAATGTAAAAATCACAGTAGCATAATGTGGTGTAGTCACCCTTTGACTATAAACTATATCCAACACTGACAGTTTTGCATCTCTATCTGTAGCAATAGAAGAGCTTTAATACCAATTTGTAAAACTGTCACAAAGCTGTTGTGTGCACATTTAGATACAATTTTCACTGGGGAGTGCCTTGGGATTTTCCTCTGGGAATTTTGTAATACTGAGTGGAAATTCCCAGAGGGGAATTAATTTTTCTCTACTCATTGGGAATTCTCTGTGGAAGTTTCCTTTGTAGGCCTAGGTATGATA
The DNA here is from genome assembly GCA_029962745.1 of Echinometra lucunter. NCBI lineage: Eukaryota > Metazoa > Echinodermata > Echinoidea > Camarodonta > Echinometridae > Echinometra > Echinometra lucunter. The sequence continues at coordinate 27,312,286 of CM057154.1, read as the reverse complement.
GAATTAAGTTCAGATTCATACATGTTTCCTCAAATTGATTTTTATTTCCCCATTTTGACTGGATTTAATTACAAAATATATGGTTAAGAAAAATATCAGGACTGAAATGTATGATAACATTAAAATTGATGTCATTGTAAGGGTAAGGTTTTTTGGTAATTACACCTATTTTTTATTGAACTTTTAAAAAATAGAAAAAATCATAAAAATCCGATTTAAATAAAAAAATCGATTTAAAGAAAAAAAATCGCCAACCCTGATATAAAAAATCTTTCTTTATTCTTAGTTTTTATTCACCGCCGGCTGTTCACCGGGGACCAGCCGCCCGCAGGAGCACATACTCTATAGACTCTAACATTAAAGTGGTGAAAAGTGTTTGTTGAAAAATACCATGCCCATGTAACTTAAAATTGAAAATGACATGAGCACCAATAGGCATGAGAGCTAAAAACAAACAAACATGGAATGAAGTCGGTTTCAGCTGGACATACTCCAGCACACATTCATTGCTGTGTGCTTGCTGTGTTTGTGCTAGAGTTGAGAAACAGAGAACAAGTAGCAGTCGATGTGTCCTAGGAAGGGCAAACCCGCAGAATAGGGGCCCGGGCCGGACCACGCGCGCTGTATTTATTTGTGTGCAAGCAAATGCAGCCCAGCGGCAGCGGTGGCAGGGACGATCTGCGCAAGATTCAGTGGTGAAACAAATGTGAGTTTAACAACATCACTGGCCAAAATAAAAATGATTTTCATCAAATAACCGAGAATCTGAAAGCCAAGAAGACAGTGTAAGACCTATTAGAACATGATTACCTGATTAAAACATATTTGAAAGTCATTTGAACTCGATTATGGACTTGTCACATACCCTGAGTTTCGGCTGTCTCTGCCAATCTCTGCACTGTATGAATGGCACGCGCGGTCCGGCCCTATTCTCCAGGTTTGCCTCGGAAGGGGGAGATTGAGTGAGTTAGTGATGGAGGGATAATGAGAGGAAGAGAAAGAAAAATGAATAGAAAGTTGGAGGCACAGAATAAGAAAAAGAAAAGAAAGAGAGGAAAATGAATAAAAAGGATAAGAAAAGGAAAAAGGGAGAAAAATGTGGGAAGGAGTTGGGACTTGGTAGATGAAATTAATTAGTTTTCCAGAAATTTGTAAAAATATATTGATGTGTGAAAATTTGTTCTTTCATATGATTGATACTGTCATTGTAAAGTACATGTATCTATTGTTCATTTGTTGCAGTCTTCTGTGGGGGGGGGGGGGGGGGGGGGAAGGTGGGAAATGAATAGAACTTTTATTTGGTTTAATTTGTGTAACTGGGCAGAGGGAGGGCAAATAAATTGCTGTCTTATTCATCAGGGCTGCATTTTTTCTGAACATAAGGAAAAAATGTTGGCCTGTGAAAAAAAAAATCTTTGTGATGGGGCCTTTGAAACAAGAATGGAAATACCTCGTTTCATAAGGGGGAGCTTTTAGTAGGGAGTATTTCATTTAAAGCTGTTCGTAAAGTTACACATGACTTTAGAAACGACTTGTATATGAAGTGCCGAATGGAATGCCCTAATTTTTTCCTGACGCTTTAACAAAATGTGACTACATTTCCCATAGTCTCGGTTAAATTGCGGCAAAAAATATACTTTGCAATAAAAATGTTTGTAAGCAGGTAGTGATGTTCATCTATATCTGCATACTTCACCTTTAGCTGATGCGATTTTAATGATTCAGAATCCCATTTGGCTTGCCATATTCAAAGTCATTCGTAACTTTACGAACAGTTTTATGAAACAACCCCAGGTCTTTTACACATGATAATATGCGTTTTCATTTCCAAAATTATTAATGGCATTATCATTGTTCATATTATCATCTCATCATCATCATCATCATCATCATCATCATCATCAATCATCCATTTTCTTTGTCATTACAGTTTCTTCTCCAACCCAGAGCTGCAAGAAGACTTGGTGAATGGTTATACACTGAGCTCTGAAGTCATCATTGCTTTTACAGGAGGTAAATGCTTTCTCTCTTTTTCTCTCTCTCTCTCTATCTTCTCTTGAACTCCACTTTAGTTTGGCCACTCAAGGAGCTTAAACAGTGAAACAGACACCCTTTTATTTATTCATTTAAATTCATATTTTTTAAGGATTGCCTGTTGTCAGCCTTGAATGGTGTGCAAACTTTTCCAAAATGTCCTACTTTTGTAACTGTAATCATAATTATTATTATTATTATTATTATTATTATTATTATTATTATTATTATTATTATTATTATTATTATTATTATTATTATTATTATTATTAATGTTATTATTATTATTATAACTATAACTACAATGTATATAACTGTATAACTGATTGGGGGTGTGCAGGTGGACCACTACACCAGGGTTTCCCCTACTCTTATACAAATATACATGTAGTGCAGTGGGTTCTTAATGTGCAAACGTGGTGACTCTCCTCTACACGGGGCGTCCATTTAACGTCCTTTCCGAGGGATGCAGTGTTTTCCACTGTAACATACATGTAGCCCACGTCTATGCAGGGGAGGGGCGTTAACACACAATGCAGGCTTCAGTCATCCGTCTGGGGTGGACTCGAACCCGTGATCTTTGATTCGACAGGCAGATGCTTTACAGACTGAGCCAACTCGCTCCCTCATGCTAAAAATAGCAAGAAATTGGCTGATGCTCTAGGCTTCTCATACAGTGTATGTGTGTGTATTGTGCGTGTCTGATTGTGAGTCCTTTTTGTTGTAACTTCTTTTTTCTTTTTTTTTTCATTTTTAAAGATACTTTTTCATAATTATAGTCCTAGGGCACTCTTGACCCAAACTTTCGTTTTTAGAGGTGTGTCCTCCAGTTATATATGTAATTATGTTGATGGTATATTATGTCATATTTTTGTTATCAATATCAAGAATTCAGTTTGTGGTATTTTTATGCTGTTTATTTGAATAATTGGCAATGAATGTGTTTGAATTGAATTGAATTAAAAATTGTTACAAACACATCGGGGCTCTCACTTCGAAAATGAAGAGAGCATAGAAATGAAATGGTGATTGTATGGGAAGCCATGCTTCAGGCATGACTTCAGTTGCAAAAGTAGCAAATTTTGAAAATAACATTGCCTCACAAAAATAGCCATAGAATCAAAATGCCTCACCCCAAATTGGTGTAATGTGACTCAGAAAAGAAACCAACAACTGATGATATCAATTCAATAATGTTATTCAAATTGCAGATCTCAGATGCTGCATTCTTTCAGGGCTGCCCTGTATAAGCTCCAACCAGAAAATAATTTGAAACTGTAATAACTTGCAGCTTTGACAGACTGCTGAAGAACTTGCTTTTTTCATTGAATTGATTATGTAATTTCAGTAATCAAATTTCCATTACCTCTGAACATAAGTTATATCTTAATTTTTTTTAAATGATATTTGTGTTTGAAGAGAGAACCTTAACCATACGAACAGAAAAAATATCATGCAATGATTCTTCATCTTTAAGTTTGTGTCTTGTGAACTTTTTATCTGATCAGAACCGAAACATTAACCTTGCATTCTTAGTAACCATGGTGCATTCCATACTATCTTGCTCACTTTGGAAATTAATGGTTTGTACTCAAACTTTACAGACTTATCATTGATTTCAAAGACAAACATGTCTGCAGTCGTGTATTTTCACTACCTTGGCAGAGATAATTCTGTTGATGTTTATCTTTCAATGACTGAATATGCTGGCTTGTGCAAATTTGCAAAATCCAAAGTTCTAAGTTATTATATGGCTAGATGTGTTTGTATTAGACTTGTAGACATACCTATATGTTTGTAAAACATTTATTTTATTCTGAAACGTCAAAACAAATACAGAAATCTGACGGGTAAAACATTTTTGTGATCACACTCGAATTTACTCCTTTTTATATGCCCATCACCATTATGCCTAATGCATCAATATTGGATTTTTTATGAAGTGAAACAAAACTCAAATTCATATTTCTTTTTATTGTTTTTTTTTCTCTCTGTCTGTCTGTCTCTGTCTGTCTGTCTGTCTCTCTCTCTCTCTCTCACACACACTCATAGGCTATTTTGCATATGATCTGCTGGATTTGATGGCTCACAATTCTTTCTCTAATTCATGGCCACTCTATACACATCATCTTGTGGTAAGTTACAGGTATCTCTTGACCCTTTCACATGAGAGGGAACAGGTATATAAATGAGCGCATTATATCAGACATCACATTCATTCATTCGTTTACAGTAAACATATGTCAATAGCTGTTTGTTATAAACCTCATACATGGATTCTTATTCAGTGATTGGTCAAAACTATATCACGTGACACGGTGCATCTCAATCTATCACTCATCCCAGGGTTTTGGCGTTCTATCATTTGACCTAAAGGTCAATTGATAGAACGCCCAAACCCTGTGATAGAACGCGTAAACCCTCAGCAACTTTTGCACACATGTACGTATGTACGTACACACGTTCATGTATAGCTTTGAACTTACACACATTAAGCTGTTGTAAATTCAGTTTAGCTACGTGTTTTTGAACTCGAGATAGCTTTCTTCAAATTCTAATGGAATTTTTACATTTTGTTGGAAAAGTGAGGTATATAAAACAAATATTATATTGTATTGAGACAAGTCGAATGTATTAAGGTATGGCCCAAACATTTTTATCAAATTCTATGTTGTTGATATTATTTCTTTATTCACGAAAAGTAGAATACAAAATACAAGGTAAACGTACATGTAGTGCAGTGAATCACATAGGTCGAAAAGTAAAAGAAATCAAAAGCTATTTGACTGAATACTGATGTAACATAATAATAGGTGAAAATATTGCAGTTGTACCAGGTCCATTGCTTATCTATAGGTGAATAGTATTTTCATCAGTATGAATTAATGTAAGAAATTATTTACTTTGATATTATTATTATTTGGCATCACCTGTACCTGGGAGGCGAAAGGCGAACTGAATCACTGTAAGCTGCAGGTCTCTCCTTCCGATATAACTGATTAGGGGTGTGCAGGTGGACCACTACACTGGGGTTTCCCCCTACTCTTATGCGAATAGTGCAGTGGGATCTTAACATGCAGAGGTGGTGACTCTCCTCTACATGGGGCCTCCATTTAATGTCCTCTCTGAGAGACAGAGTGTTTTCCACTGTGATGTAGCCTGCGTCTATGAAACGGGAGGGGCACATTAACACCCAACGCAGGCTTCAGTCATCCATCTGGGGAGGACTCGAACCCACGATCTTTGGTTTGACAGGCAGACGCTTTACCGACTGAGCCAATGTGCTCCCTTTGTCTGATCCAAGCTCTAGTCAGGCTGTCATCTTGATGCAGGAATCATATACTAAAATTTTTTAAGTGGTTGGTAACAGATGGGAGAAATGCTTCCAGGGTTCATACGGGTCAGGGAATTTCTGGAAAGTCAGGGAATTGGAAATTCTTTTTTCCAGAAGCAAAAAGTCAGGGAAAGTCAGGGAATTTGTCAATTTCTTCTGGAAAGTCATGGAAAATCATTTATTCAAGATGTTTTTCATGTTAACAAATTTGCGCTCCGGCCAGCCCTGCATTCATGGCACTCAGATCAGCTTTGAAACTCTTAATCAGCGCGCTTCTTATGTAAGTTTTGCATCACATGTGATCGATGAGTCATGGAAATTTGCATTTTTCTACCCTGGGAAGTCATGGAAAGTGATGGAATTTTGAAATTGTATAAGTGTATGAACCCTGGCTTCATCCTCACTAGGTGTTCTTGATGTAGACTGTGATGTGGGGTTGTTTTGGCTAATGGCTGATGTGTGCTTCATGGAGTTTGTCCCTGATTGGAGGTACCTAGGTTGGATGGGGCTCCTGGCTGCTCCATCTGCTTGGTTACACTTTTTTGAGAAAGGGGCTACTTCGGGCTTCACCCTGTTCCTCTCAACAGCTTACTGGTTCATTTGTGTATACATAGGTTCTGACGTGCTACCTTTGTTTTTTGTTTGTTTTTTTTTTACCTTTGTTTTGTTGACCTTTTGTTTTTATTCGATGTTCGTGTCTTTCCAGTTATTCTAACAATTGTCTGTAAATTAGTGATTCTGATGATCCAAAAAAACACACATAAATACAAGAAAAAAAAAAAGAGATGGGAGAAATTACTGTAGCTTGAACTTGCTCATTAACAATGTACTGTATATGTGCTACAGTGTATAGGTACCCAAAGGCAAAGGCATAGCAATGGCACAAAAGGCACTCAGTCTTTACAAATACGCCTACACAAAAGTTGTAAAAATGGGTTTTATCGCCCGCAACCTCAGAACAGAAGAAGAAAAAAACAATGTGTACATTACATGTACATATCCAATCTGGCAGCCTGTGGTATGTGCTTGACATTGTACAAGTATGCTGAAAGCTATTTGAGCTAGAGGTGATCCTAAAAAGAATGTATAGTGAAATGAAATATATGTATGTATGTACATTTAGAACTAATCTCCAAAATGTACAGTAGGGTATTGTAGACAGGTATATACATACATGTATATATGTTATTTTTGACTCGTACAGTGGAAATTATAAAAAAAAAATATTACATCTCCATGCAAGCACATATGTTAAGAGAATTTAATGGCTACGGGTATTTACTACAGTTACCAGATCAGTGACATTCCATATGTTTCTGGTGAGATTTAGGGTTAGGTTTAGAGTTCTGTCAGATTTTCATGTAGGGTGGGGTTATGGTTTATGGTTACCGGCATTGTTATTGTTATTGTTATTACCATTAAACATAGAGCTCCAAACTAACTCATTTTCACGGTACACAGGTTTACACATATAAGTTTTTCAGCCCCTTGATTACATTTTGATGTTATAGGAGTTCAGAGACGGAAGGAGAGGATGAGATTTAATTTCAACCACAAGTGAGTGTCAAGCCCTGCCCTAAGCATAAATCCTTCTTAACATTGCATTTTTATCATACAGAAATAGTACCAGTAGTTACCATAGGACCAATACCAATTCTCTCATAATTCCTGTATGTACTTAAATGTCCTTTTCTTTTGGCCCTTTCTTATGCAGGTACTCTTTCTATGCTTCACGATTCTGTCCCTCCGTCAACTCTATGCCACCATCAACATCGCCATGATCCTGGAGCTCAACTCCATCTTCCTGCACGGGCGCCAGCTCCTTCTCATGTGCGGCTACAGCAAGCAGGACCTGGTCTACCGGATCAACGCCTACCTCAACATCCTCAGCTACGTGCTCTGCCGCATGGGCTCCATGGGGTTCCTCTGCGTCTGGGTCGTAGTGACGGAGCAGGACGTCCCCACCATCATACGCAAGACGGGACCGTACACGCTCGGCGCCATCTTCGTCATCAACCTGGTCTTGTTCTACAGGCTCATTGTAAGTGACTTTGGGAAGAAAAAATCGACGAGTTCTAAACAAGATGTTGACATTATGGACTCCTAGCATCTCTTAGCTTCTCCTTCATCCGTATGGCTTCCATTCTTATTTATTTATTTTTTAATTTTCATTGTGAGAAATCATATAAATTCCTTTCTTTCAAGAGCTTCCAACCTCATGTCACACATGCATTACTTCAGTTTCCTTCTTCTTCATCATCTTTGAGTCTCTTTTACATCAAACTTTTTTTTTTTAAAGCATGTACATGTGTTTGTTTTTTTCTGTGCATTATTTTTTTAAAGTAGTTCTTCTTGTACGTTAATTCTTGATTTGTCATTCTGTATAATCTTGACAGTGTTTTGGGATTTTTTGTTTGTTTGTTTGTTTGTTTTTAGTTTGAATCATTCTCTTCCTCACTCTGATGAATCACTTCCATTTTGAGAATAGTCCCTGCTCTTTCAAAATTATCTAAATGCAATGGTGCTGGTTCTATGTGATAATAGCAGTCTTTTTTAATATTCACTATCTACATTCGTTTGTCTGCCAGAAAAATAGATGCTAGAGTTTTTGGACAAAGAGAGACTTCCAAAGAAATGTTTACGTTGAACACTTAGGGAACCAAAGATAAAAGAGTACTGCCATCCAAAAAGTATTTCCCCATATGGGTTGATATCCTGTGAAGTGCCTGACTAATGCACTGCTCTGTCCTATGTATTTGGAGCTAAACATTAAAAATATAGGTTTTCCTGCCCATCTACGTAAACTTATCGTTGGAATCAACAATATTTTCGTTCAATTTCACATAAAATTGATTGACAGTGTGTGGATCAACATTTGAAAAGCAAATATTATCGTTCAATTAGATTTTTTAGCATGCGATGTACTATTGTCAGAATACAAAAGTGCAGAAAGATAATTCAATTCAATTATCTGTGTAAACACCATTCAAATTCGTGTAAACAGCATTCCAATTCACACAGGACATAACATGGGAAGAATCTGGCATACAATTTTATGAATACGCATACAGTTTTGACATTTGTGCCGCGTTTTTCATCTAATATGGTAATGAGTCCTTGTGTGTTTCTGCTTATATGAAAATTATAAATGTAGAAAAGAACAAAATTGAGATTCATTAGCATTTAGCAGACGGAAAAAAAAGGAAATATGAAAAGAAACCCCCTCGCAAATATGCAAATAAAGGTCACAACAAAATAATCCATGACCATGCATTTAATACTGAAATGTATGCAAAAATAAAGAATAAGACCACAGAAGAATAAAAGAAAATGACATATAAACTGAAAAAAGAAGGAAATGTGAATGTCAGATATATGATGACAAAAAAGAAATAAAGAATTAAAGAGAATAAAAATGAAAATGAAAAAGAGATAGAGACCACTTACGTTGTTCTAATTGAATGGTATAAATGCAAAAGTGATTGCCTAAAGATGAAAATTAAACCGCAATATGGCAAGGAATTTCTTCTTCCTCTCAAACTTAGCAAAATTGAATGATGGTTATTCATTACCAAGTTGAATCAAATTACATTGAATTTGATTATATTACTAATTTCAATGTTTAAAACAAAGAATTGAACGAAAAAAGTGTTAAATTGAAGTACTGGAAAACCGATGGACTATAAATTGCGTGAATTTTAAAGCTTGATCATGAAATTGAATTCTGTTTTGATGAATTTGGCCAGGAAAACCTATATTAAACATTTGCAACTCCCAAGATTTTTGTATCGGTAACCCAGGGTCAGTTATCGATTTCAGCTATTACTTAGCCGCAACACATACACACTGCATGACGTTATTTACTGAAATTATTTGCTGATATGAACAGATGTCTGATGTTCATAGGTGATGTTTTAATAATTGATAACACTTTCATTCTGAAATCTATATTTTGAAAAAGTTACAGCATATAAGAAATATAAAACATACTCAAAATTATTTTTACTCCCCTCAACTTTATGATATGGAAGCTTAATTTGATATTACAATGGAAGTATTAACATGTGAGTTGGCAAGTATTAGTGGTTTTTTTTCCTGTTGTTTTTTATATTGAATATATCATGTAATTTTTCTTACTTCCTGGTCATTATGTACAGGACTGCTCATCAGTCCATCCACATATGAATAAAGCTTAGAAATAGAGGCTGAACTTGTATTTAGTAAATTATATATGCCTGCATAAAATGGAATTATATGAAGTTGTTTCTTACTTTTTGAAGATATAGGATAATTAGAGTATAAACATGTACATTGTGTAACGTCATCATAAGCCATGATATAAGAGAAATATTAAAAAAAAACAAATGCAGGACTGCCAGTTGTAAAAAATTTTTAATCAGTACCTACTGACAAAGTATTATATGCATGTATGTTGTTATAGAAGAGAGAGGGGAAAAGAACAAAAAAAAATTGTGAGAGGGATTTCCTGTTTTTACTTTCTAGATCTGGATCTAGCTTGCAATCATGAGTCCTGTGGTAATTTCAGTGCATGTTAACATGATAAAGAAATGCTCTAAGTACAAAGATGTTTTTTTTGGTAAGAAAAACATAAATGTGTAATAAATGTAAAGTTTATTGCTTCTTCCAAAGGTAGGCCTATTTCTATTTTTATGTGAAAGAGCAGTGGACCTTCTGATGTCCCTGCTATACTACAGTTATTTATTACTATTATTTTTAAGTGTTTTGTATTAATAATGCAGTACACAGGCAATATTGTACATGCATAGTTCAATATCTTGAAAGTCTACCCCCCCCCCCATGCACTGATATAAATGCAAAGTGTACATTATTAGTATTGTCTTGAAAACGAATTATTCAGGAGGATTTCTGTTTATCTTAATACTTGATTATCATATTATGGTTGCAGGAGAATTCTAATTATAAATGCTTGTAAAATGCGCAGTGGTAAATGGCATTTAAAAAAAAAAATCAGACGTTTTTGTGTACTAAGCTAAAGTACTGAGTGATGCAAAAAAGGACCTACACATATTTTTAATTGGTGATGTTCGTTATTCCAAAGGTTGGTTATTCCAAAGGTTCATTATTCCGAAACTCGCAAATTGCGTATACCTAGATGTTCGTTAGTCCGAAAATGAAAAAGGGTTCGTTAATCCGAACATTTGTGGCGTTATTCCGAAGGTTCATTAGTCCGAAAATAAAATAAGGTTCGTTAATCCGAAGATGAAATAAGATGCATTATTCCGAAGGTTGGTTAATCCGAAAATGAAATAAGGTTTGTTAGTCCGAAAATATCTAACGAATTAACGAACCTTATTTCATTTTCAGACTAACGAACCTTTGGAATAAACGAACCTTCGGAATAAATGAACCATCGAAATAAAGAACTGTAACCATATCTAATACCTGTGTGTGTTATACATTAACATACAATGTACAGTACTGTGCATTAAGTGTAATGCACAGTGTGCTTAAAATCCCAGTTATTAGAAGCAGTTTACTACTGCATATATGTGAACAAGCCTTTACTTTGCATGTACACTGCATCCAGATTCTCTGTGAGACAGATGAAATCAAGTCAAATAAAGATGTGAAATAATGATATTTGATGAATTTTATTAGCTAACTTTATGTGTTGGAGACATACAATCCATTACCTTGAAGCCAACATATAAAAAGTTCAAACACTTCTGGAAATAATGGGATATTATTACTTGCTAATAAGTCTTTCTGTAAAGCAGGGTATGTGTTCTTGTGTTTTTATGCTTTCAGCTCAAATTGTACTAGTATTCCAATGCAAGTTTGATCCTGTCTTACTGTAAACCCATGACAATTTGTAAACAAATTTTGTGTACTTTCAACTCATCCGTGCTCTTTCATTTTACATTTTTGTGATCTTTTTATTGCCGTATTTGCCCTCACAGAATGTGCACTAATGGTAGATTATAAAGGAATGTTCAGAAATTTCATCATGTAAGTTTTCCTTCCCTCATTTCCCAATAAATGTAAGCTATTATTATGGGTACATGTAGTTCTAATTGGAAAATCATATTGTAGGGGAAATTGTGCAATGTAGAAAGCTTGGTGTTCATATTAGTATTCAGGGTTTTTCAGAAGTTTAAATGTAAGTACACGTTAATAGTATGCTCATATGATTTGTGGTCATACCAGAATATCTAGGTGCACAAGCTGGTAGTGTTTCACAAAGCTGTATGCAAAGTTACGCATGACTTTAAGAATGACTTGAATATAGATAGTCAAATGGGATTCTTAGTCATATTTAATTGCATGAGCTAAAGTCGAAATATCCATGTAGATTAACATTGTTATTATTAATAAAATATTTGAAATGCAAAGTATAGTTTTTGCCAACAATTTACCCTAATTGAGATTGTGGGAAATATATTCATACTTTGTTAAAATAAAAATAAGAGGAAAAACTTATGGGCATTTCATTTGGCTGTATATAATTAAAGTCGTTCTGAAAGTCATGAGTAACTTTGCGAGCAGTTTTGTGAAACACCCCCAGGGCCAGTTTTCTGAAAATGGTGTTATCTTTGCAATCGGAAATTGCGTACGCCATTGGCTCACATCGCGCACTTTTGTCTTGTGTGCTGGTCATTTGCGCAGTTTATACCAACCATAAGATCGCGTTTTAAATTTGTTATGACAATTAACACAGTGAAGATAAGACAAAAGACAACACGATTTTCAGAATACCGGCCCAGGTGTGTTAAGGGCAGGGGTACACCAGCCTATTAACCCCTTCCATTTTATAAAATCAATGTATCTTACTGAAGTACAGAAGATGTACATGTATCTCTCTCAACTCCCTATGCAAAGTTTCAACCAAGTTTAGGGCTGAAAACTCTGTTATTCTGATTTAAAAAAATTTCTTTGTCAGAATTTTCTTTAATGTGCCATTCTCCCCTGTGTACAATAACAGTGATATAGCTTCTGGGTTCCGTTTCTTTAAAAAATGTTATCAATAACAAGTTGCATTTACTGTTATAAGCTACTCATTGATTTATTGATTTTATTTGTCAGGTAAATACAAGAATAGGTTTAAAAGCATCAAATACCTTGACAGGATAGCCCATGAAAGCTGAAATAGGCTTATTTCCATTGGGATCCTGTAAATCCTTGCAAATCCTTGCATCTGATTGGCTGAGAGCAAATTTGTCATAGAAATGTGACAGTTATACTGATAACAAGTTTTATGAAAAGGCCCGGACGTTGCACTACAGACCATCGCCTAGTTGGTTCTGCAAGTGGTCAAAAAGATAATGTGTACGGAGAAGGCATGGGGTTAATAATAACAATGCAAATAGAGTTTTGATAAAAGAAAAATCTGTTGATTGATATTCTAAATTCTGTCGAATCATGTCGCTTTAAAACAACATCACGTAATGGTAATCAATGTAAAAAAGGATCATGTAAAATCAATAGTGTATCTTACAGTGTGTAGGATCTAGAGGAATGAAATGTAATTAATATAGAAGATATCAAATAGTCTCAAATTTTTATTATATTTTTCTAAATTTTGACAAAAGTCAAATCTAGACTTACAAATGCATGTTTCAGACATTCATTTTTGTGGTAGTGAGTGTGTTTATTGTTTGTTTTGTTTTGTTTTTTGTTTTCTGGGTTTTTTTTTGTAGAAGTAGAGAGTGTTTTGCTTATGTGTATCTATTCATCACAGATTTATTCACCTATAAGGTGCTTTGGTTTTTACATTTATAACTCTGCATTTATATTTGTGTAACAAAAAACAAAAAAGAAAAGAAATTGAGATGAATGGAATTTTTCTATGACATATGTTGATATTATGGTCAGATTTGTTGTGTTCAAAGAGTTCCGTAAATGCTCTGCCTTGTTTTGCATCTTGATTATTTTTGAAATTCTAAACCTTGAAAAGAAAATACTGGTACAAAAATAGCTGAAGGAGAAATATATTTAGCACTTAGTGCCCAACTCTCATTAATATTTTTTTATATGCTTTTGCAAGTTTAGGGTCTGACCCTTCAGTTATGGTGTAAGGATTCATGGTTTTACTTTTTACAGGCTAAGTTAAATTTCTGCAGTAAATAACATGTAGCTTTTTGTAAGATATAATGTTTTATATTTTTATAATGCCTTTTTTTTTATAACTGCACATGCAGGACCACATGAAATTTCATTCTCAGATATCGTTGTTTGTGCATATGTAACTCAAGGCTGTAAGAAATGCTAAAGAGAAATAATTGTAGATTCATTGGCAGCAGGTATTATTCCTGATACAATCTCATTTAGTACACATTTCAGTCTTGCAATGTGATCATTAACTGTGCATTCAATTTCATATGGGGCCCTCAAAAAGAAGAAGAAGAAAAAAAATAGTAAAACAAGCTAAGTCCTAGGAAAAGGTTAATTCATATGTAATTCATAGGTATGCAGTATTGATTTGTTTAAATAGTTTGAAAAAATGAATGCCAGAAGTAGATGTATGTTTAATTTTTTCATTTTCATTTTATTTTTCATGATGCAACTTGATTACTTTTCTTAGGTGATAATAAAATCTGAGAGAAGATTAATGAGAGTCTTTAATAGCAGAGTAAACTTTAAAAAATACATTTTATATTACATATCAGTTTATACATTTGATGTTGACAATTACAAATCACTTTATGCATTTGATAATGAAGTTATCATATACTTTAGGGCGATGGTATTATTGTAGTGTGCTTCCTGGAAACATGCAGCTTAGCTAGATATTTACTGTTTTCTTTTGTTTATTAACTTCATTTCAAAAGATAGCAAAGAGCTAAAGTGGGAACATTATACTTATGTTTGTTTGTTTGTTTGTTTGTTCTGATGGTCTCATAGACAAGTTTGATGATTTCACAATGTAGAAAAGACAAGATAAATCACTATAGCTATAACTGCAACGAAACAATTTAATTATTTTGCAACTTTCCCTTGGTTAAATCCAATTTTGTGCAAAGGGAAATTATTTTATGTTATTTGCTGTGTTGTGTTTATGCATTGTATTGGAAGTAGTTTATCTTTCCAGTTGTTCAAGTTTATTTATTTTCTTCTTTACAAGAGACCCCCTTTCCTAATTCCACGTAGTGGATGCTTCAACTTTGTAAAGGGAAAGTCCACCCGAAAAGTTTCACTGTTTCAATAAAAGGAGATAAATTTGAACAGCATTTTAAAAAAGAAATGAGCAAAATTGGTCAAAGAATAAGAAAATTACACTCATTTACATTTTCTAGTAAATTACTCTCGGCTCTGCAAATTGGCAACACTGATGACATCATATGCGAGCAGGTCTCCATTCACTTTGTATATGAAATTTCATAATTTCTCAATTTTCGTGGAAGTTGCACAGTTTCTTACCCCATAGTCAAAATATGTTATGTAAAAAGCAATTCTTCTGAACATACATTGACTATGAGGTTAGAAAATTTGTAACTTCCAAGAAAATTGAGAAAATGTGAAATTTCATGTACAAAGTGAATGGAGAGCTGCTCGCATATGATGTCATCAGTGTTGCCAATTTGCAGAGCCGAGAGTAGGTTACTAGAAAATGTAAATGAGTGTAATTTTCTTATTCTTTGACCAATTTTGCTCATTTCTTTTTTTAAATGCTGTTCAAATTTATCTCCTTTTATTGAAACAGTGAAACTTTTGGGGTGGACTTTGCCTTTAACATTCATTTCTCTTTGTTTTGAGTAAAGGTGTAAACTCCATTTTCATTGCATGTCATATGGGGTGTTGCAAGAAGGTTGCAATCAATTGCAAATAATTGTTAATTTTGAAACAACCATTATGATTGGCTCAGGGTCTGCCCTTTTAAGAAGACATGCATGCAACAATGATTTTGATTGGCCAGTGACAATCAGTTGCAACTTGCAATCGATTGCAACTTTCTTGCAACACCCCATTGGGAGATGACCCTCATTCTTTTTGCACAGCAATCTTTTTTAATGATGCAGAGGAATAGGTGAATTTATATTCTGTATCTGCATGTGAATTGAACAATGATTGTGAAAGTTTAATCAGTTTAAGTTTAACGTCATACATTTACTCCAGTGTGTCAATAATTTAGCATTGCTTTAAAGTACATAATTCATATTGCTCCATCTGAATTCTCATTTTTCCAACTTCATTGTACTGTACATTAGTATACATTATGCCCAATCCAGTCTTTTAACATGTAGCCTTTCATGTGAAAGAAATGTATATGAATTATTTGCAATTTTGTACCATTTTGTACCCATACTTACTTCAGCTTCATACATAATTAAATCTACTGCCATATGCACTTCATTTGGAACATTAGAAGAAGTAGGATCATTTTAGTTACATAAATATGCAATCATCATGGCATTGTTATTGCAATTGTGCATGGAAGAAAATCAAATTCAAATCCAGGTAGACTTTGAAATGCAAGCAAACCTTTCTATAATGGCCACACCTGAGAAAGAAAAGTAAATATGGCCATAGTAGACAGGTAACCTTTCTATACCTATTTTACATGGTATTATTAGCAGCTTACAGGAGATGATATTGATGACCTCTGTAGAATTGTGGACATGTGGTCTTTGTAAAGAAGTGGCCGTGGTGACAAATTTTACCGTGTATGTTTGATTGCAGTTTTCGCACCATTGTTGTGGTACCTCGTGAGGTTTTATAATGTATATTTTTTGCTCTTTGGTAAATGAAGCTATGGAAAGAAAAGGAGATACGTTTCGATGTAGTTCAACTCGTAATCTATGCTGAAAACCATAAGAGCAAAGTTGAAATTTCTGAAGTAGGGTTTTAGTTGTGTGTTGTTTTGAAAATGCATGTGAGATAAGGTGGAATGGAAATTATAATTATGATTTTAATTGATTTCTTTTCTTTGTGTCAGCTGATTTTGCGATGCACATAATCATCACATGATGTAATGATCCTGTGTAAACCATTTTTTATAGTGTTATATTTAAGATAACCATTATTTTTGTAAATATTAAGGTAATTTATCTAATATAAAAGTGAGGTTATGGAAATTATGAGTGTTAATTGGGCTCATAAATGCAATCATGTGCGAGTAATTCAAAGTTTGCAAAGAATCGAAGATGTTCATGACCTTAGTCTGCATGCACGTACTGTAAAGAACCTTAGTTGCAGGCTATAGTCTGAAAGTTCATACCCTGTGCTATGTATCTTGACTGACGAGAGTTTGTGCCTGCAGACTAGATACTACATCTTCATGCAGTGGAGAGATATGACAAATGAATTGATACAATACATAATTTTATGTACTGTGACATGATTTTCATTCAATAAATCAAGTTATATTTATCTCGAGAATTTTCACTTGTGGTTTTGATTACTCGTTTGTTCTGTGTGACTATGTTCATGATTATGATCGCAACTATTGTACTACTAAGGGCTTAGACTACACTCTACAGTGATGATGATAATCGTGATAATGATGATAAAGAGGAGGGAGTGATGATGATAATAATAGAATTATAATGATAATAGTGATGATGATAATGATAAGAAGAAAAGGAAGAATATGATTAATGATAATTATACTACTAATACTTCTCCTACTAAGATGAATATGATCATGATATTCTAAAGAGAATCATGAGATGAAATGAATTTAAATGAAAGGCCGATTGGAATGAATTAGCATCATCTTCTTCTTCTTCTGTTTCTGCCCTCCCCCCCCCCCGTTTTTTTTTTTTTTTCTTTCTTTTTCTTTATACTAACAACTCTTGATTAAATCCAGATCAACGTTAGGTAAAGCTACCTTTGACGAAATGAATCTCCTTCTGGTTTTCAATCATCAATCATTAGTTATAGGTACTTCTACACACACTATCTGAAAGAAATTGCGTGGTTCCATAAAATCGACTAATAGCTGGATCCTACCTTGCATAATTTATCACTCAGTTATCAGAGTTTTACATTCGTTTACCAGCATCCTTATCCATGACAGGACACATTAGAGTAACAGGTCGATATTCTTAAATATGACTCGAACATCAGAAATCGCTTTCACCCAATTTCCAGAACAGCATTGATTCGATAATGCGTTATGGTACACGCCAAGATCTCTTTTCTTTGCGATTTGTTGGAAAACATGATTCTGTTCATACATACCTACGGACACGCCCCCTACCCGATTCTAAGCACACATACCGACATACCCCCCCCCCCCCCCCCTTCTCCCTCTCTCTTTCTCTCTCCTGCTTTTTCTGCTTCTTCTCTTCTTCTTCTTTCTTCTTCTTCTTCTTTATCCTTCTTCTTCTGCTTCTCCTTTTCTTCTTCTTATTCCTTCTTCTTTTCTTCTTACTCCTTCTTCTTCTTCTTCTTGTCTTCTTCTCTTCTTCCTCCTTCTTCCTTCTATCATTCTGCAATCAGTATTAATCAGACAGATCAAAGAATACCATATACAATGTTTGATAATAGATATATAGCAACAACATTTCTGTTGGGCTTTTTTTATTCAATTTCAATTAACAAACATATTATTCAGTTATTTCTTCTGAAACATACAACATAACCCTATAAATCGTTCTCCCACCTACATAATTATGTCATACCTATGCAAATACACAATGACTTGACATATACAATTGATATAGCCTATTTAAGATGTATTGTAAAGATAGTACGTTTTTTAGCCAGGCGATGCATACTTATAATTTCATGTCCACATAATACATGGTTATCTTCTATGTGGGATAACTTACGTTTTCTCGTATTTTACAATCCCTCTATTTACGATAGCAACAATATCTATAACTAGTCACTATTGTAAAGACGCTTCAGGGTATTCAAATGAAAAAAAAAAGACAACACACAGTTCAAAGGAGAAAATGGATCGTGGCATATAAATAATAAAATCAAAATTTAACATCCAAACATGGTGCACTGAAAGAGAGTTTGATTTTAAAAAAGAGAAAGTTACATGATGCAGGTAATAATATTGTAGCGCCAGGAACGTCATGGCCTGACAGTCATGAGCACTACATAAGATTCCACCAATCATATAACTCTTATTATTAAATGGTATTTCTACATAGAATATATTGATGGAGGGATATCAAGTCAGAACATATTCATGTCTCAGAAATCCTTCATTCAACATGATACAAGTGTACATAGCTAAACACATGTCTTCCTATCATGGCCGACTTGCTTTTAAAACAGAAGATGTATTTTATCAAAAAAATTACATTCAGCAATACAACCTCCTGAACTAATACATGCATGGCTTAACAATCCGTTTGATTTAGATTTTTTTTCTGCAGTACTGTGTACAATACTTCATACTTCACTGTGCATAGAATGAAAAAAAAAAGTTTAAAATCACATGGAGAAAAAAAAAGGAAGGTCAAAAACTTGTCATATAGCAGCTATTTTCTTTTCAGTAATTCACAAGTAAAACATAAATAACCCCCCATAATAATATCACAATCACTTTCCCCCAAAATTCACCGCAGGCCTCAAAAAAATGCTGCAGTTGTCGTACATGTGATGCGATATATACAGACATATTCCACAAATTCAAATCTAGCTTATGTTCATGGCCTATCCTAGCTTCCAATGATAGTACACGTCCCGATATTAGGGGAAAAATGAGCATGGTACAAGAGATGGATTGCCTTGCATGTATACTGTGGTATGCATACTTGGGCTGATCCTTTGCACGGTAGTATAGCTATGCCAGTGTTTTTTATACACAAGCAATACGTGAATAGAAGATAAATGCTGTACACAGGAGTGTTCTCATCATGGAAGCGCTTTTTAACAAGCAGTGAATCAGATTCGTTCAAATAAAAAAACAGCACCAAAATAGATGCACAGGGCAAAAAAAAAAAAAAAAAAGAATCTGAAAATTATCTACTACAGAGAAAGAAAACTGCTCACATTGCTCTTTATTTGGGTTTTTCAAGTCTGACGACTTAATGTTATCGAGATAAGAATAATGTTGCAGGATACATCAACATCAGTTTTGTAGCTTGTACATAAATGGGCACAAGGACACAGTTTTTAATGGATGTGTATTGTAAAAATTCAAGCTATTTCCATATGCATGGTGACCACATAAATCTGTAAGCAATCTATCACCTTCTCTTCAGCAAAATAGGTTTATGAATATCAAAACACTTTTTTATAGTTTTATAAAAGTTTTTTTATGCTTGGATTCGGTGTGTATTCTATCAAATTCATAAATGAGTGACTGAAGTACAAAATGAGCCCACTCATGGCACTGTATTAACAATGCACACCATGTTTAGCATCTAATGTTATATTAAATCTGGCTAGGCTTGATAAAGTGGTAGGTAGGGTATCGCTAGGTGTAACCAAATTTTCATTCCTGAAAGTTACACAAGGGGGCAAAGAAAAGCATGCTTATTGAGAAATAACATGGAATTTGTTCACATAGAACTAATATATGGTTATTCATAAAAAACTATATATCTGTCACTAGTATTACTGGTTTTCAGGAAGTCACTTGGGGAGCATTTCATGAAAGGACTTGTCAGATGTTTTATCCGACAAAGTCTGTTTTATCCCACAGTTGCCATAGTAACAATGCTTCTCAGCCAATCAAAATCAAGGAAAGATGTAAGATCTGACAACTTGTCAGACAAAAAATGTTAAAGAAACGCTCCCCAATTGGATTCACATTAATTTGATGCAAATTTGTCTTTTTTTAATTATTTAAATCATAGAGAGCTTAGTTTTAAATCTCTTGTAAATTTTAAAATTGCAGTTACCCATGACAACACATCATTTACCAAAAGCTAATACATGTATCATTTATCACAATGATAACTATCCTTTATTTCATCTGTGTAGGTGAGGTGACCTGAAAACAAATTTCACATGGTTACAATTGCAGATTAGCTATGCGATGCTCTCCCAGACATGTTATTTCTCATTTTCAAGAAAGGGAATTTTCCCACGACACTACATCTCCATCCTACATCAAAATTACACCATTTTTTTGCAATATTTTTCATGTGATGATAATTTTATCATTTTCAAAGCATGAAATTTGTCGTAGAAATGTGGCAGTTGTTACTGACATGTTTTATGCTGCGGTGGTTTGTTGTAACTGGATATCTGAATGCTCCTTTCACAGACTTCTTACCTGAAGATAGACGAATCTGATAAAGACCATAAAGACCATCTACAATCACATCGTCTGGTACAGTGGAACCTCATTATAACAAACTCCTTGGCACCAAGGAATAATTACCTCTTGATAGAGAAACTTTGTTGAGAATGAAGTCAAGAACCCACTGCACTATTTGAAGAAGAGTAGGGGGAAACCCTAGTGTAGTGTTAGACCTGCACATGCCAATCAGTTATACTGGAAGGAGAAACGCATGGGTCACAAGTACTTAATAAGAATAAGAATATACCACAGCTAAATAACAATAGCATATGAAGAAGTGGGACTGGCAAAATTACCATTTTAAAACAAGTTTATTATAACAATGTTCTTTATAATGAGGTTCAACTTATGTGCTTTGTAAATTCTAAATGTCATTAACCTGTTTTAATTTGGTTTGAGTGGAGGAAATTAAAAAAAGAAATTGAAAGACACTTCTAACAAGCTTTAGTTGTAAATGTTATGTCTTGTGCCTCATTTCCAATCTGACATTTACAGACATGGTTTCATATACCAGCACATATAGTATAAAATTTAGTACCCAGTAGACTGGAGTATGTTACATACTTACGATTATGAGGGTTTACAAATATTGCATCACTTTGCTCATTTGGTGTTAACCACCAGATATTTCTTTACATACCCTACATGGACAAAACCTTTTTTTACCTACTCTAAAACATTTCAACTTTTCCTTCATTCTCTCCCCCCCCCCCCCCCGTCTCTTGCAGGTTTTTACCCCCCCCCCTCTCTCTCCTTTCTTATCTCGATTGTCTGAATTCATATGGACTTGTAGAATAAACATGTTCTCTATTATATAATTATCTTATTCTTCTCCCTTCTCGATTTGTATAAATTCTTCAATGCCATGTGAATTTAGTTCAGACTGTTATGATGGAATTTTCGATTAAACCTTTCAATCAATCAATCAACCCAGTTCTAATGGAGATCAGTACTTTAAGCTAATTTCCTTCCTGTGTCTCGTGAATACTGACATGCATCCGATCCACTGCAATGCAGAATTGTAGGACATGTGGCCTGCTGAGTGCCATCTAGCATTCACTGGTAAATAAGCGAGTTCGTAGATATAATCTGTGCATGAGTAGATGAAGGTCATTCGGGATAAAATAAAAAAACCCACTGACACGAATACATGATAAGTATGTGCTAATAATTATGTATGGTATGCATTCCATGATACCCTCGGTGGAAGCATTCTTTTCAAAAGGGAAAATAAAAGCTATTCATGAGGCACCCCTGTCACTTTGGGAGTGACTATTCAAAGTGCACAAAAAAGGAGCTCTCCGTGTCTAAAATATCTGTGGATTATTTGAGGTCATTCGGGACATGAGCTAACTACAAACTGGCATATTGCATTGTGATTCATAGCAAGGACAAAAGCACATCTAAAAACCTACCTCTACTTAAAGGTTGCGTTAAAAGCTGATATTTCATACATTGTTATTCAACTTCACAGATTGAATTTTATCTAAATCACACCATGCAGCTAGACTGGATTCTCTCTTGATTATTTCAAACGGGGGTACACTGATGATCGTATCATCGATAAGAACTACGCTACGTACTATTATTGCATATCAAAAACAATGCAGCTACTCTGCTTGGCAATGCCTTTACAAGCATGAGATATTACAAGTCCTTTTGCAACCATTCACTGAATGAATATCAAATTTTTAGTACATTAAGCAAAGGACTGTACAGGGGACCACCAAACACACAGGCTCCTCCAGAGCTTTAGGGGTTTGTATGTCTGTACAAAGCTGGAGGCATCAACTCAAAACAAGAATAGGGCGGGGAGGCGACTATTCGATGAAGCGATGCAAGAATAATAAAAGTCAAACTCGAAAAGAAAATTGGCAAAAAATAATACTTAATAAAGAAATAAAAACAAAAACGGGGGGCGTCCCTCCTCGTTATGTGAAGGAGAAGGAGTTCTCGCGTCGGACGTTTCGCGGTGACGAGTTGTTGCTCCCCCTTGTCTCTATCATGGAGAGTGGTCGTGATCCTCCATAGACTTCGTGCTTGATCTCGCTGATGGAGAGCTGCTCCAACCCATAGCTGCTCATCTCACGGTTGAAGTCGGCTGTTTCTCTCTTGTGTCGGTCAAACAACTTCCGTTTCCGGTCGGCCTTCTCCTGCTCTAGTTTGGACGAGTCTTCTTCAATCTAGGAAGAGGTTTGAGGGATAAATGAAATTCAAAACTCACTGCTAGTGCTACTCGCATCTAGTGGAATAATGATGCTTGTTCCATAAAAATTTGAAGGAGTCAATGAAAATACAGAAATTATCATACTACTATTACAAATAAGTACAATTGTAAGCTTCTTCTCATAACACAAGGCAATGGACTTTTCAATTTGCAAAAAGCTTCTAATTATGTCATAATAGTATTCTTTACATCTTGATTACTTACTCTTATTCTATCAAAGCAGAAAGACTTATGAACGCCTCAAGCCATCTTCAAATTACAAATATCTTCCACTTTCATAACAACTAATAACAGAAATTTTGGTACAATCTTACAACAGTGGGGATTAATTTCAATCAATCTCAACTCTTTAAGACAGGGCCAAGAACTCAGCATGACAAAAACCCATCGTTTTAAACTGAAACCCCGATTTCATTTTTGCAACTTCTAGACACCTGAGATTGCAGCAAGCCTAAATAAACAAAACAACAGAACAACTTAATCACCACGCCGGAGAAACGATCGACCTTCAGTTTGATAAGAGAGAGAGAGAGAGAGAGAGAAGGGGGAGGAAGGGAGAAAGAGAAACATGCTGGGGCTACACATGCCTAGTGCACGCGTGACGGGCTGGTTTATGGAGTTAAAAATGTTGCTAGAATTGCAATTTTGAGGTCATTTTGCTTCATTCGAAGTTTAATTTTGGTTTTCATCTAAATTATGAGTGACGTTTGGACATGGCAGTATCTTAAAAGAGGTGAAAGATACATTTCCTACTTAACATTTCCTTTCAGGCAGTGCGGTGTTAAGAGTTTGTTAACACTATTACGAAAGATGATGAGGAGTGCAGGCGTAATCCAAAACCACCACCTCTCGTGCGAAGATGCTAGTAATGATAAGACTTTCAACGTGCCTTTTGGATAGCGGGTAGCTATACCCCACCTAAGATGCATAGGATCATGTGCTAAAGTGGTGGGGTCTATTTTAAAGGAGGGATTTTCGTAATGAGGTTTTTATCTTAACACCCTTCTGGCTCTCATCAGACGAATCCTTCATGTCTTACCTTGAGTTCAAGTCGTGCCCTCCTGATGGATACACGCTCCTCCAGCTCCTTGATCTCCTTCTGGTGTTGGGCCTCCTGTTGGAGCCGAGTCTTGCTCTGGTAGGCATGGAGCAGGTCCATCTCCTGGCGGAGGCGATCCTGCAGCTCATTGCACTCTTGCTCCTGGGACTGATCCAACTTCACCTGAAAAAAAAAAGACACAAAAAATACAAAATAATCATTTACAATTGACTTTCATAAGCTTCCCATCAACATAAATTGCTCATGCTAAACCAACCACAATCATGCAGGTAACTGCACTCTGGATCACAAGACTAATCCAGCTTTGATCACAAACACACACCACTTTTTTCTGGAAAATCAGGATTCCTTATGAGAGAAATATGAACTTACAGATGTGGTTGTATTGATTTCCTGTATGCTGAGTCTGTACTGCTCTCCAAGGATGGCCATCTTTCTCGTCTGTTCCTCCTTCATCTTCTTGATGAACTGCTTATGCTTCTCCCGAGGCATCGTCTGTAGAACCTGCTGCTGTAGGGCCTTGAACTGACGCATCTGGGTCTTGCAGACCTCGCTGTATTGGCGCTTGATCTTCTGCTCTTTGGCCTGGTGGAGAAGAACAAAAATCGCGATGAGGAAATATGACGTTTTGAGCATTTCTGTACAAGATATGCATGTGTATCAGAATTTAGGTAGGAAAATATCTAAAATAATAACAGAAGAGAAAATTATGGAAAAGGTGGATGATGTATTGGTAATTTAAAAGGCATGTCATTTTCTTACAGTGTAAAACATTACTATCCGTTTGGAAATGCTTCTAGACCCTTTTACAGCAAGCGACACTTGTGCTATTTGCCACAATAAAGTCTGGGCAATCTAGCACTTGATACATCATAATTTCCTGCTCAATTATTTGCATTTCATTTTTGTTGTTGTTTTCACAATTCTTTTAGCCATTTTGACCATTCTATAGGCTTTGCATGTAGCACACATGGACTATCCATTTTTGAAGGGTTTAGTGGCTCTTTTGTAGACATTCACTACATTTGTAATGCTATTGTCATAAGACACAAAGTAACCACAGATATTGCAACTGTGACTGGCATGACACAAAGAAAACAGATACAGAAATTCTGCAATCCATCAACCCAGGAGAAATTAGTAGCCAAAGTTTGTAGTACTCACCTTAAGTTCCTTGGGCTGCTGTTTCGCCTCCAGGGCATGTTTCTTGCGTAGATCCTGCTGAGCCGTCTTGTTATACTCAGCCTGGTTGGTCAGCTCTGTACTGAACTGTTTTTCCATCTGCTCTGAGCGGAGTGACTGGATCTGTTTCATGTGACGGTACTCGATGGACTGCATCTGCTCGTGGTGTCGCAACGCCATCACATGTTCCATCTCCTTCATGACCTGCCGCCTGTGAAGCTCCTGGAATTTCACACAAGAAAGCATGACATGGGTCTCTGAGTAAAACAACAATGATTCTTAAACTACATTCCACAGGTTTACACATCATACAAGGCACTTTTCCATCCAAATTCAGCTGGCAAAAAAATTCAGGAATTTGGTGGCAGAGAATTTACTTTACTATTAAACATTTTTTTTGCCACAATTCGACACACAAAAAAAGAAATTAGTATAATTTGCTACTGATCTACCGATAAGTAATGTCCTATTGAACTCTCATGTTATTCCAACAGAAGTTATTTGAACACGCGAGTGGACAAACACTGAAAATTATGGCCCATGATGTTGCAGGTAGGCAAATTCTCGGGAATATCAACAGTGACACAGCATTTGATGGAGGGAGACAAGGGTTCACCATGTAATTAACTATCTGCCTATGAACCAACTCTACTGGATCCTGATCTACATGTACATCGGAGTTTCATCTCTTCGACGTGACAACACAGTTGTGAACATCAACACAGTTGTGACCATGAACACAAATAATAAGATACAAAAGATATGTGTCTGTGAAACCTCAGTTTTTGACAATACGCTTTGTGATCTTACCTCTCTGAGCTGGTCTTGTTCGACTGTCTGTTTGCTGAGTAGAAGCTTGCCCTTGAGTTTCCTCATCTCCCTGTCCAGCTTCTGGTTCTGCCTGTCCTGCAGGTCACTCTCAGCCTTCTGCTGCTCCTGGTGGAGGGATTCCTTGTGGAGCCGCATGCGTGCCTCGTGCTCCCTCTTCGGAGTACTGTCCAATTCCTGTAAAGAGATTCAAGACATTGCTCAATACAATCATAAACAGAGTTGTGTTGAAAGTGCTTTCCAAGTTCTAGAGTAAAAGACAGTTGGAATACAGTATGATCATTCAACCTGAAAGCTGATTCATATATGACGCGACAAACCCGCGAGACATTTTTAGTGTTCAGATATGATGCGGCAAACCACGCTCAAATAACCCATAGCAGTACAGAGCTTTTTAGAGGTCTAAATTAATCATGTTCAGTCCTCAAATTAGCAAATCATTTTTTCTAAATATGGATATAACATAAACCAAAATGAAGTATAATGGTAAAATCTAATCAGAAATTGCCAATTTGAACACAGAAATAGTGATTGCATATTAACCACTGCATTGCCAATTTAAAGAGTTTAATGAGTAGTTACTGTTTTAATTCAACAATGCCACACCATATGACGATGGAAATGGGCTCAAAATTTTCAGTGAATTTTCTCTTTCTGCTCATGTATGATGTCTCCTGTCCAACATTCTGGACCAACAGATACTGCAAAAGGGTCTCCTAAAGGTGACACTGTACCTCTATGGAATAAAAGAGATGTTTGTCAAAAGTTGCGAATACAAACACATGACATCATATGTTGCGCTAACTTTTCAAGAATTTGATTGGTCCAAAGTTTTTTGGCACTGGGAGAAAAATATGCCTCTTGCATCAGCATTTCATTTTTGCTGCCTCATATCCCATTGACTTGTACACTAAAAATGTCACGGGGGTTGTCACGGGGGTTTGTCACATCGTATCTGGACAAGCCTTTATGCAGGGGGATGTGTGTCTCATTCTACTTCTTCAGAGTACTGTCAATTCCAATGAAGTAAACAAGGATACAAACATATTATAATTTCTGAAGGTTGTGAGCAGAGATTTATCTCATTTATTCAGATTTTCATTTAATCAATTAAGTTGAGACAACATAGATATGTATGTTTAGAATAACTTAATTGCACTTTCCAAATCATTCTACATTAGTAGCAGTATGGCATTGTTTATTATGTATGTATTTGTGTACATTTATAAATTATTACTCTCATTATTATTTTCATTACGTTGTGTTTTCAATAATCGCCTATCACTGTTGATATTCATCATGTATAATTTTCATTTTATTTATTATATGATATTCCTTTGTATATTGTACGAATATGGTGATGACTTGAGTTGAATAAAATGGCCGTCGGAGGGTCAAAAAAAGGGGGGGAAAAGGATATGTATGTTGGGACATGCCTTTCATAGGTATTTGGGGGAGGCAAGGTTGCTAAATTTTTCAAATTATACAAGAACAAAATCTATCAGTAACCTCAATACAACACACACAAAATATTTCCTTTCCTCAGAGGAAAGACGATATGCAGAATTTAGGAATAAACCTCTTGATTATGATACCTTCAATACTTCACTTTCTTTTTTTTTTCTGCGAATGAAACATGGGTAGTAACCAGTGAGTGAGAGCATCATGGAGGTCAGACACTGCTGTATTAAAAGGCTTTAACAATGGCATTTAAACATGGAATATTCTTTTTACTCAATTATTTCAATAATGAATGTAATTTACCTGAAGAAAGAAATAACAAAATACATGATATCTGCATTACAAATGCCAAACAGAAACTCGATGTTTGAAATTCTAATTGCTACAAACATCTTACTCTCTTCATTTGTTCCTTGTTATGCTTGTAGTCTTTCTTTTGTTTGATCTGGAAGGCTTTCAGGTCAGATTCATTTTGGGACGTGATCGTTTTCAGGAGTTTCTTTTCCTCAGAGGCAGCTGCTCTTTCCTGCAGACAACAAACGATACAAGTAAAAAAAATACATACTGAATGTTGAATTGAATTTTATTTGTTCCACTTTTTATATCATTCACATTTGACAAAAATATAATGCATTTCAAAATCCTATGGGAAGAAAAATATTTCCGGATGGACTATACAGCACAAAATAGAAAATGTAAAAAAAAGTGGGGAGCCTAAATAAAAAGCATAGCTTGCATAAAAGGCATGTACCTCACAGTCACCACCAGAATGAATAGAAAGAATAAAAAACAGCCTAAGATTCAAGACTGCAATATTGATAAAAACCACATAAGATTTGATTTATTTTCTCTTACAATAAAGAAATCATAACAAACGTCAGGTGGCAACAACACTTCTTTACACATGTAATCCGTTCAGGGGAAAGAAAAAAACTGGCAGCCTCTGCTGCATTTCTCTTATGGTTAATAATTTTAAGATGAGTAATATACTAGCACATATCTAAACTGTAATGTCTATATGGCTATTGTCTAATCGCAGACTCTAATAGTAGGATAAAATGTATGATGCAAATGATTCCAGCCATGTAACCCTTTTTTGTGTAATAAAAGCCATCTCAAACTAAGATGCAGCATCTGGGCCCCATTGTTATCAATATAACAAGTTGCAATAACTGTTATAGGCTACTGAAATCCTTACATCGGATTGGCCAAGAGCAAATTTGTCATAGAAATGTGGCAGTTGTTACTGGTAATAAGTTTTATAAAATGGGGCCCAGTTCTGGTAGCTAATGAGCATTATCAATTCATAAATGCAATCAGTACAAGGGTAGCATTCCATGTATAATGTGTACTTTTTTCCCAAAAGAAAAGACAAAAATCAATATATATATATATATATCCTTTTAATGCTCATAAGAGTTGAAAGATAAAGAGCACTGAAAGGAATTACATTCAAAGGAATTCACAGCATATTCACATTCCTTTCTTTTCTGTTCCACTCTTGTTACTATCACAGCTGAGTGCACAAATCATTTCCCATTTTTAGTATCACCAGTACTGAGAGTTGAATTCCTACCTTTCTATCAAGATCTGGGCCCATATTCATGAAACCTTACTAAGCTAGTTGTAAACTAATTACATAGGGAACAGTACATAGTTAGATGACAACTAGGCCTATGAAGGTTTCATGAATATGGGCCCTGATGCATACTTTGCAAGAAGCTTCCCTGGTGATTTGAAATTAGCTTGCACAGACTCACAATGGCTGAATCCTTTAACAAATCTATCCATCAATTCATCACACTGAATTTAGAAATAACTAAACAAAAAGCAAAATTTGTGCAGAAAGCTAAACTTCATAACCATTTTTCTAGGTCTGATGTGTGCCTCACAAGGAGATTGTCCACTATTGACTTTACCACGTACAGACAGCTTGAATTCTTTATCTAGCCTATCTTCCAATTTTCACTACCCTCAACTACAAGGAAGGCAAAAATCAAGATCTCCGCACAAAAATCTGAATTTCCCACCTTTCTGTCGAGATCAGACGTATGTTTTGCTAGGAGCTTGTCTAGTTCTTTGACATTAGCTTGCACACACTGGTTGAATTCTTTATCTAGTTTATCTCTCAGCTCATCCATCTCTTGTTTGAGCTTGGTCTCCAGCTGCTGAATCTGTTTCTGATGCTGTCTCCTCATCCTCTTGTAACCTAGGCAACGAGAGACGGCAGATGTAATCATTCACATCCTTTAAAGAAATGTATCTACGGTACAGTCAAGCTTGCAAGATCATAGTTAGGGTAGAGAAGATTACGAATTCGAACAAAATTCTGGAGGGGTGTTGCACAAAGTGTTAAGTTGGACTTAAAGTTGGAATTAACTCCCAGTTGGCTGTATAATACACATCAGTGCACTGGTCAGATCATGCTGGGGGGGGGGGGGGGGGGGGAACGAGTGCTACTGCGAAGTCTATCAATGAGAATATGAGTTAAGTCCAGATGTGCATTGGCGCTTACGCTGGACTCTAAGTCCAACTTGACTCTTTGTGAAACACCCCCCTGGTTACAAAATGCTAAAAATTCAGAGGTATATTTCTATAACCTTGATCACATAAAATATATCATCTTTCCAAAAACAGCATGATAATCAAGATTAAGGCATGAATTTAAACATTCAACCAAGATCTGTATTTTACACTGAATTGAATGGTTCATTTGGATAAAAAACAATGAAATATTGAAAAAAAAACCATGAAGTAGCAGTCAAATGACTGAAGAAAGAACAAAAGAACACTGAAATGGTGCATCACAAAGGGTATTACATAGTTAAAACAATCAAATAAAGATAATCAGATTTTTTGGATAAACGCTGAAAAAATCAGATCGAATAAATCCCTCTGAATCTTCATACTATACGAACTCGGTACGGCCAGGTATGCTTAGAATAAGAAAAGAAATGATGTAATTCAAACACTTCACTAAATACTTGTAGTTAAAGAAAATAATAATTGATATTGAAGCAAAATTGTTTTGTTTTTTAAATGCTTCCAACATACTTATAAGCTGAACTCCAATTACCTTGGGCTTATCCAATTCACAACCCAAACATCTATATATTTAATTGACATTCTTCGGTCATCACACAAAGCTCGAAAAGATTTCAAACCTGAAAACTGTTGCCGCTGTTCATTCTCGTGTTCCTTCATCTGCCGAGTGACGACCGATGTCGGTCTGATCGTCTTGAAGTTTTCACGATAGCTGTCATCCCTCGTGAACGGCGACTCGGTTGCTTCCGAGGACATGCTTGCACTCTCGCTCGGCAACTGAGAGTCACAAAAAAAAGAGAACCCATAAAAATAAATCTATGAGCATTCAGGAACACAATTAACCTATCGGAAGCAGTTCCTGCATTTAGCCTTATCTGGAATGAGAGAGACCAACAGTCTACATACATGTACAAGAATGGCTCAAGGAAGATGCATTTCAGGACCAGTAGACACTATATGGATTGACTATTAACTTAAAAAACAAATTACAAACTAAATTTCACTGCAGTATAAAAGCAAATGGGATAACTTACCTTAGGTACTAATACCTACATTTCTGACTAGCATTTAAGAAACAACATGGCAAGTATTGCTGAGTCAACATGAGTGTGTAAAAATCTATTTCTCCACAGAGATGGGAAAAGGTATTGGATGTCACTAGTGTATACTTTCAATAGATGGTATTGTACTTCGGTGTCAGAGCAATTTCTCTTATCAAATTCATGATGCTGACCATTATTAGTATTTGACTCCAGAGAAAATAGCACAACACTTTGGTTTTCAAACTTTTCATGTCCAGAAATTTCCCTTTCATTGCTCTTAGGCCTAATTTAGCTTCAGGGCAGTGTAAGAATGAGAGAAGATTGGTTTCAAACATTTACATGAAAATGGAGTGGGACAACCCTGCAGATCATCAATTCAGTCTTGATACTGTGCCCCATACAGAGGGAAGGGGGAGGGGCAGGGGCAGGGGCAGGGGCAGGGGCAGGGGCAGGGGCAGGGGAAGGGGCAGGGGCAGGGGAAGGGGCCGGGGCCGGGCTTTATCACTAATAAACATACTGCAATTCATCGTAAGGGTAGCATCCTGAACTCTATGGACAGAAGCAAGATACATTGTAGATACAATGAAGAAGTAACAGGTGCATACTGATAAGTACAATTACAATGCCTTCAACATACTACAGCCTGATAAAAACGTGTAGCAGACAAGGCATGAGAGAAATTTAAAACAGTTACATAAATATAGCAGAATGCATAGATGTATAGCAGAATGCATAGATGAGAATACATGTAGCTGTGACATTGCCGGCCAGCTGTGAGGAGTAAAGGGAACTAAGGGTTTATATGGGTTAGCATCAAAACTAAATGGTGTATGAAATGAAATCATTGTGAGCATTGAAACAAATCTTACTATGAGAGGTGAAGAGAGGTTTGCATTAGGGCAATTCCACAACATATGGGACACACAGCTCAAAATTTGACATCGCACTGTGCCCTGTTAATTCCAAATAAAAATCTAAAATTACTACAGGGTCTTCTTTTTGTTATAAATAAATATTTAAGATAAAAAAATCCGCGATTCGACCTTCTTACGAAGAACAACATAAACAAACAAAAATTTGCAAATACGGGACTATGATCAGGGAAATGTGCTTTAAATGCCTCTTATTCATATATTTTTCTAAGATTTTTTTTCATCTAATTGATTTTAATGGATTACTTTAACAGATTTTGGGTAGTTAATGAGAAACACTAATGGAAATGTGCAAAATCTACACTGAATTTAAGTGTAACGTCAGTTACCAACATGTCTTCAGTAAATTTTTCATGTCACTAAAACAAATTATTCAAATTGCTCCGTATTTTGCATATCTCTTCCAAGGAACCTAGGTGTAATGTCAAATGAATTACATAATCCTTACAAGTCTGAGACATGAGATATATAAATTTGATTCTACACCATCATTTTCCATGTCCTTTTTGCGTAACATCAGTTATCAACACATTTTCGCTTGCTGTGTGATAAGAAATGCAGTTTGAGATAAAAAAATGTCCATGTGTTTCTTCCCTATTATCCACTTATTTATCTATAGTAATTAAAAGCTGAAGCAAGTGTCATTCACAAAACTACAATATAAACAATACAACTAGTACTCTATCTTGGTAACGTCAGTTACCGTGGAATTGCCCTTTAGTACTGTGAGATGATTTATGAAGATTTTCAGACAAAAAGGAAGAAAACAATAATAATAAAGCGATAAAGTGCTTAAAAGAAGAAAAAGCTTGATCAGTAAAGGGCAGTGACACGGTATAGCATGATCCCACTATGATATGCTATGCCTGAACTGAACCAAAGAGTGCAAACAACATCATAATATCCAGTATAAACGAAGCCAATGGATTTACTTTTATAAAAGAAAAACAAATTAAGGCATGTAAATGATGAAATGAAAATAGACAATGAAACAGATTAGAGTGTGAAGCCTTGAATGTGCTCGAACCTGTGCAGTGACATCATAACAGGTGAAAGATTTCAGAAAATAAAACATGAAGCTGGTTGACAGGCTTCAATGATTAACATTTAAAGCCATTTAACTATTGCTGTGATCACAACAGTGATCACAACAAAGGACAGGGGAAGATATAAATTGATTTTTAAAAAGGCCTTGTAACATTGCAGTGACAAGTTAAGAGAAGATAGAAGGCTTTAGAAAAAAGCTGGTGATAGTTTTCAGAGAGTATGAAGATTTTGACCACTTTAATGATTAACATGATAAAATCAAGTGGCAGGTTTCAAACAATTTTGTAATGGAGCTACTGATATGATCTGAAAAATAAAACGAAAGCTGTAAAAGTACTGCATTTGGTTGAGTGACAGTTGACGGTGAAGTGGGAAGTTTCAAACAATAGAATATACATGTAGAGTCTCATGATAAGTTTCAAATAAAACAACAGCCCTAGAACATCACATCACTGATGAAATCATAATATAGGTTGATATGGATCATCACAAACAATACAAAGAAGATGAAATGCTAGGAACCAGTACAGTGGAGACATCACTGACCACTGTGAAAGGTTCAAAAGTACTGCCAACAATAATGCCATGGCGGAATGAATTTCTTACCCTACAAAAAACGCGCATGACATGAAAATATAATTTAGAATTGAGCATATATCTACTATTCAAGCTTACAGCAGTTGGGTAGGGTGTGGTTGAGAAATCAATAGTGAAGCCCCCCCCCCCCCTCCCCCGAACAATAAGTCATGTGCATAGTGTAGTCAAGTACATAGAGAGAAAAAATGAATTGATTTCAAGTATTAAGTGATTCCTCTACATCTGTAGCCCTTAGAGAAAATAAAAAAGATGGACAGATTTTCTAGCACATAAACTCTAGTTCTTCATTTTTCAAATACATATGACAACCATTTGCAGTTAAAATGTTTGTTCTCAGGATTTACGACAATATCTACAGTCAGCCTTGCCAACAAAAAACAATGCAAAACCCTTCATAACAATTCAGCTATTGTCAGAATATGACTAAAATGACGAACATAGTTCATATTTGGGCTACAGCTTCAATTTACACATCCACTGCCGGAAACACAAGGCACTATTTATACATGAAGCACTGACATTGATCTTCCAAACATAAGACAATCATATGAGACTTTCTAACTTTGACAGGCAATCTATGTCATGCAGTGCATTCATTTCTAGTCATAATCAGAAATCAATCAAGTTGGATGCAAAATAATATGCTTGTGAACTAAATGCTTTTTCAATCAGCTTTACGTACAATTTTAGCATGCCACTCTCTAATTTTGGGGAAGAGTCGATGTTTAGAAAAACTTAAAAATAAACATGTTTTATTTCTTCCATCATATTGAAGAACCGGACATAAAGACAAGGATATGTATAAATCCCCCCCCCCACAAACATAAAACATTCTTAAGTGCTAAATGCAATTTTAAAAAAAAATACAGATTTAGTCGGTTGTTGAGTATATACAATTGTTATAAATGATAGTTTGCCTTCTAAGTAACCCTCTAAAATAAACTTAATAAGCTAAAATCTACTGCAGTCCAAATCTATTACAAATACTGATGACTACCATTTTTCATAAGCTTACAATTAGCATTGTTTTTCTCATTCTACAGCAATTCGATCCTCAATTTGGGATTTTTTATAATCATATGGACTCCAACAGACATTAAAATATAATAAAGATCATTTTCAGTATGCTGCTCCCTGCTAAATCTACATTACAAGCCGACACTAAATTTAACACATTCCCCCAGGTTCTGCTTCAGCAGTTTCTATCATTATTGTGAAATAATAGCATTTTGTGCTGTGCATGTGGTTGCTACTTTCCTTCTAAGACATCGACTATGAGGATCCTACTGCTCATGCAACAGACTTCATGCAGCTTTGAGACACACAATCATCAAACAAACTTGAAAACAAAAACCAACAAAATCACGGTTGCCATAGAACCACCAAGGAGCCATCCAAATTGCCTGTGATGCCGCTCATTTTTTTTTCTTTTCCGTTTAAAAACAAAAAGGTGTGTGAGCATTTTCTTCTCTTTTTTTATTTGTTCCGATTTTTTTTGAGGAGGGGTGGCTAGCCAACATACCGAATACCAACACAAAGGATCCAAGATTGACGGGTGCTGTACCTTACGCTTCTCCCGCACCCGTAGACGGACCGAGCTTGAGGCGGCCAGGAAGGCCTCGCGGTCGGCGTAGGAGATAGAACCCAGCGACGAGCAGAAGGACGAGATGGAGACCATGCTGTCCAGGGAGGGGCACGGGGACATGCCCATTGCCAGTGCCTCCCTGGCCTCTGGTGCCGAGGGTATCCTTACCCTCTGAGCAGGTGCCACACAAAGTTGGAAGGTGGGTGGGAGGGCATGTCAAAAACAGTGTGTGTTTTTCATGGGTAGTACGGGCAAGTTTGATGGTATCGTGTGGCAATGACACATATATACAAGGACAGAGGAGGAAGGCAAAAGGTGACAAGCAAGAAGAGATGTTACTTCACAGAGCTTCTCAAAGAGGAATTTGGTTAGTATGCAACAAAAGATCTGTAATTACAAATATATCTAGTAATTTACTACAGTAAAGGCAATTAGAGTGTGGAAGAAAAGCCTCAATAACGCAAGCACACAGTAGTGGCTAATTATATTGCTCAAAGTATCATCAATATTCTGTATTTGCTTAACCTTTTGAAAAAAATTCCTGAACAGAATTATTTATGTTTAATTCTATATACATGTATCAGCTATTCCAGCAATCTTAGTTGTTTACAGATAGTAAATTCTAGAAAATCTGGTTTCTTTGAAACATATTTCTATGAAGGAATTTTTGCATTATTTTTGCTTGGAACAACAATGATTCTTAAGACCAGAATAAAGAAGCTAAATACCATGAATGATTCAGTATACATGTGAAAACATGTTAAGATCAAATTGAAAAAAAAAATCACAATAAAATGCTTCAAATGATAGACTCTGAATGGGTATGAAAGACATTATTAGAAAACTTGCTGAGCTGAACGGAGAATGTTGCAAATAATAATGGGAATGAAAATGAAGATTAACTTTTAAAACAAATGTGAAATGAATGGATAGTGTTATCAGCATTGCATGGAGCCATATGTGGAAGGACCCTTAGAAAGGACTGTAGCATAACTTTAGTCTGCTTTAGAATAGAACAAGAACGGTGTGAGTTCAGGCAAGTCAATATCCAAAATTAGCCACGTTCTACCATGCTTTCAAAATTGAATCAATGCCAAAATCAAAAATTTCAATCAACAGAAAAGAAATCACTGCAATCCTAGCCAACATGCATTAACGGGACGAAAGCAGTTTTTCAAACATCGGATTCTTTTGCAACGTGACACAAGAAGTGTTGCGAACTATGTCCGTTTCTCTATAAAACACCATATATTTGATACAAAGTCAATTGCATAATTACAGGAAGGTCAGAGCAGCTTTTTCACGATTTGACTGTTCTTTAAAACAAATAGCTTTTCATTTCACTGCAGATCTCACTGCCATTACAATACTATTCATTCAAGATAATGTGAAAGGGGAAAGGCTGATTCTGTCGAGCGATCTCCTCAATTTTTGTTAGAGGATTCGGGAATGACTGAAGAAAGAAACCATGAGGCATGCATGACTGCTGTCACATAACAAACAAATGAGCTACACAGGAATAGGGGCATGACAATGTAAAGAGAAAAATACAGGAGAGGGGAAGGGGAGCATTCAAGAAGTTTGTATGAAAGGGGGTTCAGTTCACTGATGGCTGACGGAAAAGTTTAGTCAACAGGAAGAAAAGGATGACCGAAGCTTTTCTTCGGAAACACCTTTCTGTAACTTTAAGATGTTGCATCAGGATAAATGTAGGGAGTTATGACTGGTTGAGACATTTCAAGCTTATCATGCAATCCTAAGCAAAAATTATGCTGTGTTTAAGTATTCACATTTTCAATACAATGTTTGAATTTCATAAATCGTTCCCGAAAAACGAAGCGTAAAACTTTTCAAATCATTTAATTTCCACATATCAAGAGAATTTGTCTTGCAGGTTCTAAGTATCAATCTTGGTTGCAACTTTCTTTGATTTGCAGAACAATATGAAAAGAAAACTAAAGGTTTAAAGGTCTGATTGGTCAACTAATCCTTCAAGTGAATAGGAGCAGTTTTCCACAACAAACTGAACTTTGAATATCTACATCCTCCCGAAACATTGCAGATGAACTCAATGAAAAGACTTGCCCTATAAACTTGAAATGCCTTCATCACCATTATGCAATTACAAATGTGATAAATAAAAGAGAAGAAAATTTTCTCTCTCCTTTTTCTTCTTACCCTATCACGTGTCATCTGTGAGTTTTCAGCACTGCCGTCCTTGGCAGGTTGAATACTGTTGACGCTTCCCGACTGACTACTGCCCTCGCTGTGATCGTTGACACTGCTCATGCTATCGGCGGGCTCGCTGGGGTTGAATGAATCCCCGGACGGCTGCTGCATGAAGACAAGAGTCAACACTTGTTTATTTAATAGGAATCTAGGAAACTAATCCCTGTAAGCTATCTCCTTTAGAACAATTAATCACAAAAATATTCCCAAGAAAACTACTCCGACATGTAGGAGAAGTAC
Source organism: Echinometra lucunter (assembly GCA_029962745.1). NCBI lineage: Eukaryota > Metazoa > Echinodermata > Echinoidea > Camarodonta > Echinometridae > Echinometra > Echinometra lucunter. The sequence continues at coordinate 27,274,750 of CM057154.1, read as the reverse complement.
CCTCACATCTGCTGACCTCAGACAATTGGCAACTGGAAAATGACAGCCTATTTTCCTGACTCTTGAGTAGTCATCAAATAAGAGCAGGTAAGTTTCATGAAGATGGGAGATGTTGGGGGGGGGGGGGAGGAGAGTGAAATGTCATGGACAGAGATAGTTGTTATGAGGGTCAAAGTCCACTGGCAGTTGTCCAGATGATGACAACCAAAGAGAGAAAAATTCTATTCAACAACTTTGGACGTCATATGAGATCATTATTTTTCATTATGCATGGATTGACAGTGGCAAATCAATGTCTTGCCAAAGACTGCATGAGGGACCTAGGGAGTGTTTCACGAAGTGTCTTGTCAGTGATTTTTACTGACAAATTTTCTCTCAGCCAATCAGATGCCAGGATTTGAGTAGCTTATAACAGTTGTCAGTAAAAATCACTGACAAGACACTTCATGAAACGTTCCCCAGATATACAGCAACATACCTACAACCTTATAACCTAGATGTAGAGAGTAGATCTATGAACATATTACAAGAAAGGTAGAATGATGGCTCTACTCACATCGTCAATGCTGACTTCCATTTCTTCATCCCTTGGTTTATGACCCTTGAAGAGCTGTGCTATCCTACCAACGTTCTTATTATCCATCCCTCGGACTACCTTCCGTGTCTTCTCTATCAGGTCTATCAGTACATTGTTGGGTCGGTCTCTTTTTATGAATTCCAGCTGTTAGGGAGAAAAGAAAAGGCAGGTGGTTTGTATGTACAGGCTCCTTCAGTAAACATTTCCGTAAGAGATCCTATTCAAGGGAAACAGAAAATATTATGCCTGACCCTTGTTATAAATTCAAGCTGCATAAAAAGAAGAAAATAAATCCAGTGAATCCATCTCATATACAAAGACCACGCAAAGGCCTAGGGACGTAAAGACAACAAACAAGTATGATGCTCAAAGACTGACTATTGGACTTCATCAAAACATTGCAGATAAAAGCACTACATTCAGTTATTTGAAATGTATGCCATACTAATACAAGCACTTAAAAAATTCATGCATTTTTTTTCCTATTTGATATTTGACATAATCTGTCAGCACAACCAAGCTGTCTGGATGCACAATGCATGTACTTGCACTGACCTCCATCTAAAATACATCTAACATGTAATAACCATTGAAGACAAGGTCAGATTATGGGTTCAAAGTGAGAAGGAGGTAAGGGGGGAGGGGGGGGGGGGACAGAACCAACCTGTAATAACTATGTTGCACTGGGGCAGCTGTCAGGCTCCTTGGCTAGGCAAGCCTTGATGAAATCATGGAAGCATGGGCTCCAGCCTGTGCAACCATGATTTTAGTAAGTGAGATAGAAAGAAACAGAGACAGAGACATAGAAGGGGATGAGAGAGAGAGGGGGGGGGGGAGCACTGTTAGAAACCAACCTGTAATAACTGTGCTGCACTGGGGCGGCTGACAGGCTCCTTAGCTAGGCAAGCCTTGATGAAATCATGGAAGCACGGGTTCCAGCCGGACGTTGATAACGATGGAGGGTCATTCTGGGCGATGTGATACAGGGCACTCATGGCGTTCATATTAAATAACGGCGGTTTTCTCTCAGCTGTCATATCAGCAATAATGGGAAGGAAATAGTCAAACACATAGGAGAAAGCCAAACAACATATAAAGTTATTGAACTCTAAAAATCATCATTCCTGGGGGGTGTTTCATAAAGCTGCTCGTAAGTTACGAACGACTTTACGCACAACTGGTGATACGTTCTTGTGCTACATATAAATGAATGAGAATCTGATTAGCACCCAAGAACATGTTCCAGTCGTTCATAAAGTCGTTCGTAACTTACGAACAGCTTAATGAAACACCCCCCCCCCTCCCCCGTCAAACTATGTGATCAACACAGAAAACAAGTACAATTTTCAATAATACAAGCCAACAGCAAGATTGTGTCTCGCCCACCGGTAACTAAATAACACGAAAGTTTCCCCAAGTACATCTCTAACCAAGTTTGATGTTACAAGAAAGTCTTGCAGGTAAACTGTAATGTTTGACCTAAAATGACCTTCAACCTTACCATGTGACCTGACGGCACAATAGTATGAATGTACCCCTAGTACAGCTATGACCCAAGTTTAGTTGAAAAGTTTTTTTGTCATAAGAGAGTCTTGCAGGTAAACTCTAATATTTGACCTCAAATGACCTTTGACCTCACCATATGACCTCCGACAGCACCACAACATGATGTTACCCCTAGTACCCAAGTTTGGTTGCCACTGGACCAACAGTTGTCAAGTTATGTGTCAAAAGAGAGTCTTGCAGGTAAACTTACAATGTAAACGTTTGAAATACAAGTTCAGAAGCGTCACCTATGATTATCAGTTGAGCAATCAGATTCAACACTGGACAAGAAATGACAGAGGAAAAGCAAATTCAAGAATTTGAAAACATCTGTACATATGACCTCCAATGACCTTTCACCTTATCATGTGAAGTCCAACAGAATGATAACATGCACTTCCCCTTAGTGATCTGCAACCCAAGTTTGACTGAAAAGTGTGACACGGTTGCAAAGTTTTGTGTCATAAGAGAGTCTTGCACGTAAACTTTAACCGTTCATCGTTTGACCTGTAATGACCTTTGACCTGACCATGTGACCTCTGACTGGACCATAACATGCAGGTCCCCTTAGTACATCTACAACCCAAGTTTGATAGATAAGTGTCGCATGGTTGCAGAGTTTTGTGTCATAAGAGAGTCTTGCACGTAAACTTTAATGTTTGACCTGAAATGACCTTTGACCTTACCATGTGACCTATGACTGGACCATAACATGCAGGTCCCCTTAGTGCATCGACAACCCAAGTTTGATAGATAAGTGTCACACGGTTGCAGAGTTTTGAGTCATAAGAGAGTCTTGCACGTAAACTTCAACGTTTGACCTGAAATGACCTTTGACCTTACCATGTGACCTCTGACTGGACCATAACATGCAGGTCCCCTCAGTGCATCTACAACCCAAGTTTGGTTGAAAAGTGAGTCACGGTTGCAAAGTTATGTGTGATAAGAGAGTCTTGCACGTCAACTTTAACATTTGACCTGAAATGACCTTTGACCTTACCATGTGACCTCTGACTGGACAATAAGATGCAGGTCCCCTTAGTGCATCTACAACCCAAGTTTGATTGAACAGTGTCACACAGTTGCAGAGTTTTGTGTCATAAGAGAGTCTTGCACGTAAATTTTAACGTTTGACCTAAAATGACCTTTGACCTTACCATGTGACCTCTGACTAGAGCATAACATGCAGGTCCGCTTAGGGCATCTACAACCCAAGTTTGGTTGAAAAGTGAGTCACGGTTGCAGAGTTTTGTGTCATAAGAGAGTCTTGCACGTAAACTTTAACGTTTGACCTGAAATGACCTTTGACCTTACCATGTGACCTCTGACTGGACCATAACATGCAGGTCCCCTTAGTGCATCTACAACCCAAGTTTGGTTGAAAAGTGAGTCACGGTTGCCAAGTTATCTTTCATAACGTTTGTGACGGACGGACGGACGGACGACGGACGGACGACGGACGGACGACATTTGGATCCCTTAGTCATGCCTTCACCTCCGGTGGGCGAGACAAAAATGAGATACGTCAGAAATTTTTAATCTTATTTTTGTTTTGATCTAATCTATGTAAACTGTGCATCTGCCTCAACTAAAATAGAACTATTCATTATTTTAGGGATACTACTCAATATGCAATCCTATTCTAATTTTCATCTCAGTCTAAATTTCTCTTCTTCATATATTTTCATCTGTTGTATCAAAGTCTCATCGGTTTACAAGAGCGTGACCTTACAAAAATTTCATTTATTTCAGTTTTATTGCCAGAATGTTTATGCTGTACAACACAGAAAGGAGGAAATCCTATGTAACTTATTAACATCTTTGGCTAGTGTACCAGGAATTAGCCAAAGGTTACTGTATAACAACAGACTAAGGTGGCACACTGACCTAATTCGATACATGTGATTCCTAGTGACCAGACATCCACCTTGCCATCATACTGCCCTTCATCCATGGCAAGTATTACTTCAGGAGCCATCCTGGAAGAAAAGAAAAACATCCCATAGAAAATATTGTACTGCTTGAAGTATAGAAAGCATTCTAACAGACTTAAAATACATAAAAGGGCCCATCATCCATGGCAAGTATTACTGCAGGAGCCATCTTGAAAGCAATGAAAAAAATACCATAGAAGAATATCATACTGCTCAGAGTACAGAACACATTCAATAGAACTAAAATACATGAAAGAGCCTTTCATCCATGGCAAGTATTACTTCAGGAGCGATCTTATAACATAAAAAGTAAATTATTGCCACATATAATTGGATACAAACATCAACCTCAAGTCACTGGCCTCATGAGTTTCATCAAAGTGATGAATTCTCCATATCGCAAATACAAGATTCAACAGTAGAGGGCGACATATCCTGCATTCCGTGCAGGTCAGCACATGCACAGATACAAATCTAGTACCAACGATTTGACAAGATTTCTTCAAGCTTCCATAGAAAATGTACAACCAGGTTAACAAATCACTTATTTGACAAAAATATTGTTCAGGTTTCATAAACTTTCCGGATAATTTTGTTAGATCTATGCAGGTAGCATCAGAATTTCTTGCTTGCATTTTCTCGGCTCAAACACTATAATTCATATGGGACTTGCTAAGACTCGACCCATTATGTTTGTATGGAAGCCGGAAGTGCCCTTGTCTGTGATGTGTGGGGGAAATATCGCCCTCTACTGCTGAATCTTGTATTTGCGATATGGAGAATTGAATGGAAGTGAAAAATTGAAATCAAGCCAACACACTAAGATGTGTAATCCATGTAGGAGATTAAAAAAGAGACAAACATTTTAACTTTTAATTACCACAGAATATTTGAAACAATTACCATAATGAATCAAGCCACAGGAAATGGCATTGATACTTACCAAAACGGTGTTCCTACAAATGAGTTGGCTGGATTTACTAATGAAGCTGAACCAAAGTCACCTGGAAAAGAAGGAATGAATTGGTACAAATAAAAGTAATTGTAATCAATGTCTGTGTTCCACTGTTGATACTTAACATGAAAAATTACTGGGGAAAAAATGTAAAACCCTCCAGAAAAAAAAAAAAAGAAAAAAAAAATATAGGCAATACAAATGCACACAGAAAATGGTAATGATGAAGACTAGCCAACTACTTCTACAAATATAACAACTGATATCAAAATCTGTAAACCTCTACAGGTAAATGCATTAGCTTGGGTGTTGTCATATTCATTCAAAGATATATCAACTCTGAAGAAGGGATTAACATCAATTTGTTGGGTGGGTGGGTGGGCAAAATTTTTTTCTATCCAAGCTCTCCCCCCTCTTCCCCTGAAATTACAGTAGCTATGGTAGGAAAATCCTTACCAGACATCCCATCTGAACACACATTTCTATAGGCAGCCCCCACACTGAATTAAGTAGAGTTTTCTAAATGCTAAATTAATCTGCTCTCCCTCCTCAAATTGGCAATAATTATTTATATTTTCCACTCCTACAGCAGAAATGCTAACATGAACCACTCTGAATACAACTTGCAAATTCAGCGAAATGCCAATTTGCACACACAAACAGCGATCATACATTCCTTTTTATGTGACGAATTTAATGATTAATTACAAATGAATCCCTCATATCAAAGATCAACACAACGTAGTGCACTGGAAATGGACTAAAGTTTGTCAGTGTATTTTTTTTCTTTCTGCTCACATATAATGTGTAATTCCTCGCTTTCTGGGCCCTGTTGCATGAAACTTATCATTAATGGTAACTCTGCCATCAGTGGTAACTACCACGGTAACATTGCTCAACAGCCAATCAAGTTCAAGGATTCCATGGAAATTACCACAGATGGAAAAGTTACCATCAATGGTAAGTTTAAAGCAACGGGTCTTTGATCCAAAGATACTGCAAAACGTGACACTCAAAAGGAGATGCTGTACTGCTATAGGTTAATGAGCCAGCCCTAAGGGAGCCATACCATGACCCGCTTGCCCGGGGCAAGTTAAAATCATGAAAGGGCAAGTGAAGTTTGAAGTCACTTGCCCGAAAAGGCAAGTAACTTACTCAAAGCTATCATGAGACAAATGAAAAGATCAATTAATATAATGCTCATAGTGTAAATACATCTTCAGCAAATTTGGCTAATAAAATGTTGCAAAATTTAATTCAAACTGTCATAAGTTTTAATAAAGTGAGATATGTTTCTGGGCAAGTAAGATATGTTTTGGGAAAGCAATTATCAATGAAACTTGGCCAACGGGCAAGCAAGAAGAAAATGTTTTGTAGAGCCCTGCCATGACGTTTATACTCGCCTAATTTAACCGTTCCATTCTCTGTGAGAAGGATGTTGGCAGCTTTGATATCCCGGTGTATCGTCTCATAGTCGTGAAGGTATTGTAGACCCTGGAGAGCGCCCTCACACACTGCCGCTATTTCATCCTCTTGTAAAGGTTTCTTATGTACTGTAAATGGAAACAGTCAAAATACAGGTATGAAAAGTAGGATTTGTTTTAAATGTTTACATGATGTTCTTAATTATTTTCAGAATAACAATGACATTTCTTTAAAACATGCAGTGAGGACTGAAACTGGCATCATACAAAGTGCAAGTATGACACTGCATAATGTATTAGGATCACTTTTTGTATATAAAATATATTTTCATTTTCAATGACAGAATAGCAAGAAAAATATCCTTATTGAAATATGAATTCCAAAAATACCCAATAACAATGGAACAAAAAATATGTGTTTATACATAAGTAAAAGCTTGCAGGAAGCATTCAGTAGTATATGACACAAATACAATGCCAAGAATATTAAATATAAAAGTCAAGTTCAGGGGGTTTTTCACAAAGAGTTAAGTTGGACTTAGAGTCATATGCGCCAATGCGTATCTGGTATTTAATGAGTAATCTCATTAATAGACTCCCCATAGCACCGTGTCCTCTGTGCATGATCTTACCACTACGGTGATGTGTAAGCACGCAACTAGGAATTCAAGTGCAACTTTAAGTCCAACTAAACTCTTTGTAAAACACCCCCTGGTCATCCAATTGCTTTGTGAATGAAACTGTTTCTAAGCAATTGAGTAATGAAAGGTTGATTTATGTAGTACATAAAAATCAGGTGTCTAGTGAAAGGCTTTGGAGTCATCAAAATTATAATAAGCTGAATCCATCTCACATTTAATCACTAGCACTACACACAGAAATCGCACATGTGACATGCATTGTATTGTATTATAATCTATTGAACTTCACTGATATAAATCAATATTCTGTTCTTCTTACATATGAACATAATTATAAATCAACATAACGTCAATAATGTAACATGAATGTTTGGCCCTTACATCTGTTTCACATCAAATAACAGATACGAGGGCAAATAAAGAGCAATCCCTTCCAGGGGGCATTTCCAATATGATATTCATTTCAACTGACAAAAAAGAAAATGGTAATGCTCATTATCTATTTTTATCTCTTCTAGAAATCTAATTAACAGGTAAGTACTCTGCTTAACACTTTCTATTTGATCAGCCCTGATTTTTATGTCTCCACCATGCACACACACACACACACACACACAGAGTTTATGAGAATTTTGATATGTGCATGATGTAAACAAATCATCTTGTGCAAATTGAAACCACAAGTCTTAAGTATGGTCCATTAAGTGTCAATAAAAGCAGGACATCATGTCCGTAGTGTGATAAGGTACTGCAAATGTATGCCCGATACATGATATCATATTACCTGTTGTAACTTAAAGGTACAGATGAACAGATGACATATATTTGGATTGTATGGCAAAAACTCCAATAAATTGTTATGAATGATAGAAGCAAAAGAACCCAATGTGCCTCATGGAATATATCTGGTAAAAAAAAATGAATTTCACAATATCCAGGGCTGTACAGGATCAGGCACATAGGCTCCCATAATTGTGAAATTCAAACATGGGGCTCATACTCAAAGATCCTTATATACCGTAAACTCCACGCCTGATAATCTCAGTGCAGACCCCTTACCCCACCCCCCTCCAGAAAAAGTTAAGGTGGAACCTAGCAATACATATGTACATGTACATGTATGTTAACATTTAATTTGGGTTTTAGAAAAGAGAAATGCTCTACATTTAAATATATACCACTCCCACCCCTCCCCCACCTCTTAGCTCATTGATACATATAGCCATTCTCATTCTTAAAAACATAAAAACTTGTAAAAATCTAAAGATATCAATTTTTAAAAAAAAGTTTTGTGTTTACAAATATACATGTACATGGGAATGCATCAGAATTTGAAGACAAATTGACAGTATAATTTCAAATTTTATTCTTAACTCATCTATATCCCCAATTACTGGCAGTTATTTTTCATGATAAAACGGATGCTAGATTAATGTATACAAAGATGTAGTGGTGCTTTGGCCACGACACCTAAAACAATGTGCACAACGGATGACATCATCAAGTATTTGATTTACCCTTACATGATTTCTGCTGTGACATTGAAAATAATTTACAAGCCAGATCTCAATACTGTACATGATTAATTATGAAATATGAAATTCTGTTCAGTTTAACGACTTGCTCATATGAGGATACGTACCCTTGCGGTTAATAGCAGTCGCTGAGTCACGGCTGAATTGGAAGGCATTTATAACTTAAACTCATTTTCCCAGAAATACAAAATACCCAAGCTAAGCATGCTTCCTAACGATGGAATGACAATGACACTGAACACCGTTCAACTTCAAGCTTGGCTTTTGCTCAACTGAGAGGTTAGTTGGGGTACTCCTCAACCCCCCTCTCCTCCCTCATCCAAGAAAAAAAGAAAAAAGATAAACTTCAATAATGATCATGAGGGGGAAGTACAGGAATAGGTATTTCTTTGTTTCTTTTCTTGAACCTCTTACTGGTCAATATCCAAATATATGTAATTATGGGGTAACTAATACATAATTAGATACTTGGGTGAGTAAAGTCATAACAGTAACATAAATTGTTCCGTCTTAAAATATGGTTACAGGGAAAAGTCATCTCATCGCTAATAGAGTGTTAATGTCATGATTTCAGGTTGTTGTGAAATAATCATGATATGAAGAGTTCATGCTGTTACTGTTCCATGCATTTCATGTTAACTTCGAATAAGGTGGCCCAACACATATGAAATGAATTTCAAAGGGAATAATTTTCTTTAAAAAATAGCAAGAAAACTGCTGATACCCACCATCTAAAACATCTGACGCAGATCCAAGACAATACTCCATGGCAAGCTGGAGAAGAAAAAGGAAAACAACGCATTAAAGTTAGATAAGAAGTTCTACAACACAACTGCTATGAATAATGATACATACACATTTACGCAACTATAACCAGTCTGGTCATCCAAAGTTCCAAACCTAATCCATTTTGACAAAAGAGGGAAATATTTCACATACGTGTATATAGACACTTGTACTAAAATGTTTGTGCATATATAGAAAGGGTACATAGCAAAAGAGCCTAACACAACGGATCCATTCACTTATCTATTTATAAGTGTAAGCATAGAAAGAAAACTTGTTAAAAATAAGTGCAAAGTTGAATACATGTCTCTAAATATAAAACATTTCGTAAACCAACCTTCTTTATCGACCTTCTGTATCAACTTTCATTCAAAATGATGCCCAAGCTTCCATTTTACAAAGCAACATTTTCTTAATAGTTTGTCAAAACACCTTTTTGGCAACAACACTGACATAAAAATTTAATTACTTATCATATCTCTATTCAATTACAATGTGTTATATGAAACGGGATATACATGTGTACTTGTTGGTTAATCCCATCTGCAATGGGGGAGTACATGCACATACTGTCAGGGGAAAAAATACACGGGGGCTCGGGGCGAATTCGCCCCCGAATTGGCCCGAAACACCAAAAAGAGCCCTGGAAAACTAAAAAAGAGCCCCTAAAATTCTCATATGGTCCAATGTAAACTGTAATACAATGGTAGAAAATTCGGGAGGGTGGGCTCAAAAAGTAGCCCTGGAAAAAAAAAAAAAATTTTCCCTGCATACTGTACGTACATGTATGTAAATGTAAGTTGTCAACATTGGTGATATTTTTGGGTCAAGCTCACTAGCACTAGGCTACGACTGCTGGTGACAAACACTGAACAGCAGTTTTCAAAATGCTTCCAAATGTTGCAGGGTTCTCAATTTTTATGGGTAGGTTTACCACCTTGCAGGTCGTCATTATGCTGCTAAAATTTCAACATATTAAAGAATTTTTTACTACAACAAATTTTTCCTCAAAACAGAAAGTCATGAAAGGTACATGTATCTCAAATCCACTGGAAAGGTATTACACACCCTTCTGAATTTAGTTTATGAGAGTTAGTAATGCAAGAAAATGAATGACAACTTTGTGAGATATTGGCGACCTACAACATATCAAACTAGAAATTTGTGACTAATTTGAGACAAAAAGGAGAATCTGACATTCAGGGTGCAAAACAGCCGCAAACTGTTGCCCAACATTCTTTTCACATGACCATTGTGCCACAGTCGGACGTACCAAAATAAAATCTGAATTTTGTCGCAAGTGTCATGCAAGAGTCGAACAACACGTATGCGAACTTGAGGCAAATTTTGGTCCAGATTGCCAGAAGGTTGTGTGACATACAATTCAGTATGATTTGAAGTGAAAATTGTCACTAATTCACATATTTTCTCACAAATCCATGTTTCCAACTAATCGCTAGCTATCACTGCCCAGTGAATTACTGAACTGGAGCTTCAAAGTTTATGGTTTAAGATGATATTTCTATGTGTAACCGTTTTGTTTTACATTTAAAGGAGGATACTAAATTGTCATTATCACTTGCCATTTCGATCTTGTACATGTACATGTACAAAGGTACAACGAACCAATCAAGATACATTTCCTTCTCATTTCCTTCAAATCTATTTGACACAATAGACGTGCATGTACATCATGCTTTACATGTACATGTACGTGTATACAACATATAAAACTCATCTTGTCTACGTAAGGACAATATTTTGAAAGGAAACAGGGTGTGGTCTGAATGTGAGATAGCTAGGCGTTGGGCTTGAGTGGGTATGCAGATACAGGAAAGAAGGATATCCTATAACAGCTACTGACTGTACATTGGTAACAATACCCAGAACTTAACCCAATTATTGCCAATGTCATGTCACTTGTCATTCTTATAATACTTAATCCTGTATTTCAACAGTCTGCTTAATAATGGTAATGGATTAATTAATCTACATGTGTAACATGACTGTATTTTTATATCCATCAGCATGAGGCCACATTCCTTCTATGCTTGTTACATGTACATGTATATTCAGGTTACAGGGTATTTCACACGTAAAGGATTGTGTGTACATACATGTACTGCACATTTTTAGATTTTTTTTGGGGGGGGGATCACTTCGACTGCAGATGTGCATGTAGGTGGCATAGGTCCTACATGTACATGAATGAAACAAAATTCAACAATAATAGGAGTGATTTATTATCACATAAGATTTCAAAGGCCTAACTACTGAATATTCTTCCTGAAGACGATATCTAATTACAAATGGAAAACACAAGGAAAACTACTGTATTCTGAATATTGCACAATATAAATATACACATTTCTTTTAAATGTTTGTGAAAAATCCTTTATTTTTCCAAATGTTTAATGAACAGACAAATTACACAATAATACTGCCATCACAAGATGCAGGCGCAGTAGTTATCTTAACTGTTATGACATGATCATATAACATCATTCATTTCCAGTATCTTGCAGACCAACATGTATGATGTCATCTTACGTTCCTATTACAACTTTCCTATGTAATCTAAGTTGTTATCTACCATTTGAGCCATTTCAAAACTAATAATGCTAATAATAGGCCTGCAGTACCTGTACAGCAGGTATGAAATCCAGGACTGTGACAGTTATTTTCTAGAAATCATTTCCTCATTGACTTTATGAACCTATTTTTGTTAATCACCGATTCACCTCATCAGTTCAAGGCTGATCTATATACTGTTCGTAGATGTATGTACAAAGCAGTTTCATTTTTTAGGCCTCCCTGCATGAACCTTTAAATGGCAATGCCCTAAATTCCACCATTTGCTCAGTCAAATCATATTTGCTTATAATGCTTGACGCCCTCCTTTTTGCATATCATGTAATAAAAAAATCTTTAAATTTTTTACAATATATATCAACTGGGAAACACTGTGAAATAATAGCTACATGTTGATGTACATGTAATTTGTGAGAGTATTACAGAAATGAAATTATTGTATTGTCTTTTGTCGCATTGCTATTCAGTTTTGAATAAATATGATGGAAAATTAGTTCATAAGAGCCAAGGTATAGGTAGAAAAAAAAAGAAGCTGGTGGGGAATTCCTCATGTGGAAGCTGCTAATTTGGTAAATATTTAATAGTGTCATTAACATTGAGACATAAAAAAAAATTTCCACCCAAACACTGAACAAAGAGGAAGGTCTGAGAACCTGAAACTTGGGAGATCCAAATGGAATCTTGAGTATCCTGTACATGTACAATACCAGCAGAAAAAAGAACAATGAAACACTATCGAGCTGGCATGACAACGGCTCTAAATCTGGAATCAGTTAAGGCCTGTTCAGATATGAGGAGACTCTGTGGCGCCACAAAATCCCCGCAACATATTTGTGTACAAGTCTATGGAGTATGGGGTGACAAAAAAATGTCGCCGAGGCAGGACACATTTTTGTTTGCTTCTTCTTTTCCTGCAAAAAAAATGTGTACCAATCAAAATCCTAAAAAGTTAGCGCAAAATATGTTGTCATGATAATTGTCTGCCCAAGTTTTGACAAAGTTGTCTTTAATTGGAGGGTTGACGCGTTAACACGTGTTCATTAACATATGTGGCCCCACAAAGTAGCGGCATATCTGAACACAAAGTTGCGCCGTATCTGAACACAAAGTTGCGCCGTATCTGAACACAAAGTCGCATCATATCTGAACACCCCTAAAATGTGATATGAAATTAGTCTTGAATACAGAATTTTTCAAAATGTGAAGGATGATATTGGAGGCAGAGACTAATGAAAGACAAGTAGAATCATATCAATGTATAATAATTTTTTCCTGGCAAAGCATAGTTTTCTGTCACTGGGTAAATAAAGACAACCACATTAATCAGAAACATGTATGTTACATTTTATCATTAAAATGCAGAATTGGGGATAAGAGTAGTTTGACTGTTCTTCAGATTGAAAAAAAAACCTAAAAAACCTCAAAGAAATTACAGCTGATCATGCCTCCTTGAAGATCAAAGTTTTTTAATGTTTTCTATTTGCGTGTGTGTGTTTTGTTTTTTTGGTTTGTTTGTTGTATGTCTGCTTTTTTTTTTTTTTTGGGGGGGGAGACATTGTTTTTATTATTACTCATTATGACCTGAAAGTTGCTTTTCTGGGCAGTTCTACCAAGCACACATCCATGCAATATGCATGTACGCATAAATCAACTGTTTTTTATTTTCTAAATCGGAACAGCAAATCATGTTTAAAGAAGAAATTTAGAAATAGAGCCAAACTTTATTCAAAATATTTTTTTTCCCTGTTGTAAAACATTCAAAATATTTTTCCCAAGAACCACTGAGGATCTTTGAGAAATAAGATTTAACACATTGCTCTACTGCTATGCTTTCAAAAGTGACCTAATAAGCCGTGTCATTTTCTAGGTGCTGTGCCAAATTGGTCTAGCATCCATTTAACAAGCCTCTCACATGATGAATTGGCTTCACACTAAACAAGAAACAAACAATGTAATTGAAAGCTTCCCTTGAAAGACATGATACCCCTTTGAAAGAGAAAACATGTATAGTCTGCATACTCCTATGCAGGGTTCTCACTAGAAAAAAATCCACACACGGTTCCCACTCTGCGCAAAGTGTAGAAGTTTCGGAAGTTTTACGAAATAACACCTAAAGTTAGGTGTGGCGGCAGTATATGCTATAGTAAAAGGATGAAAAATACTTCTTGGTAAGCAGGAGTTGTCTACTAATGGCATGAAAGTAAAAATACATTGCCAAAAAGCAAAACAATCTGTGGCATTTATCATTATTATTAGGAATATATGCTCCAATATTTTTTTACCCTTGTTGCCACGCATGGTGCAGCAATCTCACACAAGGTTCTTCCTTGTCTGAAACCCTTTATGCATGATATTGGAACCATGGGTGCTATGTACTGGCGAGAACCATGGTCCTATGGATGCTCAAATCATACTACAGCATAAGAAGGAAGATGAGAGTCTCCCTGATAGTGGTATGGTTCTGAAACTACCAAAAACATTTGTTGATATTGTTCACTGCAAAGAGAAATATATTTCTGTTTAAATTCCAACTGAGCAAATTTGATTTTTATGATTTTGATTTTGATTCTTCTGGACTATGCTACAGACAACCTCTACAGGCTGAACTGTTATGCTTGCAGTTCGTTCTTATGCAGGTACAGTGTATATAACTCACGCATGTACCAATCCAAGTACATGCACACCAGAGTGCCTGCAAGTAACAGAACCAACTAGATCATCTGTGAAGCAGAATGCTTGGGGATTTAATGCTTCTTGAAAGCTAAATTGTGGGGCAAACTGTTCCACTGACATTTGCTCCAGCGACAATTTCACCCATGGAAAACCTGCATGAAGCCAAACATATTAACCTAATCCTTATCCTCACATCATTGATCATTCTTAACCAAAATCCTTATCACAACCCCAACCCTAACCCTCTTTAGGCAGGAGCCTAAGACAGGAGCAAATGTCGCAGAAGCTGATGCCAGGGTAAACACAACTACTGAACACATGCATCTTTGCTTTAGGGGGGGGGGGGGTATATACAGCCTTTGCATAAAATACATTTTTTTGTTTTACAAGTCTCCAAAATCATCCTATAAGGCCGCATGCCTACTATGCTTGTGGAGGTTTAAACCACATGTGCTTAAATCTGAACCTTTCTGATAATGAATTCCATCCAATAGAGGTTTAACTTACAAAGACTAGCAGTACAGACACAAATATTTATCACTGGTGTATGCCAAGTTGAGTTGAATCTGCCAGCCAATAAAAGGGAAGGGAGGATCCTTTAATTGGGAATTAAGTTCAAGGATGGTAAGTTTATTTCAGAACCACATGAGGTTTTGCAGTCTGAATATTCATGTGTGGCTGGCTGAGAAATGTATAAAAAAACAAGAAAAAAATCAATGGTATCTGAATTTGTGTATTTGCAGGTACACTGTGCATGTAAGATTCATGTGATAAAAGAGGAAATAAATAACGAACAGCAATGCGTGTATGGTATACCCGCTAAAATGGACAGAAATCTTTTTTCTTTTCTTTTAAAATTTATTTTTACATTGTTCCAAAAAGGAAATTGGAATGATTACAGGTGGCTTTCAGCATTATGTCTAAATGGGCATAAAGGTGAAGAAATGAATGAAAGTGAGGACTTACCCAAGCTGTGTGTTCTCTGAGATAGCAGCCCTTGAATTCTATACAGTTTGCATTGCGTACTCTGTGAATGAACCGCACTTCCTTGATGATATCTTGCCATTTCTGCACAAAGAGCAGAGAAAATTAATCTTTACTTCAGGACCACTCTCCTTGCTCCGGAGTGATATCTTGAAGTTATGATCCCTTAAAACAACCCCCTCCCCCCCACCCCCCCCCCCCCCCCCAAAAAAAAAAATGGCCCCATAGCAATGACTCCTTCATATGAACAAAATTTTTTATACCAGTAAAGAAAAAAAAAAAGAAAAATGAATAAATGAAACAAAATTCAAAAAATAAATAAAAAGAGAATTTATCAAAAGCACTTTAATAAATTCTTTTGACAATGGAAATATTTTGATAAATGAAGAACAAAGACCAAAAATGAATTTCAAAAAACGAAATTATCAAAGAAATATTGAGGGAGATACATGTAGTTTCAAATAGAGTATTTCACAAGTACAATGTAGAAAGAGAGAGGGAGAGGCATGAATGGGGGAGAGAGAGGGAGAGGCATGAATGGGGGAGAGAGAGGGGAAGGGAGGAACAAAGGAACATGAGGAGGGAGAAAGGGAGGAAGGAGAAAGGGAGGAAGGGAGGAGGGGAAAAAAGGGAGGGAGGAACAGAGGGAGAGAGAAAAGGAAGGAGGGAAAATTATGGTGGCCCTGATGTGCACTCGACAGCAGGTCATGTGCGCTGTGAATTTCGCGGCTAATGGACACAAATTTCACAAGTGAGATGCAAAGTTCGCATCCCGAGTCGCGAATTTCGCATCACGGGTCATGAATTTCGTGACTGGGACACAAAGTTTGCATCCTGAGTCACAAATTTCGCATCACGGGTCACAAATTTTGCGACTGGGACACAAATTTTGCATCCAACGGCCGCGAAATTCACGTCACACATGACCTGTTGTTGAGTGTACTTCAAGGCCACCATAGAAAAAAGGAGGGAGGAGAAGGAGGAGCAGGAGAACAGAGAGAACAGACCTGCAGGAGAGACAGAGAGAGACAGAGAGAGAGACAGAACAAGAACCATACCCCATCAGCATTATAGCATCAATAGTCAATGCCATATATCCACCCTATGCTAATCATATCCTTCAATAAACCAATTTGGATTGCATAATTTGATTACCACTGACTGGGTCTAAATCTCCCTCAATAACCAGCAATTGGCATTCTCGACCATGTTTGCCAGGCTTGGCAGAGACAGGAAAGGGACAAAGCGAATACAACAAATGTCCCTTGCATTTATTGCAAGTGAGTAAAATCGGCTAGCTTTTGGCCTGGATGCAAAGCATTAATTTGGTTTGTGAAACTTGCCATGAATAATTGAACTGACAGTGACAAAGGAAGATTGGATAGGCAATGCTACTTCACACCTGACTAAATGCCTTAATAGTACTTCAAGTTCACAAATGTTAATTACTTGCAGGGCTTAACAGTTTTACCTCTAAACTTTAAATGAATTCTATATGGATATGACATTAAGTTACAATAAAACTGTACAACAAATATTTTCAAATTGTTTTGCTTTAAATAACTGTCTAGTTTTAAAGACTGTGATTAAATCAGAACAAGGAATGCTTGTTTTGCAAGTAGGACCAGAAATCTTATCTCTGTTATTAATCTTATTTTAATCTTTTTACCCTTAAAATACATTTTCATTCTTTTTTTTTTTCTTTATGCACACATCACTTAACAAATTCAATATTTAGAGAGCAAAAAAAGGAAAACAATTTCAATTTCAGTCTACAGATAAAACAATTTCACTGCCTTTTCCATTCAAATCCCCCCCCCCCCCCCCACAAACTATTACTACAAAGGAAAACAAAACAAAACAAAACACAGAAATAAAATTGCATACTTTAATATCCAGTGTTCATCTGCAGATTGTTAAGTGCATTCAAACATTCTTAAAACAGTACAGTCTCTGGTACATTGTACGCACATACTTACATGTACTAGTGCATGTACGAGGGTACTTCTTTTAGAAATTCCCAAATTCTCTGGCAATTTTCTTGGTTCATTGGCCAATTATGCATCAACTGTGCATGTAGTCTTTGTTCCATACTGCAGATGGTTGATCTTGAGGGAAAATGGGCTTACTGTACTGTAAACTACATGTAGATGTGATAATGCATGGATGCACAACTCATATTGAGTTCTCTTATGAATAAAACAAAAATATGTGTACATATAGGACAGGATAAAATTAAAATCAGTCCCGAAATAAAAGTGATTATTAGAATACTTATTCAGTATTTACTTGTCACTAGACTAGAACACAACTCTGTTTTGTTTGTTTTTTCTTTTCTTTTTTTTTTTCTTTTTGGCATCAGGCCTACACATAACCATAGAGAGCCCATCCACTCTGCCTCTATCTACATGTATGTGTGCAGTGCACATTATAGGAGTATATTGGTACACATGCAGTAGTAACGCACATGTAGTATGTGTATACATGTACACAAAGGATTCGGAATGCTAGGCCAATAACACACAATGACAAGGTCAAGTTATGCATTTAATGCATTCACACTTGCACTTCATAAGGCAAATGGTCTGCATGTACAGAATTACATCCTTATCTCTGAGTTGTGTCTGGGTTTTTTTTTTTTTCATTGGAGAGACAGAGAGATAAGAGAGCAATGATTGTTCTTTTTTTCACCTCGTAAATCAGCTGCATGTTATGTTACTCAAGATGTTAAACATTTTCAGGGAACATGTTCATGTACAAAAGGTAGATGTACATCAAAGACAGGGTATTCTAACTAACAATATCAGCTTTTCAGGAATATGATACCAATTATTTGTAATTGATTTCAGTTGTAAGTGTCAAGGAAATATGGTATATATGGTAAATATCTATCCACTGGACATGCAAATACTACCCTTATATTTTAAATTTAACCATGGTTTAAATATAGGTTATTTTGTGCATCCGGCCAATAAAATGAAGCTTGCATACAAAAAATAGTAAGATTTAAAAAGTGATAAAATAGCTTACCTCTGACGATGATTTTCCATTATATAACATTTTCTTGATTGCCACTACTTCTCCTGTCATTGTGTTTGTTGCCTGTGAACAAAAAGAAAGCAAATTGATTGTCAATTAAAACTTCACACAAACTACATGTACCCAAACATAAGAAATGCTTTAAATGTTTATCAGTGATTGCTCTCACTTAATACTTAACAGGTTTTCTCAGATTTTCCTCTACTTCATATCAAAGCAAAAGCAAAACAAAAAAACAAAACAAAAAGCAGAAAAAAAAAAGAGAGGCAAGCAAAAACAGGAAAGAAGGAAAGAAAACTACATGTATGAATCAGTTTTATTTGGTTAAAAATTTTAACCATCCATCACAAAACTTGAACAGAGTCATAAACACTTTTAGTTCATAAGCAAAGATGGATTTCCCGAAACTATGGGAATGTCTTCCTTGTATCTTATGGAATTTGGGAATTTTATTGTGATGTCTTCTTTGTATACATGTACAAGTTGCTTTGTTGAATTTTTTCTTTCTTTTAAAAGTCGTTGATATGTCATATGTTTTCCTCTGTAAAGATGATGTTTTGCAGTTTCAATAAAAAAATATATAAATACAAAAAGCTAATGGAATTTTGTTTGGGATGCTATCATAAACATACTCATGTTCTATTTGTCTTGTACTAGCAACACACTCTTTGAGGAAATGTATCAGGTGCATGACATTCAATATTCCTGGCTTGGATAGATAACATGTATCCAAATACACCGCCTGCATCTGATATTACATGTTATCACAAGTTCATGAAGTAGACAAGGCCACAGATATGAATGCACAAGTATCACTGGCATACAAGAGGAGCCAGCCAAGGGGCTCATATTCTACACACACAATGAGTGTTCGTTTCAAGTGGGGGTAAACAGAGGGGTAGAACAAGGGAGGTTCTCAGTGCTGATGAGATAATGGGAGGGAGAGAGAAATTCAAGACATTGTCAGAGTGCATTCAACTCGATCTTGGGAACAATAACAACCATGACACTGAAGTGTGCCATACATGAGGCACGTATATCAGTGCATTAGTCTTCCTTTCAGCCACATATGCTCCATATTCAAAAACATTTTGAATCCAATATTATACATGAGTTTTGGTCTGAAGTTTATTCCAAAAAATAAATGTTCATAAAGAAAATTACTGAAGGTTTCCATCCATTCAATGCAGTCCAGACCTACTTGTACATGTAGTCTCAGTAGTCTCAGTTTAGGTTAAGTAGACTGCACTTATATTTTGTTGCTGTTGTTGTCATTATTTGGATGATTCGCCGTTTTGTTTGTACATGTAGGTGGTGGGGTAATGTTTTCTTTGTTTGGGTATTTCCTAAACAAGAAAGCTTTAATGTTTTACAAAATATTACTCTTTGTATTCATATTGTGGTCATTACTATCACAATCATCGTTATCACTACTGTAAATCATCACTATCATCATCTTTTATCATTGTAGTAGTATCACCATCAACATTATCACCAACATCATGTTCAACATCAACCATCAACATCATCATATTATTATCATCATTTTCAAGATCTACATGAACATGTACATCCTTATCATCATCATCATCGTCATCATCAACATCACCATCATCATCACCAATATCATCAACAACATCGTTACTGCTGACATTATTATCATCATCATCATCATCGTCATCGTCATCATCATCATCATCATCATCATCATCATCATCATATTATCATCATCATTTTCAAGATCTACATCACCACCACCATCATTATATCATCAACAACATCATCAACATCATCATCATCACCACCATCCTCCTACTCCTCCTCGAGTGAATTTAAACTGGACACTGAAAACAAAAATGTATGAAGTCTACTTTTTAAAATGCAGATTACAGGATGCCCTAGCAAGGAGAGAGAGAGACTACAGCACTAAACACAGCACAGAGTCTGTCACAGACAGCTACATGTACCGGTAAATGGGAATCCTGAACAATCTTCACTCCAGCCTCGACGATGCCAGCACAATGCCTGGAATGTGCACTAAAATGCATGGCTGGCTACACGTTATGCCAAATGTGCATGTCACTCGCATCATACATGTATCTAGCACGGCCTAACACTATGAATTACGCAGGAGTTTTCGATATCCGTGGGACACTGGTTATCATGAACATGGATTTTGCAACAATACAAGTACATTACGATGTGTACCTGTTATCCTTTTTCTTATGCCTGCTTACTTCAGTTTTTATCAGTACACAGGCAAGATGTACATGTATGCATACAAACTAGCATACTGTTCTTTGTTACACAATTAGTGCTGAAAATGGTCTATATTTACGTATTAGCTTTCTTCCATGTTGTACCTGTACCTCCCCAGGCAACAAATGGGATATGCCAATAGCCCAATGTGAGGACATTTGTGTTACAGGTACATGTACATAAATTTTTAGAATAACTATGCAGTGATTTTCACTTCAGAATGTATAATCTAAAAATATTTCTCCCTGTTTGGCATGTAAGTACATACTGTAATTACGTGTAAAATAATCTTTTCCAAATATAGCATAAACCAACATGTGTACCGGTGCATGTTTTGGGGGGCTAGGAAGATGTAAATGAACATGTCAGTATTCATACTTGTTTGGAACAGCTACATGTACATTTAAATGTATTTTTCAGGATCTCTACAGGTCTCACATGTCAGGTTCTGAATTTCCAAAAATTTTGCAAAAATATTCCGTCTAAATTCAACCACAATATGCTGACCAAAATCGTATCTTTCTTCTTTTGTAAGTCTACTCTCTCCTAGGACCTGCCATGATAACTTGTACTGAGTTGTATTCAGGGAAAAAATTAATTTTTTTTTTCCGGGGCTACTTTTTGAGCCCACCAGCCTGAATTTTCTACATTGTATTACAGTTTACATTGGACCCTATGATAATTACAGGGGCTCTTTTTTAGTTTTCCAGGGCTCTTTTTGGCGTTTCGGGGGCGAATTCGCCCCGAGCCCCCATGTATTTTTTTCCCTGGTTGTATTTCTTTATCTTTTACATCTATATGCTTTCCTTTTTCTTATAATTTAAACAAAAGTTATATGATCAATATGGTATTTTTCAACATCAACTTTTCTTTTGGTGATGAGAGCCATTAGTAGATGATTTATTTTTGTAGACCTAGGCTCTGTCTCACAGAGACTTGTGATCGACATGGATCGATCGCAACTTTGAGATTGATCTCAACTCCTATCTCTTCAGTACACAGGTGAGATCAACTTCAAAGTTGAGATTGATTCACAACTCTTTGTAAGACTGGGCCCTGATGTACTTTAGTTTATTTTGTTTTCTTTTCCCCTTTTCTTCTGTGATTGCCATTTTTTTTTTATATTATCTGTTTTTCGGTTCCTGGAAATGAAATAAAATAAGACTAAAATGTACATGTACATTTGGTAACAGGATGAAAATGGACTTGTAATTTACTGCACATCACACCGTCAACATAAAACAGCAGAGTGGAAGTATTTGGACACTTGCAATGTTACAACTCCAAACAATACAACAATGCAGCCCATATCTGGATGCGTCATGTCCTTTGCAGGCACCCTTTGTGTCCTGCTGCCCCAACCAAAATGACCTTTATCTGCGACCCAATTTTCACAACATTGCAATGTCAATAGCCCAAGAATAATAGTGGAGGGCAAAACACTTCCAGTCTTCCATGATATGAGGCCAGTCAGGAAAGGGCATAGGGCAATACACTCAAAGTCTCATAGGAGATCACATATGGATTCATAAGTGTTACGTATGTAGCCATTCATAAAAAGCAGGCTACGGTCAGGTCAGCTACACCAACAAGTACAACTTCACTTCAAGGGATATCTTAGAAAAATGAAACATTTTTCAGAAAATCATGAAAACAATATCTACAAATCTTGTGACACCGAAAGTACTAAAAAGAAAATGCAGAGTGAAATTTTTTTCAGAAAATCATGAAAACAATATCTACAAATCTTGTGACACCGAAAGTACTAAAAAGAAAATGCAGAGTGAAATACTGAAATAAAAAGTAAGATCTGCTTTCAAGAATTTCATCATGTTTCTACCAAATTATTCTACAAAAGATACAAGGAAAAATAACAAATATCTTAGAGGATAACTTCTCTTTTAACCTATTAAACCATGACCATTTACCTGAATTTTTTTTTTTTACCTAGATAAGACTTCTGTTCTTTTTGAAAAGCATTTTCAGATTGATGATAAAGTCAACTTCTTTTATCTGTATTAAGTTAGTGTAGGGTCAAGTAGTCACTGCAAGACAGAAGCAAGAAACTGACAGACACTGATAAACCAATAATCCCTCATTTGCAATGCTGCATGCTGTATTTCTTCAAAGACTACACTGTAAAAGGTTAGGGTTGTGACTGGGTTTCAGAACAGAATTCTAAGAAGTTCAGGTTCTGTATGCTCAGTTACATGTATGCTGTAATTTCATTGCATGCAGGGTTGAAGTTAAGGATTCACTCAGTGTAGGAATAAACAAACATTTGACAAACATGCATTGTTCAACCCTAAAACAACCACAGCACAGATAAATACTTACATGATAGACGGCACCGAAGCTGCCATGCCCGATCTCCGTCATGCCCGTAAAGAGCTTCTCTGGGTCTTCATCTGAAAAGAGTCTTTGGACCTCAAGGTCCTTGATCTGTGCCACACGTGTTGGCAAGGGCATGGCTGCAGTCGCTGCTGAGGGCGCTGTTCAGGTGGAAGATGATGAAGTGTCACGAATGGACTCATCGAACGCAGGATAGGGACACAGTGTGCACCCCTAATAGAAACGTGTCTTTGGTAGCACAGGGGGATTTCATTAGACAGAACTGCGCACTGTCTATAACCTTTGCTTGGATGTGTGACAGCAAATTCATAAAGAAATGTTATTCCTTCGGAAAATTTGATTTCCTTTACGGAATTAAGAGTATTCCTTTCACAGTATTGAGAAAATAAAGTTTTTTTCCCCTTAAAAAATGGCTATGTTCAAGAAGTCCTGATTGAGCTTTTCTCACCCATTTTTTGTTTTTTTCAAAAATCAAGTCAGTAAATAAGCTTAAGGAATCATCATATCACAATCCTAAGAATGAATTTAAAATGACATCATAAACACCAATGGGCAACTCCGAAGGCCGGTCATTAATCAGATAACCTTGGTGTTGAGCCACCCACGTGACTGATGAACGCTTGTTGCTCAATCCAAAGCTGATTAACAGAATGAGCCTAGCAGAGACCACGCCAACATCAAGACCTTTGGACGTGAGGTTGTCCAAGTGGTCACAAAAACACGTCAACAGCCTGGCACTGAACACTTGGTATTTCCTATCTAGATGACCAAATGGAATCTCGCACTCTTCTCTCCGGCCTCAGGGAGTGAAGAGGTTACTACATGTAGTTGATGATGGTCTGTTTTGGAAGTTAGTCCTCCCACTCTCCAGCACTGGCCAATCTCAAGATGACCTCTAGACTATCTGCAGAGAAAAAAAAAAAACGATACAAAGAGTCTTAAGAGCATTGTTAACAACTGGGGGGGGGGAGAGAATAAAACAAAATGAAAAAGCATTTTAGAAAGGGGGTTGTCACAACTTCTCCTACATATGTACATGTGTAAGTTTATAAAGGTGCAATAACTTTTTAAAGGTACAAAAATGCGCATTTACATGTACACTTTTGTAAGCCATGTAATAATGCAGAAAATGCACTCGTCAGAATTTCATAAAATACTAATGCATGTACAGTGTACGCCTATGTATGAAAAAATAAAAATGCCAAGTTTTCGCAAATGAAAGAATTCCCCCCCCCCCCCAATAATAGCTAACCCATTGCCAAGGGGAACCAAATCATCCATGTATAGAGCCATAAGAATGAGAGAATTCAGAATTCAATGGGTAAACATGTTTTGTTATGTAGGTGTATTCCTCTATTATCCACTTTGGTTAAATACCCATGTTTGTTTGTCATTTCCTGAATGAAATATAGGTCTAATAAAAGAGAAAAAACAGGGAGAAAAGGTGAGAACTTAACACCTTTGATGAGCAGTTAGATGGGCATAGTAAATTCCAGACTAAAATCATCATCCCTGGCCGGTGCAAACTACAAAGTCTGAGGTAGACCAAAGTCAACTCCTGACACTGCCCTAAAAGTCAATACAACCTTGTATCTATCAGCTAAGAGGACCCCTGCATTCTTGTCATGTCCCACTTAAGGGAATCACCCCCAACAAATGTGTGTGTGTGTGTCTAGTCTGTAGAATAGATAATCAACTATTCAACGGATGTCCTATAAACAAAAATTTACAAACTTGTGAGGAAAGCCTACATATATCGCAACGAAAAACAACATTCACATGGTGTATGTGGGTAGAGCCATACATGTACATATGTTGGCCCTACATTGTACACCTGAGCACAGAGGTGGAACTGAGCAATACTTTGAAATAGCGATAGCATATTCTGCTCCTGCAAAGTGCATAGTACATATGAAGTCTTCACAACAGTATGTTTTCTTATATGGGGCTTTGGAAAATGATTGAGTGATTCCGGCTTAAGACTAGGTAAAATTCAGTGAAAGGTGCATACATACGAGTACTTATTAACGATATGATGCGAGTACTTATACATGTACATGTTCAATGCTGTTATTTTCACTAACATTTTGAAAAACAGTGCAAGATTACTGACGGGGCTACCCTGTATAAATAAAACTAAATAAATAAATAAATACATAAACATTCCACTGCATACATGTACATGCATGGAGACATCAGAAATGCCAAACAAAAAAGGCTCTGAAAAAAAAACTGATGCTGACAGCAAGTAGAACTAAAAGCCTGTCCCCAAAGACTAATTGTGCTGGACTGCTGAGGGAGAATCCTTTACACCCGGGCTGTCCCTCAAATGTGGTTGAGTGAAGTTTGATTAAATATGACTCTATGACTCAACATAGCACTCAACGTCGTACTCATCAAACGGTCTGCATTTCGCCTGCGTGAAAAGCAAATACTTGAACACCACGCTTGAAGGACCCCTGTGCCTCCAGTTTACCATCTCTATTTGCACATGTACATGTATAAAACTATAAGATCGTAAAATGTGATAATGCACATTCACAAGTTATATGATATAAATCAAGGCTGATAAATTCATTTCTTTAACAATACATTATCACTTCAATCCATATGTACATGTACCTGGTGTAAAATTATACAAATGTCTCGTACATGCACATGTAGTGATGCACACTGAAGTTGACCAAATCCATGATTAATGCTGTAATTATCGTCAACCACTGACATGTATTTCTTAGTAATTTTCATACTTAATTGAAATCCAGCGACACGACAATTGCAAGAAATCCCAAAGATCTTCACCTAAAAGTTTGAATTAATCTAAATTACCCTGCAATTGAAATTAACATCAAGGGTAGTGCATTCTCTTTCAGAGTATGATCACAAAAAGTACTACATGTAGCAATTAAAGGAGAATGCAACCCAGGCATCAGTGTGCTCTTAGTGAATAAAGATGACTAAGAAGAGTAAACAGTGAAAGTTCGAGCAAAATTGGACAATCTGTTCAATCTGCTCACAAATCTGTTCAAGAGTTGCGAATTTTGAAAGTTTCAGTAAATCCCTATTATGAGGATCCTTGAATTGGCAACTTTGCCAGCATCTGTGATGTCATCGTGGACAACTCTCCATTCATTTTATACATAATAATTTTTTTTTTAAATCATTCGTATGAAATTTCAAGTCAGGAATCAACATAATTCTTCTCAAAATGCTTGCAGAATTGATAGACATGTCATACTCAAACCATTAATCAAAAGAATTTTTATTTTTCTTGAAAATAAAGAAAATGCTAAATTCTATGTACAAAAATGAATGGAGAGTTGTCCACGATGACATCACAGATGCTGCCAAAGTTGCCAATGCAAGGATCTCCATAATAAGGATTTACTTAAACTTTCAAAGTTCATAACTCTTGAACACATTGTCCGATTTCCTTCAAACTTTCACTGTTTACTCTTCTTGTTCTTCTTCAGTCACTGAAAGCACACTCATGCCTGGGTAGCATTTTCCTATAAAGCGATTACACAATGGTATTTTTTGTTTTTTATATATGATCGAGAATTGAATTCTAAGAAGAATAACATTAAAAATTTGATGATTTTCAATCGAAATCAATGCATTTTGGCTAATTTTCTCATAAAAAGTCAAGAGTTGACCAAAAAAATTTGAGTATAATGTATGGCGTAAAAGTGGGTACCCAGCTTCGCGCATTGCAGTTGTGCTGCGCGCTAGACTGTACAATAATATATTATACTTTGCGCGCATTTTGCTAGAAGTGCGCGACAAGGTACCCATTTTGACGTAAAAGTGGGTACCCGGTTGAAACTAGGTCACAGCTGAGGGGTCAAAAATATGCTGAAATCTTACCACATTTGGGGGTTTCCTTGGCAACACGACTTTTTAAAAAACTTTAGGCAGATGATTTTCTGCTAATAAAATCATGCTCTTTTAAATGAGCTAACATTGTTTCAGCATTGGGTAAACCAAAAGGCAAACCAAAATATCTTGTACTTAAAAAATAGAAAATAAATAAATAAAAAAATCCTGCAATTTTGCATTTGCAGTATCTATCATTTCACACAGGTCCAAATATACAGATAAATTTTGATGGACAAACATTTACATGTACTCTGTAAATAAATCGGTTCCATTTTTTTTTTTAAACACAAATTCACATGTATGTAATGTGCATACATTTGGCACTAAATAGAAAAGTGCAGTAGACCATTCATCATGGGTAAACAATATTTACCAAATTGCATGGGAACTGAAGGTCTTTGTCTAGAATTCAAGGGTACTGATGCATACTTGTATTTTTATTTCTTTTATGAAATAAACAATTTACTATAACTTCTGCAAATGTGTGCTATGATGTCCCCAGTGACCCGAGTAACAAGGATTTTTTTCTGTTTTACATGGAAACATATGAAAAAGATTAATGAAGAGCAAAAATACGAAACATTCAAGACAAAACTGCTTATGGGACAACAGAGCAAGAAATTGTACAGAAAAACAAGCAAACACTTTCTGATAACAAGTGTCTGTCAAAGGGTATGTAATCAATTTGCATGAGTGAGTTCAGAGTAAGTAATCATGAACATATCATTCCATAACTTTCTAAACTGCCTCCTGGGATGGAATTATTTCATATGCTTAAACTTCTTTTTTAGGTTTTTTCCCCAACGGAAAGGTTTGCTCTTATAGCGATCCCAAGTGGCATTGAGAGAAAAAAATGAACAATTTGCCAATGCCTCATTTAGAAGATACATATGCCAGAACCATCCATTCACTCAGCAATGATACAGTGGCCAGGAACTACAGTACACTGCTGAGGAAATTTTGTGATTTATACCATGGTCAAGATTTACATATTTCACACGGTTAAGATTTAAATGGACAAGATATAAACTCTAATTTAAGTGATAAGGTCAAATCAGTATTCAATTAAATCAATGTTGCTATTACAAAATGAAGCAAGATTGTTACATTTGGCAGGGTTCCAAAATAACTTTTATGTAAGAGGTAAAAATAAAGAGGCCTAGGACTGAGATTCTAGGGTCTGTAGGCATTGAGCCTGTTGATATTTTTTTAATTTTCAGAGCCCTGACTAAAATTTTGGGGCACCCAGCTGCGCTGCATTCCTCTTAGTGTGATAACAAGTGTCTGTCAAAGGGTATGTTATCAATTTGCATGAGTGAGTTCAGAGTATGTAATAATGAACATATCATTCCATAACTTTCTAAACTTGATAACAAGTGTCTGTCAAAGGGTATGTAATCAATTTGCATGAGTGAGTTCAGAGTATGTAATAATGAACATATCATTTTATGATATTTGATGATATTTTTTAATTTTCAGAGTCCTGACTAAAATATCGGGGCACCCAGCTGCGCTGCGTTCCTCTTAGTGTCTAGCCCGGCATCGCATATTGTGAAAATCTAGTCTAACATAATGTACACGTACACAGGTGCTGCTCCAAGTCTGGCAGCGCAACCCTACAGGAAAGACTATGAATGGTACATACATGTACACACCCATACATGTATACAAACATGCAGGGCTATGCATTGATATACTCGCAATTGCATCACAAAATTTAGTCTAACATAATGTACGCGTACACAGGTGCTGCTCCAAGTCTGGCAGCGCAACCCTACAGGAAAGACTATGAATGGTACATACATGTACACACACATACATGTATACAAACATGCAGGGCTATGCATTGATATACTTGCAATTGCATCACAATATACTCTCAACTTTGTACAATACTCCCCATCTGTTAGTGTACAGTTTACATGTACATGTACCTGCATTGAACCTCACTGGGATTGAATCCAATTAACATTTGCTATCGGCTGATAAGAAGTTCGAATCTAAACCACATGCTGGGATGAATGCAGCTTATCTATCTGTGCTTTTAATGAGCAACAAACAACTGCAGAGGCACAGTAGTAGAACACAGTGCACTCTGACAAGTTTATCTTTAGTCTAGACCGCACAGCATTGCAGACACTGTTGTAATCGTTAATGTCATTTCTGAATTGAGCACAAACATTTTCTACTACAGGATGAAATACATGTACATGTACGTATCAATGTGCAGTCCTAGCACAAGTCTGCAAAAACTAGAATCATCTTCCCCCAGAATATCTTCATCACTGAAAAGCTATTCTTTTCATTCTAAAAGTATTATTCTTTCAAAAAGAGATACTATCAAAACCTCTGTCCTGTTTGCAGTGATATGACTTTACCTCTGACCTCTGAGGCCTACAAAGAGTGGCTAAACTACAAAAAGAAAAAATAAGTTTATTACATGTATCAGGGACATGCTCTACATAGACAAATCAACATACATCACATGTAGATTTCAGTATCAGTAATCAATACACACACCTGTACCAAGGGCTGTAGTAAGACTTCTAACAGGAAAATAGATTGTTTGTTTTCGTTTTTGTGTTTTCTACATGCCTTTTTTTCTTTTTATAAATCTTTGGAATTTTCTACAGCATATATCAAATTTGAAAATTCATCACATATTTCATTATCACCTCATTTCTATACCTTACCTTGCTTTTTATATTTACTTACACCATTTGTTTTAAATTCATTTTCTATGCCACATATTCAACATTCTACATGTACATTATGTTACATGTATATTATGTAAGACAGTGCTTCTCAACCTTTTTTACCTCGAGGACCACTTTGGCTATTAACTTTTTTTTCGAGGCCCACTTTGGCTATAAAATTTTTTTCCAGGCCCACTTTCATTCTTAAAAATATTTTGAGGCCCACTTCACAGAATCTTAATGAGAAAAAAATCAATAAAACATGACAAAGGAAAATAAAGAGCAAATTGTGTGGTAATTATCTGGACTGCTACATTACCTATATAAAATCCAACCTACATGTATCGTTGCAATAAATGAAAGATTAATATAATGCCCCATCCAAATCTTCAAATAATTTCAGCACACTGTAGTGTCGATAATCGACAACTGTTGGTGTTATTTTGATATGTTTAATAAATTAAATTCAATTTGATGCTAACAGTAAAGCTGAATTCAAGAATTTTTTCCAAAATATTTTGGACTGACCTCGCGGCTCACCTGAGAAAGCTTTGCGGCAGGAAAAAAATACACGGGGGCTCGGGCAAATTCGCCCCGGAAATGCCAAAAAGAGCCCTGGAAAACTAAAAAAGAGCCCCTGAAATTCTTATAGGGTCCAATGTAAACTGTAATACAATGTAGAAAATTTGGGTGGGTGGGCTTAAAGAGCAGCCCAGGAAAAAAAATAATTATTTTTTCCCTGCTTCGCGGACCACCGATTGTGAAGCGCTGATGTACGAGTATTTTGGAATTTTTTATTGCAATCTTTTTCTACACATTATGTATAATACCTTGATTCCTTATTGACAAGCCTCTCACCACCACGTTCAACGTGTTCAACGTGTGTGTGTGGATGATGTGATCTTGTGGACAAAATATTGTCACTATTTTCAGCATTATAGGATCACATATTGGAACTAATATTGTTCTGAAGAGCCGATCTGATATTTTAGCATGATATTTCTTGGAGAAATTCAATTCCAACCTCTTCACTGGATCACAGATACGATGTTTTGCTGACTATTCGAACGATTACTTCGTGGAACAGAACGCCTCAGTCCCACACGCACTCACACTTACGCACTCTGGTAAACTTTTTATACTCCTTATCAAACTATATTTATGATACATTACGTTTTTTGGCTTTGAATACATCGATGAACTTTCTTATCATGCTCAGTTTTATTATACTCATGGTCATTTTCATTGTCGAACTTCAACTATGATCATCTGACGTGTGTGATAGAGTGCATTTGGTGTATAAGAACAATGATTATCAGATAATCTTGAGGGCATTTTTATCTGCAGAAAACTAAACGCAATGTAATGTATCGTGTATAAACTAAACTGCAATTTGTGAAACGCCTGAAGGTCGCACAATCAACATTCTATATTCATCATAACATTTCTTATAATATTCTCATATTCGGTCTTCATATTTTCATCATGGCGAAGGCCCAAGCGGCGGCTGTTGCTGCAGCCAACGATTGTCTCAAAGGTGACGAATTCCTAAGTTCCATTGAGAAATCAGTAGAAAAGGCTGTTGAAAGGGCAATTAACAAAGAAATGACCAAGTTCTTGCATCGACTTGAGCTAATCGAAAAGTCGAACAATGATATTACTGAGCGACTTGACCGCTATGAGGGAAATAGAATGGAATTAGAGATAGACCTTCGAGTTAAGGAGAACGAAATCAAAGCACTGAAAGAATTATCAACCAATCAGAGCAACGCAATTAACAATCTTCAAATTGCCGTCAACGAAGCAGAACAGTACTCGAGACGCAATTGTTTGAAGTTCTTCGGGGTAGCAGAGCATGATAGAGAAGATACAGATGACCTTGTGTGCACCATTGCCAAAGATAAGCTGGGCGTGGAATTATCGAAGCATGATATAGATAGATCACACCGTGTCGCTGTGAGGAACAATGAAAAAGTGGAAGGAAGAAAGAAAAAAAGCGCGATCAATAGTGGTCAAATTCACGTCTTACCGAAAACGGAACGAAGTTCTCCGATCCCGCAGAAAACTGAAAGGTTCTGGAATCGGAATTGACGAGTCATTGACCGCTGCTAATCAAGAGCTGCTCTACACTACAAAGAAACATGAAAAAGTTAAAGAGGCTTGGGCCTCTGATGGCCGGATCATTGCACTGCTCGCGACAACGGGAAACAGAACAATGAAAAGACACATACGAACAAAGGATGAACTCATGAAACTTTAAAGACTGTTGAACTTCATGTAATGAAACTTGAAGTGTGATTAAACTATTGTGTACTCCAATTGCACTCTTGTTTATGTAACAATTTTAGTACATTTTTTTTTTTTACTTGTTTTTCCATTGTATTTTTACCCTTAATCTTTGAGTACTTTATGTTATTTTGTGAATCCCCTTTCCCTTTTAACAACCTTTCCGATATAGAATTTGGCAACCTTTTCAACCATGATATACTAGTACAATATGAGTTAAATGATAGTGAAATTAACATGTGCATCAATAAAGAAGATAACTTATCAAATATTGATCCCGATGTTAACTGCCCTGTACTTGATAATCCAAGTAGATACTGGTTACCCGCTGATTTCAATTCTGAAATGACTTTTGATAATGATGCATTTAGTGTACTCCATTTTAACGCAAGAAGCTTGCATAAAAATTTTGAAAATATACACGATTTTATTACGAAACAAATTAGTCCTAATTTTTTAATATATGGATTCAGTGAAACCTGGAAGCACCCATTAACGCCAAAAGAACTATTTCATATGGAAAATTATAATTTGTTTCACTGTGACAGAACAAAAAGTAGAGGTGGTGGAGTAGCCATGTTAATTCATGATTCATTGAATGTGATAGAACGAGTGGATATAAATCTGGCGCAAAACTTATGCGAATCTCTCTTTCTTGAAATCAATATATGTGATAAAAAAAACATAATCATTGGAATTATTTATCGTGATCCTGGTTCAAATGTAGCTGATTTTAATAACGATGTAAATACATGCCTTAGTAAAATTATAAATGAAAACAAGAATATATATATTATGGGTGACTGGAACATAAATTTGTTGAATAGCTCATCAGTTGCAAATGTAAATGATTTTTTGAATATAATGTATAATAATTCCCTCAGACCCTTGATTAACAGACCTACTAGAATAACACATTGCTCGACAACTTTAATCGACAATATTTTTACGAATGTATGCGAAAAGAATATATCTTCTGGAATATTATATGACGATACAACTGACCATTTGCCAATTTTTTCAATTACCCGTAACATAAGGTCTTATTCCAAAACAGACGTCGATATGAATTTTAAGAAAAGAAGCATTAATGAAGAAAATATTGATAGCCTCAACAAAATGTTACTCTCTTTTGACTGGAATCATATATTATCATTGGGTGATGCAGATGATGCATATAATAATTTCCTTCAAGTATTCAAATCAGCATTTAATGTCAATTGTAAACTTGAAAAAAAGAAAAAGATTTCGGCTAAAAAGCCTTGGATTAGTCATGGCTTGTTAAAATCTATCACTAAAAAAAATCGACTTCACAAACTTTTTTGCCAAAAACGTACTAAATCAATTGAAATGAAATACAAGAAATATCGTAACATTTTAAATCAGCTTTTAAAATCAGCTCGTAAAAAATATTATTGTGATTTATTATCCAAGAACAAAAATAATCTTAGAAAGGTTTGGCAAATTATAAACGACCTAATGTGTAAGAAAAATAATCAAAATTTTCCTTTATATTTTATGAAAAATAATGTTAAAGTCTGTAATAATCAAGATATAGTAAATGAATTTAACGACTTCTTTTCCAACATTGCCTCAAATACCCTAAAACAATCTGCTCATAATTTCAAGAATAATTTTAGCCAATACCTAAGTAATCCATGCCAAGCCTCTATGTATTTTTATCCGACCAATGAATTAGAAATAATTAAAATCGTTAAGGAATTAAAATTGACCTATAGTACCGGTTTTGACGATATAAGTTCCTTTGTTATCAAAAAAGTAATTTTTTCTATACTTAAACCATTAGTACATATATTTAATTTATCTTTATGTTCTGGCAAAGTACCTAATAGCTTAAAAATCGGAAAAATCATCCCAGTTTTCAAAAAAGGCGATAAACATTCATTTTCTAATTACCGACCTATTACTTTATTATCATGCTTTTCTAAGATCCTGGAAAAAATTGTATACAAAAGATTAATTTCCCACTTAGACAATAACAGAATATTAAACAACTGTCAATACGTTTTAGGGTAGGACATTCATGTGAGCATGCATTAATTGACGTAAATAATACCCTCTTAACTAATATGAATAATAATTACCACTCATTTGGAATATTCCTAGACCTATCAAAAGCATTCGACCTCATAGACCATAACATTCTCTTATATAAATTATCTCATTACGGTATTAGGGGAACAGTGTGGGAATGGTTCCAGAGCTACTTAATTCATCGACAAAACTACACTTCATTTAACAATTATGATTCTCAATATTCTATCGCCCAGTATGGAGTCCCCCAAGGCTCCATATTGGGCCCCGCTTCTTTTCCTTATTTATATAAATGATTTATGTTCAGCATCTTCATTCTTTAATTATGTTTTATTTGCTGATGATACTACTATTATTTCTACCCATAGCAATTTTATATATTTACTGGAAAAAACAAATGATGAATTGTGTAAGATTTGTGATTGGTTCGATGCAAACAAACTTGTTGTCAATTATGACAAAACAAGTGTTATGTATTTTCGAAAACCTCATTTGTCCCACAATGTATCTTCTGACTTCAATGTCAAAATTAGAAATGTAACTTTAAAATTAGTAAATTCCGTAAAATTCTTAGGATTTGTACTTGATGACAAATTGTCCTACAATGAACACCGCTTTTTTGTTAGTAATAAGATGTCTAAAAATATAGGTATATTAGCTAAATTACGTAATAATCTTACAGAAAAACATTTGCTTATGCTCTACAATTCTTTATTGCTTCCTTATATCTATTATGGTAATATCACTTGGGCAAGTTGTGGCACTACGAAACTAAACCCCATATACATACTCCAAAAGAAGGCTTTACGTATTTGTTCTAACTCCCACTACCTAGCTCCGTCACGCCCGTTATTTTTTAGATTAAACACCTTGACAGTTTTTGATATTCATAAAATTCAAATTGCAATTCTAATGTACTACGTAAATCACAACTTAGCACCCCTTAATATAATTAATCTATTTAAATATAATAAAGACTACCATCAATACAATACCCGTTCCCACTCTAAATTCCATTATCCGTAGCATTCAATCAGTCAACCCTTTATTCATTTAAATCCACTGGTCCTCGAATATGGAATTCCCTCCCTTGCAATGTAATTTCTAGCACAAATGTTACTGCATTTAAAACAAAACTTAAAAGTTCACTTGTAATTATGTATGCCAACTAATCACAAAATTTTATTTCCACACCCTTTCCCTGCCCCCCCCCCCTCCCCTGTAGGTTTACCGTCTTATTTTCCTATGTATTGTTTGTGTTTATTATTGTTACCTTTTCACTTTTATGTACGTTTATATATATATATATGTATTGGGTGTCCCACTCATCAAGCTTTTGCTTTTAGGGGCACCCTAATCATTTAATCTATACTGTACATTCAAGTATGATTTTGTATATATTTTGCTTTGTATATTGATTTTTTAAATGATTGAATAAAATGAATTGAATTGAATTGAATTGAATTGAATTGAATTGAGGACCCGTGGTGCTTATGCCACACATTCTTGTTTTTGCCTGGCATAGCACCACAGGTAATTAATATCTGAAATATAACGCCACTGCATTTTCATGTCTACATGATCGCACCCCACGTAATTTGTTTGAAAGGTGCTTAGATGAACCAGTCAGAGTCTTGATATAACGCTGAGGAACCTAGCAGTGGATTAAGAAACTAACACTAATCTGTGTGCTCTGCATGTGGGTGTATCTTCAATAAGAGTGCATCGGCGGGTGGGGGGGGGGGGGGGGAGGGGGGGAGGGTTCATAAAGCTGTTCGTAAAGTTACACATGACTTTACGAACGACTTGAATATGAGGTGCCAAATGGGATGCCCAAAGATTTTCCTGACATTTTCACAAAGTGTTACTGTCTTTCCCATTATCTCAATTAAACTGTGGCAAAAAATATACTTCGCAATAAAAATGTTTGTAAACAATGGTAATATCAATCTACGTCTGCATATCTTACTTTTCCCTGATGCGATTTATAATAACTGAGAATCCATTTGGCTTGGCAAGTTGGCATATTGCAGTTGTTCGTAAAGTCATTCATAACTTTACAAATAGCTTTATGAAACACCCCCCTGGTACGTTTACAAATTTTTGAAGTTCCACACACTTGGAAGGGAGGTTGAATGAATGCATGCACGAGTCCAATGAAGCCATGTGATTGCTCTTGATCGTGTTTATGGCATGTAAATAAAATCATATTAGGTTTAGCAGTTATGTCTCTTAACTTTTGAAGATGATCAGATGCAATTATTTCTATCGATAGGTAAATCATTCGTAAGGTAATCAAATCATTTATAGTACGTTGGTGTAGCCTAACTCTTGTTATAAAATGAAATAGGATCAATATGTTTTGCCATGATCATTTTGTAACAAAACAGGTACTATTCATGATTTAACAAAAATAGTTTTGAATAAGTTTTGTAACAAAATTGTGTGAAGTTTTGTACGAAATAGTCACTTGAATAGGTGGCGCCCCATAGGCACATACACGCATAACACAATGTGAAAAAATTCTTTTTCCAATTGCCTCTGCACGGACAATGTAGAATAGCTTGATTTGCATTTAGTCTCTATTACTACTAGCAGAGATGAAAATCGGTGAGTTTTCGTCTATTTTATAACTATCAAATGTTAATCATTATAATCAAAGATACCTGTAGTCAAAGGACAATAACATAGCTGAGATTGCATGATGAAAACCCTGAAAATAAAATTTAAAAACGTCAGCTTTCTCACGCAGGCTCTTTTTGTGATGACGGGGGCTCTTTTTCGCATGTATTTTTTGTTCATCTTACTCCCCGGAAAATACTTTATTAGCCTTTCAATTCAATGTTCAGCTAATTTTTTGTACCACTTGACTTAAAATTAGGTTTCCCTGAGTTTCCTCCTTATTCATGTGATCCAACATTTTATGTACCGTATTGTATTATGTAGGCCTGGCACGAGTAATTTCACTACTCGAGGCGAGCAGATCAAAATACTTTTTGAGTACTCGAATAGTAATTTGCTGTCAAATTACCGCTAATTTGCATCATAAATTACGGCCAATTCATAGTTTGAAGTCTTTGGACTTGGGCTCCGATCGTCACGAGTGGCAATGTCCACCACAGAATGCAATGGGTGGGACTGATTCAAAATTTCGTACATCTCAAAAGACCATTCTTACCGATTTACGTCCATATCAATGAAAAAATATTGTATATCCACACTCAATAGTTATTTTTAAGCGGAATAATTACACTAATTTTTCTAGGAAAAATACCATTAGCAAACCATTCTTCGTAAATTTTTTTTGGTATTCCATCGCCAACAGCAAACCGTCTTGTTGACAATGATATAACCTCTTGTCAAGGGGTGCAAATAATTACTTGGATTGTGCTGTCCACTCGAAAATAAAAGCAATCACTTGTTTCTAAAATAGTTCCAGCGATTTTTATTGAAATTATTGTGTTTGATGATACAAGAAAAATTAGTTGGCCATGATCATGATTACGAATGATCTCAGTGATGATAAATCAAAACAATTAGAGCCTTTATCATAAACCAGGTATTCTACGAGATTTCTTTTTTTTTCACGAATGGAAGTTGTGCATGCGGCTGCATTGTGCAGTGGCTGGTGCTGGCGCAGCGCAGTGCATTTAGGAAGTTAGTCGGATGATCATGACGGTCACGAAGTACAAGATCGCACGTATTTGAGTTCTATTTTGGAACAGAATTAACTCAGTTTCTCAATATAAAAGTTCATAATTGAAGTTATGTTGCCTGGTGCCGACATTAATTGTAATCTACCATGAAAATTTGATGGGGGCGATTTTCGAATTCATATTTTAAAAATCGCCCTTGTTAAGTTTCTGACGGAGGCTTTTTTTAAAGTCACGGGGGCGAATCGCCGCCGCCCCGTGTATTTTGAGGGAAAGAGTTCCTCTTGCGACAGCCACCCAATTTTTTTTAAAGTAAAAAAAGGTCCTCTTCAGTTTCACACCTTTCTTGACTTTTCTCTTTCATTTGTTTTTTTACTTACCATACCTGACGAGACTCGAACCTATACCATCAGACCATTCACTTCTCAAGACTGACGCCTTATCGACTGCGCTAGCGAGAGATCGCTGAAAGTGAGGGGTCTCCTAATGATTATAA
The DNA here is from genome assembly GCA_029962745.1 of Echinometra lucunter. Taxonomy (NCBI): domain Eukaryota; kingdom Metazoa; phylum Echinodermata; class Echinoidea; order Camarodonta; family Echinometridae; genus Echinometra; species Echinometra lucunter. The sequence continues at coordinate 27,236,389 of CM057154.1, read as the reverse complement.
GCCGGAAGCCGGAAGTCCGGATTAGTCAAACTCCCAGGATGCATTGCTCTTATTTTTCCTGACTAAATAAACCGAGGTCAACGTAAAATGCACGGTATCGCAGCTCAGGTAAGCTTTTAATTTTGACGGAATAAACCATGTTTAGAGGATTTTTATGGGTGCTATAGATCTACACCCTCTAGATTAGACCTAGATCTAGACTCTAGAATATCATTCCAAGTCGTATCCCTAAATTTGGGTGGCTGTCGCAAGAGGAACTCTTCCCATTTTGAGCGCTGGTGTGTATAGATCTAGATCTATGCGTGTACTATGAGTGTGTATGTTGTCCTAATTTTTAATGCATCACATTGCGCATGCATGTATTCGCAGGGTGCGTAGCTTTGCCTTGGCTTTAGGACCCGTATAGCCTAGACCCTCGGCCATGAATGTCACATTACAAACATGATGCTCATTTTAGCATAGCCATAGGCCACAGCTTCACAGTCATAGAGATAGGCTTTGCACAGGACCTGTAACGTTAGGCAGGCCAAGCCCAAGGCATTATGATAGATACTAGCACTGCACTGCTGCAGAGCAGCTCTGCAGCAGCTAGCAACGTTTCAATTGTGGCTAAGCCATGCCCATGCACATGAACGAGGGCAAAACTCAGTGTGCCGGTGCACAACACACACAAAACATTATCATTCCTGCGCAAGATTCGTTACGGAAGTGCCCACATACCATTACTTTACTCCACAAACCCATATTCATAGCTTAATGAATGTATACTCATTCGATAATTCATACTTACATTTATATTGTGGGAAAGGTTAAATTTTCCTAGGATGTAAGGAAAAGTTGAAAATCATGTCATAAATATCATATGGCCAATCCGTTCTAAACTCCTCCCTGTATTACACACTACATGCAAAATGGCGTGATTGTGCGCATGCGCGTGTGTTAGATATAGACGGGCAATGTTTTTGTGGACTTTTTTTTCTCTCTCTCTCTCTCAATTTATGTTTGAGCGCCACAAGTCCAGCCGGAAAGTGAAAAGAAAAAATCACCTGTTCGAAATGGGAACTTCTTATTTCCGTGTTTCCCGGAAATGCAAACAAAGAGGGTCTGACAGTAGCCGAATTCGTAAACCTTCATAAATTTGATTTATGCCCCTAAATAAGGATGTTATATGCGAAATGTGAACAAAAACAGAGAGAGAGAGAGAAGAAAATCGCTGTGTTTATTTATTGGAATCATTAAAACATAAAGTTCTGCATTTCTGGGCCCCGTTGCATAAAACTTACCATTGATGATAATTTTGCCATCAATGGCAACTTCCATGTAAACCTTGAATTTGATTGGCTGTTTAGAGCAATGTTACCATGGAATACCATTGATGGCAGAGTTACCATTAATGGTAAGTTTTATGCAGTCATTCTACAAACATGTCTACATGTATTTGTCTGCATGATTGATTCTACGTAACTCTTTTTATCTCTTTAAGACCAAAATGTAAAAAAATAAAAATGAAAATAAAAAATAATCTGAACTGAACAATTCTGTTGAAATATAACAATAAAAATGATAACAAATTAAAGCTGATTTCTCATGAAAGTAAAATAATATAATTATTCAGAGAATGCTATTCATGACGAGTCAACTTTGCGCCCAGTTGAAAATTTAGTAGTCTGTGGAATGCTTTTTCTTTTTCGAGGGAGGAGGGGGTATGGCACTAAAAAGTAATTATCCTTTATATGCAGTAACCTTGCGAGGATTGCGAACAAAACGAACATTCCCTTATCCCTTTACAGGGGGAAACCCATGCCCCACGGCATTTTATTAAAATGCCCCCTCTTTTGCAGAAAGAAGCATCTGCCCCGTCACACCACGCTTTTTAAGGTCTATAAGAAGCAACTTCATTAATTTACGAGGGAGCGTAGCGACCGAGAGAAAGAAATGGAATATTGGAGGCCACGTATTAGAGCAAATGAAATCTGCTTATATATACATTATTTTACATCTGAATGAATTCTTATCATCTTGCGAGGGAACCCCACTGAGGGGGCAAAATAGATTTTTGCAACTTTGCAAGCAAGAAACTTCAAATATTTCGTACTAAAAACTTGCATTTCTCAACACTAGAAAGCTATTCGTATCATGGTGTTAAGGGGGCAAAGATTATTCGACTGGAAAGCTGATTGCAATACCGAAAATATTATTGTATTGTCATGGGGGAGGCAAAAATAATCTCCCCCCCCCCCCCACCAATAAAGCAAGCATCTGCCCCTGCCGGTTATTTTTTGTTTTTTTAATTTTTTTTTATAAATGATATATTATACAGAAATTTTCTAATTACTGAGAAACATTCCGTAGGGACCGAGTATATAAGAAAATTTAGATTTTTGAATGCTGAAAGTTTACTTTTTGGAGCAATAATATGCTTACAATCTTATGATCCGAAATTTTATCTTTTATTTTTCTTGCGGGGGGCATGTAGGGGGAAAATAGATTTTTTACAACTTTGCAAGCAAGAGAATTCAGATATTTCGTGCTAAAATCTTGCATTTCTCAACATTAGAAAGCTATTCGTATCATGGCGTTCATGGGTTAAGGGATGGGGGAGGGTATATGTTGGAATAATTAACATTTGTGATCAGGTAACATACAACATATTCCAACATTATACATGTATCCCAATGCATTCGCTCGGACCCAGCTGAGGTGTGCGGCAGGTCAATGTTCGAAACTCATCTGCCACCGACAAAGGAATTAATTAGTGAGGGTTGAAGATTTGTCAATCTGTCGGTTAAGCGAATTTGGAGTCGCCGAAAACACTGGCCCGTCTCCGTGGTCTAGTGGTTAAGGCATTGGCGTTCATAGTCATAGGCCCGGGTTCGATTCCCGGCGGAGACATTTTTTCAACCTTTGCAAAATTTCCAAAATGGTGGGACAGCTCTGGGGAACTTTGATTTATGCTACGCTATTATTCTCTCAATTGATCTCACAAATATTTATTTCCAAGAGAGTTGCCAAAGCTGTTGTGTATGTTACCTGATATATATATATATATATATATATATATATATATATATATATATATATATATATATATATATATATATATATATGTTTGTGTGTGTAGGGGGGGGGGTGTGTAAATGAATAAGAGACAATGTGAAAAAAATTAAGTATTAGACCTGCTCTTTTACACGACTAGAACGCTGATCGCAATACCGCACACACCAAGAAATTAGGGTGTAAAATTCTGCACCCTTAGAGGTGCAGAATTGCACCCTAATTTCTTAGTGTGCAAATTGAATTATCATTGGAGTCAAAAATAATATTCCCCTAAATAAACAAGCATCTGCTCCTTTTTTTCATATAGATGATAGACATAAATTTTAAATACTGAGAAACATTGGCAGTTGTCCACTTTTGATTCATTGGGGACAAATGTCCCCCCTCCCCCCCCCCCCCTCCTCCAGCGCTTCCGGCGCCTATGTACTTGTTTATTTATATTCATGATTCGTTGCAAATAGGCACTTTTGTATTCTATTTTAGTCATGCATTTTACCGAAAAATGTTGTAGTTATATATGAATGCAAAATAAAAGTGTCTGCTGGTGTATAATTAACGGCACATAAAGAATTTGAAAATGATATGTACCTAATTTCAGTTTCTTTTTAGAATGCAGTTAACATCTTTTACTAACAGGAAATATAACATCGTTTTCATAATACCGGTCCACAGTGACGGCGATTTCATGTAACAAGTTGGGGGGGGGGGGATGGAAACACTGAAGATCACCGCCCCAAATCTATTTCGAGAAGTGGAAGGGGAATGATTGTTATTATGCCAGCGAGCGAAGCGAGCGAGCTGAAAATAAGCACAAAAATAATGAAAGAATCCTCATTTTGCCATCAAAATACCCTATATGCCTAAAAATATTTAAGTGGTTGGCCTAAATTAGGTCACCTCACTCAAAATAGAAGAATAGAAATATAAAGCTTTAAACATCGAGGGGGTGGGACGATCCCCAGAAAAAAAATCGAGGGGGGGGGGGGAGGGGATACGTCCCCCCGTCCCCCCTCCCCCGGATCGCCGCCTGTGCCGGTCCAAATATATAAACCTACGCATTAGGTTTAACGTTAGACAGGAACATTCTTTATAACTGTGCCTGCAAAAAGAATATTTTCATTTTTGGTAACGCATAAACAGTAGGGGTTCCATGTTGCTTCAACGAGTCACTTTTCCATTCGTCTGCTAATTGATTTTCTGACAAAATTTGCGCCTTTTTTTATCCTGTCATGGAATTTTGCTCAGTTATTCTTGAACACATTAAAAACTACTTTCGAAAAGTCAATTACTTCAGTAGCCCCATCCATCACCTTCAGAAATGTGCGGACTTTACAATGGCTGATTACGTAATCCGAACATGATTTGTATGGGCAGTGCAATAGGCTTTCGAAGTTGATTTTTCGAATGTAGTTTTTATCGTGTTCTTGTAATATTAAAAAACAAAAACAAAAACAAAAACAAAAAACATTTAGTTTGAGATCCTTATCCAATATAAAGTGTCCTATAAATACGGAGGAAACACATGGGGCACCATCGCCTCATAATTCTGGTGACGTATCCCCCCCCCCCTTTTCCAGTAATATGAGTACCCCTCAGTTTAGTTGCTTGACGAACGCCAGGCACTTGCAGTTTGAGAGTTCAGTGTGTAGATCACTTATACACGCTTTTACACCTTTCCACAATTAAAGTGGTCCAGCGCCATCTCTTGTTCAAAACATTACAGTCAGGTTGACTGTAATGAGCTCACAATATATATGCCGACTTCACTTTAAAGTTACATGTACATGTCCCCGCAAACTGAAACATGGTTTATTTCAATCGAAATATTTCCAAACTAGATAGCTGCCATTTAAAGAAGTGAAGTATGCTGCTGTAGCTTTGTGATAAGTACTAAGTCATCCCTGATCCATTCTCCAGTGAAATCTGAGAAGATATCTCATTTCCCCCCAAATGTATGGGGCAATTTTCCAAATTTATATTTCCCATGGACGATTAACTTGATACATATATTCTCCTCTTTCGACCTTCTCTCTCTTCCTCATTCTCTTTTCAGTTATCCTGCGTTCCTCACTACATTACTCTGTTTTCTCCCTTCTGGCGTCTTCTTATTTTCCCATCATTTCTCTCTCTCTCTCTCTCTCTCTCTCTCTCTCTTTCACCACTCACTTTATCCTCCACTGTCTTCAACCTGGATCTTCAACAATCTCCATCTCTCCTATAACAACCCCTCTCCCATCTTTCTCTCTCTCTCTCTCCCATTCATTTACCAGCTCATCACTCCCTCAATCCTTCCATCTTTCCATTCTGTATCTTTATCTCCATCTCTCTTCCCAACAACGCCTTCTCCCTTTTACACCCATTATACCTTTCCCATCTTCCTCTCTCCCTCATCTCATGTCCGTTTCTTCTCTCATCTCCTTCCCTTCATTCCTTCTCTCTGTGTTCTTGTAATGATAGTCATGATGTTGATGACAGCAATAATAATAATGATCATCATCATCATCATCCTCACAATGATAAAAGTAATCATATTAAAGAACAATTATAAAATAATGATAAAAACAATTTCTCAATTTGTGTCCTTATATCATCCTCTCTCTCTCTCTCTCTCTCTCTCTCTCTCCCTACATCTCTCATTCTACTTCCCTCATCTTCCTCTCTGTCTCCTTCCCTCCTCTAGAACAAACAAGGTGAATTGCCACTTATTCTAATCCAACATTGTCTAATGCACATTTGATCTCATCCCACATGGTCTAATCCTATTTCGTCCACAACCAGTTCGTCTAATAACAATTTGGTCTAATTGCCACTTAGCCCACTTACCATTTTGTCTAATTTCCAGATAGGATATGCTCATTTCGTCTAATACCCACTTGGTCTAACACCACTTAGTCTATCTGATTAGACAAACTGGTAATAGATCAAATGGTCATAAGACGAAATGAGGAGAACTAAGTAGAGGAAGTGACAATTAGACCATTTGATCATGGCCCCAGTAGGTATTAGACCAAGTGATGATTGGACCAAACGGCAATTGGACCAAATTTACAGCAGACCAAATGGGTTTACCCATAGTGGTGTTAAACAATCTGGAAATAAGACCAGCTGGTATTAGACCAAGTGGCGATAAACTGAACAACAAACAAGATAAAGAAATTCATATACAGTAGAAAAAAGGTGATATGTTTTGCACCATTTTTAATCACATATAATAAATAAAATAGTATGGGCTGATGAAGTCATGATTTGATTTGATCTTCAGCAGTGTAGAACTAGGCATAAATACATTTCCTTGAGTATTTGGCAGAATAATTGTTGTAAACTGTAAATGCAATTATAAAGTAAATACTAAATAAGCCAGTTCGTAGATGCAATCTGAGCATGAGCAGATAAAGGTCATTTGGGAAAAAAATACGTGTATTAAACCCGCAGACACAAATACTTGATATATGCTAATGATTGTGCACCCATGGTGCATTCCATGATACCCAGGTGGAAGTATTCTTTCCAAAAGGGGAAATAAAGGTTATTCATGAAGCAAGGACCTCTCCATTCTTAAAATATCTGTGGATATTTGAGGTCATTTAGGACATGAACTGGCTTATTGCAAGCTAGGCAACGTCAGTCAAGATTTATTATGCAGAAGATATTCCAACGGTCTAAGTGAATCTGATATACAGTAGCTTCTTAAACATGGAAATAATTTCTTTCAATAATCTTTTATCCATTATGCAACACAGCATATACATGTATAGAAAAAAGGTCAAATTATTTATGATAATGGTAATTACATTTTTCCAAAACACATTCCTGATTCAAATATTTTAATGCTTACTTCAATTCATATTATTATTTCATGGAAAAAACAATTACTGCAACAGAAATGAATTCAAATTTGTAAGAAAGTTTTGCGCCTTCTGCTCATGTATTACATGTAATTCAAAGCCTTCCAGATAAAAAAAAAAAAAAAAAAAGATAATACTGCAATAGTGTCACTAAAACGTGATAATATATCTTCAGCTAAATTTAGGTTCGGTTTTAAGAAAGTTATATACCAGTATCTAAAGATACTTTGATAGAAGCATCTCAGTATAGTTCACTAGAATGTCTGGAAAGATTATTTCGCCCGGGGAGGGTGGGTGGGGGTGTTATATTTTATACCACATACAGTCACTCATAGGTCATTTAGGACTAACAGCTTGCAAATACACAAAAAACCAATGGCAATAGCATTTCAGAAACTTAGAATGACACTTATCAGCATGTTGTCTGGAAAAGTGTCTGGAAAAGTGGAGCTTGTACCTAAATTTTGAAATCAAGAAAATTTGAATTTAAGCATCAAATTTTGTCTTCACTGATAGGTGGCTGCTATGAGTCATACTTCTGCCTTGACTGTGTATTTTTTAAAAACTGTCAAGAAAATTTGAATTTAAGCATCAAATTTTGTCTTCACTGATAGGTGGCTGCTATGAGTCATACTTCTGCCTTGACTGTGTATTTTTTAAAAACTGTTGTATGCACTAAAACAGTAGAAAGAAGCAATTATTTATTTGCATGATGACTACATTGGCCCACTTTATATATGCAAAAGGATGAGAATGATATTGATGGGCTGTCACTTAATTGGATTCCCAGAATAAATTTGTAAGATCAAATAAACCTTTAGACTGCACTTTGAAAACTTATAAATATGAAACATTGGGTAATTAAATTTACACAAAAATAAATACAAGAATGAAATAAATACGTCTTGTCTCTTCAGACATGCTTTATTCTTCAAGGTAGCCAAGATGTCCATATCAGTGTTTCCTTTATTTAGGATGATGGAGGGTCAAATCTGACCATTCTCTCAAAAAATATTCTCCGAAGTACAATAAATAAAAGTGCTGACAAACTTAATAGAGTGTAATATTTGACAAAACAAAGCAGCTCATCAGTTAAAAAGTGAGTGCTTATCCTGTCACTTATCAAGATTACTTAGCAATCTGGAACAGTTCCACAATACAGCTTTTAATTTGGTCACCAAGTTCTGAGGAAAGAAGTACCCTGAGATATTTACGCAGTCTAGAACATCTACCGAGTACAAAGAGCAGGCAGCTCTCCAGGAGCTTCTGGCAGTTGTGAAGTGCTGCAAATTCTACAAGTTTGCACACAGTATGATCAACCAAACTGAAGTTCAGTATGATATGAGTCACCCACTGTTCAAGCGCACAGAACTCTGCTGGCTCCACACGATGCTGGTTGTCCTTTGAAGTCATACAGAACTTGATCACAGCAATGATGTCTAGGAGACTTTCAAAGGTCTCCCTTTCCAGGTTGCGAAGGGTTCTGCAGTGTTGCGGGTGACAGTCATACAGACTATGCACCACACAGGTCAGGCTCTTGATCTGCATGCTTCCAAGATTGATTGACTCTTGCCCAGCCTCTTGAAAGTGTCCAGTCAAGAGACAGGCAAAGTATTCTGACCTTGCCGATAGAATTTGCCGACTTGCTCTCAAGGTTTCGCCCCCATTGCAAACGAGGGTCAGGATCCACTAGATTTTCTTGAGCCTTGTAGAGACATTCATCAAAACCACCTGCTCCCTGCTACGTCCCCTCCTTCTGCATGGGACACGACCTCATCCGATGAGGACATCGTGTCAACAGCGAAGTGCTTATCACGATATTCCCCCCAATGTGGAAGAAGCAGGTGGGAGGCACGACTTAAGCTATGGCTCACTTTTCTCAGCAGCTCTTTTGATGACTGGTTCTGAAACTGTTGCAACATCTGTTGAACTACCTCACAATCTACTATGAGATTCTTCAGTATTCTTCCAGAGCTTACTGAGGGTTTGAAAAAAAAAGGAGGAAAGAAACAACAACACAAAACAGTGAACATACTTATATCTCTTGAACTTGCAGGCAATCTAGGAATGTACAAGGATCACACATTGTACAATCATAAGGTAAAATTTCAAAACGTTACCCTCAAAAGCCACTTTTCATTTTTTCAAGATCTTATCATAAACATCATGACATTGTTTGGAACATACATCTACTTGCACCTATTTCAAAAGGCACATTGTAGAGTTATTTCATTCTCATGAGCCAGCAAACAAGGTATTATCCTAATACATTCCACTGTTTTCTAAGTTTGCAAAGAACAAAGCAGAAACTGCAGCAATCTTCATTAATTTTCATTTGACAAACTTATTCCTTGACAGGCCATGGGTCCCTTTTTGCAAAAATTGTACTGATTAAATCAAACCTTAGGCTTTAGTGTCAGGAGTGAACACAAGCATACATTGTATGAACCAAATTGAGCATAAAACTTTACCTGTAGAGATATGGAAGTGACAGGGCAGCAGACAGCTTTCCTTCTTTCTGTTGTTCTAGAAGAACATGTTCCGTCTCTTTCTGTCCAAAAGAGGTTTCAGCAATGTCCCTCAAAGTATCAAGATAATCCTGCAGCCTGCTCTGTTCTTGATCCACAATTGATCTAGACATTTTGCTTCTATGTTCCTGCTTTTCATATCGTCCAAACTGTTTTTCCCTAGCAGTCAGTGACTTGTAGATGATGTATGGAATGTTGTGAGCCATTAACTTGTCAAAAAAGAATCTGGATGAGAGAATGTCCTTGAGTAGCATATGAGCCCTTTCACTGACTACATTCTCTTTGGTTGAGCAATGAAGTAAGGTCTTTACTGAACATTCTGTTGCTACATACAAGATGGATGGGATGTGGTGAAGGAGTATCAATTCTTGGAAGATAAGCATGATGTATTCTTCCTCATATCTGCGCTTGTGGCGTTGCTCATGTTCCTTGGAAGGTGTCCTCTCACCATCTGTAAGATCACCACTGAAACTTGTCCTGGGAGAAGCAGGAATCCTAAGAGCCCTACCTGCAGTACCAGGTTGATTTCCTGAACTGGACGTTGATGGCTTGGGGGAGGGCAATTGTGACTTGCTGCCACTTTTACTCCTTCCTTTAGGAGAGGAAGTACTGGCCTCACAGTCCATTCCGACACCTGATGAAAATCCAGTCACAACATTTGCTGTGGATTCGGAATGTGGCAAACTTGTCACATCACATTTCAGCAAGGTTAATTTCCTTGTTGCTTGGGCCAACAGCAATCCACTTAACGGTCCATCATCATGTTCCCTCCTTGCCACTGGGCTATCTTTGTCACTCTCTATCACCTTCAAGTTTGCTATTCTCTCTTTCTCATCCATACTCTCACAGCTGTCCAGGATCTCACTGCTGTCGGTCTCTGATTCTTCGCTAACCACAGGGCTAAAGATTTCTTCAGGGTACCCAAAGAACTTCTGAGGAGATGATGGGTCATAAAAGTATGAGGGACTGCTCCCTGGTGAAGTACTATCGCTCTTTGGTGGAGACATCATGGATGTTGGAAACTGGTAGGTAGGTTGGTGAGTGTGCGGAGGAGAAGCACTGAAGTAAGCCCTTGGCGGTGAGAGCCCAGAGGCATAATACTTTGACGGGGAAGACCCTGAAAGGTTACTCTGAAGAGGTGGTGAAAGCCTTGGGCTCTCTGGATACCAGTGAAGTGGATACTTGGGTGACAGGCCATCCTCACAGTCTGGAGTCAACGGCCGAGGTATTGTTCTCGGTGGATTCAAGAGATGCTTGTCGACATCAACCCCTGTTTGAGGATCAGAATCTTCCATATCCGAGTCACGTTTAGCTTTCTTTGACATCTCCCTATGTCTTTTTCTCTTTCTTTTCCTGTCAGCTCTCTGCAGTGATGTATCTCCCTCTGTTTCTGATGTCTCTGTAAGTAAAATTTTAAAAAGACACAAGCAATGTCACAGGGAGAACTCTTCTGAGGAACTGTAATCCTTGTTGTCTCCATACATGAATGTGACATAGTGTTAAATAATAAAGACTCGAGACTGAAGCTTTGTTAGCTATTTGTGTTAGAAACCAAAATATTGCAGAGATTGGTAGCCCAGTATGAAGAACTGATTTCATGAATACAAAATTTGTATAAACATGATAAGTGACTATAAATGTTTTGCCTGCATTCATTGATATTATATTCAATCTAATATATTATATTAGATTAGAGCAGAAATTTGCTGGGTAAAGTGACTCCTTTGAAAATAAGCATGCAGACAGAGACTCTGTTGTATTTTTATCATAATTACAGACAAAGATGGGGAATCTTTCTAAATTACTGAACTTGTCTAATACATATACAATAACGATAAAAGATTAGTAACATTAAATATGCATTCCCCCCCCCCAAAAAAAAAAAAGAATAGAAAACTAAGAAAAAGAACTAAAAAGCACTAAATTCTTTTAAGCTTTGCATTAAAAGAATCTCACTTTCTTCACTTTCTTGTAGAGGCAGACTGTGGGCCTTTACTTTCTTCTGAAGATGGAGCATAAGTACTTTCAGAAGGTTCAGTTTTGCAAACTGTTCCATTGCACTTGTGTCAAAGCGGAATTCTGCAATGGCTGCAATCACTTGAGTGGACGGGATATCTGGAAGTGAATCTGAAGCATTGCTCAGGAGATCAACAAGGAACTGCAAGCCACTAAATTCTGCCATTTTTGCTCTGTTCACAGAGTCCTGACAGCAGAGGCAAAGGTACTGAGTACATCGTTCCCTGACAGACATCTTGACATCTTCATTCTTGGCTGTTGCCAGGTAGAACTTGACAAATCCTGCATTACCAAGGGCTGCTCTGCCGATGTCACTGGACATCAGGTTACCGATGCATTCCCACGAGTGATACTGTATCTCAGGTTTATGGTGTGAGAGAAGATCAAATAGATTGGACAAACTGTCATTTTCTAGAACAGGATTGGCTGCAGCAACGGGAAGTGTCAGGGTGCAACGCAACTTCCTCTTGTCAAATGGTGCGGTGAGGGCAACAGCAGTCTCAACTGCCAGCAGAGCCAGCTTACTGTCCTTTGACTTGGACTGTTTGCAGACAACACGCAGCCCTCCACAATCGATGACATTCCAAAGAATAGTTTTGTTCTTGCTTGAGGCAAATATCTTAAGGACTCTCAGAAGACTGTGACAGCATCCAGTGTCTTCAGTAACATCCAGGGCCTGGACCAGGATGGGTACTACATCTTCTTCTAAGTTTTCCTCAATGTCTACGCTCTTGGCAAGGTTTGCGAGAGCCCTTGCGCATCTGTTTGTTATGCTGACAGATGACTTTGAATAATGCCGGAGGACTGAGGCTGCAAGAGAAGACAAAAGAGTAGAATGTTTCATGAGATTCCAGAATACTTTTTACTTAACAAGAATAGCAATTAAAGGTACTGTCTAAATTTTTTCGTACATGTACATGTATCTCTTCTACATGCGACTAAAGCATTACATCCTAAATGTATCGAGAGAAAGGTAAAGCAAATGCAAACTTTCAAGAGTCTACTACACATATCAATACTTAAATAAAAATTCTTGGCCATTGCGAGCCTCTTTGTAGGAATAAAAACAAAGTCGATTCCAAATCATGGTGACATCACAGCAACCTTGTGATTGTCTACAATTTGAAGTCAATTTGGCCTTTATGCCAACCAGAAGGCTTTCAATTAGCACAATTTTGATTTTAGAAGTCCTGTTATTATTCCAAACCTTAAATGAAATAATTCTACTTGTTCAAACTTTCACATTTAATACAAAATACCATTTGTTCCAACATCGGGTCAAGTCAGTTCATATAGTGTGTGGTAGCCTTTTATTTGATGGAAAACTGTGGCGCTGAGTGTAGAACTAATTCTGCCATATTATTGGCCGATGTAGAACTTACCGATGACTGAAATCCCACTGGAATCATTGACCTGGAACGGAATAACGACAGAAAGAACTGTTGTCAAATGAAAGATTGTGACATATGATAGGTTTGAAAAACATACAAATGATTCTACCTGGGCTTCACACTTCCTGCTGAAACTTGAACTTGAAATTTATTATCCAATAATAAACATATAAGATACATACATATACACGTATAGGATTGTATGGCTACAAAAAATAGATTTGAAATTTTTATGAAGCAGATTACTTTAAACAAAACTATGATACAAATAAATGGATAAAAGGTCAGTATCAAATGCTTATAGCTACTTAATCAAATATGAAATATCTTGCAGTTTGATATTATTATTCATATAAAAGATAGTCTACAAATTCCTACAAAATAATCAAAGCATGAGGAGGTGTCCCAAACACCCTCCTGGAGTAGTGTTCTTGTTTCAAAAGCAAGGCTGTTTGAGCCTTGGTGTCAGGCACACTATCTAGCTAGCTACACTAGATGTCAATACAAATGCATATTATGAGGCTCAAGCTATGTCTAAGATTAGGTTCAGTGTAAATAAGCGATAGCTGTTACTATTCCCAGATATTTGTACATGTATATTGTTGAAATGGTGCAGCAGAGGTGCTCGGCCAAATTGTGGGACATGAAGATTCCCATTTTGGAGAGTCTCCCAGGTTGAAGACTTTAATAGCTTACAAAAGGACAAAAGCAACAAAAACCAACAACAAGGCAGCTTCTTTCTCCTCGTGGAGGTTAGAAGCCCATTTGTGACCCTTCACCACAAAAAGACCAATATGAGTTTTAGAGTAAACAGCTACAACAGACATCTTGGGGTTGAAAAGCTGATTTTAGGCTTTTTATATTTCCTGATAGTTCATTTATTGATCAGCTATCTGACCAAAATTGAGAGCCATCTGCAATGAGGAAATGTGTCTTTTCTTTGATTTAAAATTATCATTTTGGGTTATTTTCAAATAAAAGTATGCCGGCATGCTGGATAAAACCTTCACATTAAAATGCGTACATAGCTTAGACGTTATTCACTCTTGTGGCTTTGTAAATCTTAACAAGGGTATATCTCCTTTGAAAGTATTCCAAGTTTTAGCCTAATCTGATAATCCCTTCATAGTCTATAGTTATTGCATTTATGTTCAACCTTTTAATGAGACCCGTAGGTCACCAGTACGGCACTCCTGAATGGTCACTCCTCCTTACATCTCTATTATTCTGGTGATAGCCTGTCTGACAAGCTCTCATTTTCACTGTAATTTCTAAGGGTTTGCACGGTCTTGACAAGGCAAGCTTTCATTCAAGAGCTTAGAGTCTAATAGCTTTCAAACTCTGCTAAAAATAAAGTGTAAAAAATTCAAATTTCTGACTTATTGGTCGTTTTGTGGTGGAGGGTGACATTTGTTTTGGGTATGCATCCTAACAAAACAAAACAAAAAAAAGTTATGAAAACAAGTACATGGTGGATTTCTAAAGTAAATGGTTAAAATGGGTAATTTTTCATGGGGAATGTTCTTCTGAACTAATAACATAAATTCAACCCAAGATAATCACTTTGTAAAGTGCAAGAAAATGTAAAACCAGAAAAGTGGGGGGAATATCTCTCAAACAGGCCCAGAAAAGAGCCTCAGAAAATAGCGTGGGAAACAGGTTTCAATATTGGCTCAGTGAATGCCCTTTCTGATGACGAGTTTCTTGTGCTGCTTAACTTGCCTTTTCCCCTTCACCTAGTAAAAATACTGGCCGGTATTCTGAAAATTGTTTTATCTTTTATCTTATCTTCACTGTGTTAATTGTCATAACAATTTTCAAAGGCGTACTTATGATTGGTTTGAAATGCGCAAATGACCAGTACGAAAGACAAAAGTGCGCAATGTGAGCCAATGGCCTACGCTATTTCTGATTGCTATGGCAATTAAAATAAGATGAAAGATGAAAACAATTTTCAGAATACTGGCCCTGGATATTTAATATGCAACAGTCCTCTCTTTAAACAAAAATATATGTGAAAATCTTTCTTTTCATTATGATATTCAGTGAACCTGGATGAAAAAAATGCCTTAAAAAGTCATTATTATTATGGGCTTATTCATTCAAAGTTTTTCAAACGAAATTGTCCAAAAGTCCAAGTCTGTAATTTATTCAGAAACTCTGCCAGACTGCCACTGAAGTGAATAAACCATCTTCTGCTGTTTCCTATTTCCCTACTAAAAAGATGTAATAATAAAAAAAGTTTTACCTAAAAAATGCATTTTTTCAGTAGTGCACAATGAAAAGCAAAGGCTTCTGAAAAGCTATAATTAGGAAAAGTTAAATAAAATAAAATTGGAAAAAATTGAATAAAATAAACACCTAGACTGTACAGTACTCACAGAGAATTGAAGATAATAAATATTTTGAATAAGCACATCAGACCTTATGTATAATGGCGATATTAGATATAAACAGACTTGTAAGAAGATACAAACACGTTTCAAAAATTTTATTTTGACATTTCCCTTGAAACAACCAAAAAAAATGAGTTAGAGTAATGTTCTCACCTAAACATTGTAAAATATACTGGAGGAATGCATAAGAAACAAATAAGTAATACTAATAATACGGTAAATCAATGTGAACATAAATATAAACAAAACAATATTGTACAAAACTTTTGAGTACCTGCTCTGCATTGATTTTATCTAAGCAACATGTTGCCAAAACACTGACAGAAAGGTCAATGACCTCTTCATCTTCAATCTTTTCTTTCAGGATTGCGAGAAGTTTGCTTCCACCATCTGATGAATATAACTTTACAAGAAAGTCTGTGTAGAATTGCTTGGAATTGTGAATTTTCTCCCTGATGTTCTTCAAAGCTGACGTGATGGTTCCCGAGTCAAATTTTGGGTCCACTTTGGAAATAAGCAACTCAATCGTCCCAGGTCCAGCTTTGGAGCTGCAAGAAGAAGGAGGCACTGCCATATCCACGACCTCTTTTGAACATCAAAAACGCTGTTTTGTATATGTGCTGCACTGCATATGCATGCACTGCACTAGTGTATGTGGCGCGCGGCGCAGGTTTGTATGCATGGTGTACATCAAGGCTATGCATCAAGGTATATCTCCGCACATACTAGTAGTGTATTTGAGAACGCGGAGTGGTTGAGGCGATCACCTGACAGTCAAAATGGTCATATGACCATATCAAGGACCCATCATAGCCTACAGTGCGTGCTACCATACAGCTGCATGCTGCATGCTAGCCGACGGATCTGATCCTGTATGTAAACTGTATAGCATTTCGTCTGGTATTGGTAAAATTCCTACAACAGTACAACAACTGATGGTCGGTGGTAACTGTGAAAGAAGTGAATAGCACTGATAGTGAACAGTGAGGACAGGTGACACTTACAGTTCTTATCTAAATTCAAGTATATTCTGTGTAAAAAATACACAGATACAAGTCCACGATCGACTGAGCAAAAACTAGGGTCTACAAGTTAGTAGAAGGTCTATTGTTTGAGTCAGAGTGTTAATACTAGTCTAGTAGTAGTAGTAGTAGCAGCAGACTACAAAACATGTAAGTTAGTAAAAAATAAGTAAAAGTAAATAACGTCAAATGAATAGCCAAAAACAATGAAATTGAAATATATCATAATTGTTAGGGCCATATCGTGGTTTAGGAAACCACTCGTTCATTTGACGCACGCACTTGTGTACAAAGAGAATGGAGGTGGAAATAGGAAACCAATGCGTGTGACTGAATAAAGCGCTGCTGTACAAAGTGAACGGTGGTTTCCTATTTCACGATAATGCCATTGTTAGAAACAGTGAGCATGGTGAGTGTGAAATGTGTAATAGAACCCACATTACTTTATACTAGTGCATTAACTGGATCTAGCGCAGCTGTGCTGTGTGAGCTTGGTTGATCTTGGTGATTTGTTTGTACTAACAGTTAGCTTGGTAGGCAGCAGTGCTGTGTGACTTGAGTCCGGACTCGAGTCCAATTCTTGATGACTCGGACTCAAGTCCAGTTTTTCTCACCTGGACTCGGACTCGGTCCCAGAAATTGTGACTCGGCGCCGAGTCATGCACGAGTCCAAGCAGTAGCAGCCGTGCCGTGTTGCGCCTTTTCTAAAGTATTGACATTGAATACATTTTGGTGTGATTTATTTTTTTTTTAAAGAGTAGGCCTACCAGGGAGAACAAAAAGATTTAAGTTTGGAAAATGTAGGCCTACTATACTGCACAAAACTTTTTTCATTCAACGTTTTTTCTCAACTTTATATTCTTGGGGGGGGGGGGGTCTCTTTCAAGCCAATAAGCCATATATTACCCCTTCCATGCATCCTTCAAATTTACTGCAAACAAAAGTGTTTGATCATTTTTGAAAAATCATGTTAACATGTTATACAACTATTTGTATTCTTAAAAATTATATATGATTATTGTATTTCAACATATTGCACGAAAAATGAATGAAATAAATGACATGAAATGAAATTTCTCATCTTTGAGGAATAATCATGAATGAGTTTAGAATGCAAAACTTTATTAGCAAATGAAAACTAAAAATACTGAATTTAATTATATAGTATTTATTGTCTAGTACAGCAATTCATTGCTCACTGGTTGACATTTGATTTATTTATAATAAATGACTATATGATATTGAAATAAAAAATAATGTATGTAATCATGTACAGTATGATTTAGGTAGATAGAACATTAATACAATAAACAAAACAATGCATTTGGGATTGATTGATAAATATAATTAATATAAATATATTAGGAGGATTCATCTGAAGTACTGGTATCTATTTTGAGGGAGGGAATTACAGTGATCATTCTTTGTAAAGAGGTCCTTGGGACCATGAAAATTGCCTTGTTAAAACAGGATTGAAACAAAAAAAATAGCCAAGAAATATAAAGAGTTGGAACCAGCAAAATTATCTTGTTATAAAAGCATTTTGTTATATCTTGAACTGTCTATTATGAGGTTCCACTGTAGATGTAATTTGTTTTCATGTTTAGGAAGATGTCAATGTAATGTGAACTTAACTTTTGACTCGGACTCGATTTTTTTTTTTGACTTGGACTTTGAGGCTATGACTCGGACTTGGACTCAGAGATGATGACTCAGACTCAGACTCGGATACAGCACTGGTAGACAGACCTTGTAAACTTAAGTTGTGACCCTCCATCACAAATGACCAATAAGTTGCATAAGGAGGTTTTGAGTAAACAGCTAAGCTAAAATATAGACCTTGGGTTTGAAAAGTTTATTTTGTTTTTTTTTTTCTATGTTTTCTGATCTAGTTTATTTATTGATCTGCCATCTGACTAAATTTGAGAGCCATCTATGATGCAGAAATGTGTTTTTCTCTTTGATTTAAAAGGACCATTTTGGGAGAATTTTGAAATAAAAGTATGCCAGCATGCTGCCGGGTAAAACCTTTAAATTATTAAACATCATGTGTATATAACTCCAAAGATATTCACTCTGTGGCTCTGAAAATCCAAACAAGGAGAGAAATATATCTCTATACTATTTCAAGTTTGAGCCTTGTCTGATAATCCCTTCATAGTCAGTACTAGGGAGTTTACATTCAACATTTTAGTGAGACAGAAAATAGGACACCAGTATAGCAACCCTGAATGGTCACTCCTTTTTACATCGTGTTTTCTCGATTATTCTGGTGATTAGCTAGTCTGACAAGCTCTCATTGTCACTGTGATTTCAAAAGGTTTTCATAGTTTTGACAAGCTAAGGTCTATATATCATTCAGAAGCTTAGACTCCAATATCTCATACTATGTTAAAATGTAGAAATGTCAAATTTCCGACTTATTGGCCATTTTGTGGTGGAGGGTCACAGTTGTGTGCAATAGGTGAAAATGATAGCCATGAATGCTGCTGACCAGACATTTACATTCAGAATTTGCAGATAATGAAAGTGATTTAAACCAGACAGTAGAGGCGAAAGGCCAAAGTTGGAGACTTTGTACTCTTTCCTATTTTGGAGACTGTCTCCATTGTCAGAGACAAGTTTTATCAATAATTTGGGTAGCCCATTAAGGATACCACTTTTCTTTGTTGACATTTGCTTAAAAAGAATTGATTTGGCTCAACTTGAAAAAGTGATAACGAGATTCCTCATGAAAATAACCCCCTTTTACCATCTACTTTAAGAATCACCTTCTGCTTTTGTTTACAATTTTTATTTTATTTATTTTTTTTTTTGCTGATGTCTGCAAACAAAACAAATGGGCTTCTGACCACAGTGAGGCAAAATCTTGACTGGAGTGGGAGAAACTGCCTTGTTTTTTGTTTTGTTTTGTTTTTCTTCTTTTTAGACTCTAAACTAAATTTGTACAGAAGACAGTCTCTCAAGTTGGAGAGACTTGGCTGTTCATGCCTCTACAGCCAGAAAGTGAGGGGGAGGGTTCGTGTAGGACGAGTCCTCCAAGGTTGCAAACCTCTCTGCATATTACTTATCCATTCTAATAATAGTATTAAATGGAGGTTTATCAAGGATTTTAAATTGCTTTTATTATTTCAATGGCAAATTTATTAAAATAACACTTGTCTCAATAAGATAATGTGAAACCATATAGGATAACTTCTGTAAAAAAATGTTTGTACATGCAGAGAGATTTTTTGGTTTGTTTTTGTTTTGTGGTTGTTGTTGTTAAAGGCATTGGCTAACTTTGTGAGTAGCTGATTTAAAAAATTCTCAAACTAAGATGAAACATGTGTATGAGTACTTGTATTTGTACTTAAAAACCCTGAAACCAACCATAATTTGGAATGAAAAAGTGTAAGTTAGACGCAAATGGCGATTTTATTATTCTTCGTCTCAGGAGACAATCACTAAGAGGGCCACTTTGCTTGAATTTGAAAATGCCGTTGTGTGCCTCCCGCCGCGTGATTCGCCAGTATACACAGTATGGTAAGGTGAGTCACACGCGCATGCGCACTCCTTACGTCTATTCTGTGCAACCAACCCTCGTATATTTTTCAAACATTGGTTCACATTTTTGATATTTAAAAATACTTCCTGTGGATATTATACTTTGAAACTTTCAGACTGGTATTTTTACACTATAACCCTATGTTTATCCCATTTTCAAGTAACAAAACAAGATTTTTAAAAATCATAACAATGTTAACCAAGGTCTTCAATTTCAAATTGCAGATAAGGTGATAAATGAAGAATGGCTGAAGAGACAAAAGAAGAGACGGCACTTGTCAAACATACCGGAGGATGTCACTGTGGAGCAGTGAGGTTTGAGGCATTGGCCCCAGCTATTATTAATGTATTCGACTGTGAGTAAGTCACAGAGAAGATTGTTTGAATCTTTAATTACTGGTACTGGACAGAGATATAGTCTAAGACATGCCACCCTTCTCCCTGCAATGCATTATTACAGTAGTTGGGCTCTAAATTCATTACAGGCACACATAGTTTGTGGATTCAATTTTTCAAAAAGTGAAGATCTAATAAATTTGTTCAGAGCATTATTTTATGAAGAAAATTTTATCAAACTTGGTCCAAATAAATTTGACACCCTTCAACTTTACAAAGTAAAAAAAAACAACAAAAAACAAAAATCAGGAAAATACAAGTTACAGCTTTTGAGTTATTAACGGTCAAAAAGTGTAATGTTTTTTTAACACCTAGTATATTCATATATCCTCTTTCATTTTAAATATTCCAGTTGCAGTATCTGTGTCAAGAAGCAAAACAAGCACTTCATAGTTCCAAACTCAAAGTTCAAAATTTTACAGGTAAGTTCCTCAAAAGCCATCAATTAATGGAGGACATTGTGGAGACTGACCACATTTACCTCTCTGTTTCATAGCTAAAACTCTTTGACCCACCAGCTGGGACTGTGCATAAGTGCAAGACTGCCGGTTTCTCAAGCCAATTTAGACTTGGAAAGCAGATTTGCCAAGTTTTTTGAGCATGAAGTCATGAAGAGAATAGAAATGCATCACCAAAAAAAAAAAAAAAGCAAGAAGAGGAAGGGGAGAGAGAGAGAGAGAGAGTGAGAGAGAAAGTGGTGGAGAGAGGGTTAAGCATAGTTCGACAGATCTTGTTTTGTTTAGTTCCCTCATATTTTTCTTCCGTGCTTGTCTACCTTGTATTATTAGGGAGAGGACATACTGTCCTGTTACACATTCAACACTCATCAAGCCAAACACACGTTCTGTAAAGTGTGTGGAGTACAAAGCTTCTACACACCCAGATCGAGCCCAGACTGTAAAGGTCAGTTTCAAACAATTATGAATGGTAGTTTCCAGAAAGTCAGCAGGAATAATAGAAGTGGTCTTTTTATCAGTCATGGCCTATTGGTTGTGTGTGTTGGGGGGGGGGAATGGGGTATGTAATTGTTGCCCCTCCCTTCTTTGAATAACTAAGATTTTTAGGGGGCAGGGGGTAGAAAGGGGTATTCAGAAATTTCAATTTCAATTACTTGGTGACAATGTAGATGAATGATATTGGATGTAGGGTGAAAGATACCTGGGGCAACAGGTGATTTCGCCCTCGGCGGAGCTCAAATAACTCCCTAAAATCTTTAAACCCTAATTCTTAGGGGCGACCATTTTCTTCAGAGTCCCTTGCCTCAGCTCTGAAAATAAGCAATAAATTTGCAAATCTTGATCTAGGAGCAGCAATTACTTGGTGACAATGTAGATGAATGATATTGGATGTAGGGTGAAAGTTACCTGAGGCAACAGGTGATTTCGCCCTCGGCGGAGCTCAAATAACTCCCTAAAATCTTTAAACCCTAATTCTTAGGGGCGACCATTTTCTTCAGAGTCCCTTGCCTCAGCTCTGAAAATAAGCAATAAATTTGCAAATCTTGATCTAGGAGCAGCAGAATGAACATTTCTTGATACACACACATTAATGCATCATACTGATACTCAATTACACATACTCTCAAGGAGAAAATTGGAATATCAGCAATTAAAATTAAACATAGCTCCCTTGGTCCTAGAAATAGTTCCTGTAAAGTTGTTCATGGGAGCTATTTCAGAGGACAGCTCTCGCGGGGAAAAGAGTGTTTATTTTACCCTGATTGTATGAGATCCTTGGACCAGTAAGAAGTGCTCCTTCCCATGGTGATTGAAACTGAAAAAAAAACCCAGTGCCATCTTATCCAGTACATGAAATTCATGCCATCTCACCTCTCATTGGTGTCATCTTGTGTAAAATATCTGCCATCTTATCCTGTACATGAAATGGGTGCCATTTCACCTCTCATTGGTGACATCTTATGTAAAATATTTGCCATCTCACCCAGTAAATGAAATTGGTGCCATCTCACCTCTCATTGGTGACATCTTATGTAAAATATTTGCCATTTCACCCAGTAAATGAAATTGGTGCCATCTCACCTCTCATTGGTGACATCTTATGTAAAATATTTGCCATCCCATGTCTAGTGTGTATCGTTTAATCATAAAATTTGCACCATCTCAAATATGAGCTTTATTGGAGGAGTCTGCACCTTTGAATGTTTTTTAAACAGATATATGGCACCATACAAATGCTGTGAATCATCGTCATCATCATGAGCTGCATCCTCTCACCAGAAAACTACCATCTGCACAAAAGTGGTGCTGTCTCACATACTCTCTGTGCATTCTCAAATATTGAATTTGAACACATTTGTTTATGCCATGCATAAAATGAAAACGATTCTTGCTGACCATAGCCCTATTTTTTGTTGTTGTTGTATTCAGGAATCTGCCCTCACTGCGTAGACCCAGGAACGATTAAAGGAGAGATTATTGAGAAGTTTGAAGGAGTTAAGTGGGAAGAAACCTTTGCAGCAAAAGGGGGTTATGCAGTGCTTAATAAACATTAATGTAGGCAGGTGGTAGAACATAACTGGGGGTACATATTAATTCTGTCGTGGTCTCTTTTTATTTTGCCCATTAGATATGGAAATTTTTATTTCCATGCAAGGTCAGGAATATAATCAAAGAAAAATATAACCATTTACAGAATAATAGTGTTGCCATTCACTTGAAACTAGATAACTAAATAACTGTTGGTCGAAAATGAGGAATGATGCATTAAGTCTATGTAATTCATTTAGAGTACTTCATCTTTAAAATGTTAGAATTTTGAGGTTTTTGTATTCAGAGAAAATTTGTGAAAATATGATAATTTGTTTGGCATGCCTTAAAAGGATGTCATACAATGATGTTAATTTAAGATAACATTAGTCAGCTCATGGGTCATGGATGAAATTTGAGCCATAATTACTCTTCATATTATGACTTTATTATTATTATTATTATTATTATTATTGTTATTATTATTATTATTATTATTATTATTATTATTATTATTATTATTATTATTATTGTTATTATTATTGTTGTTGTTATTATTATTATTATTACTATTATTATTATTATTATTATTGTTATTATTATTATTATTATTATTGTTATTATTATTGTTATTGTTATTATTATTATTATTATTATTATTATTATTTTAGTTAGCACTGGGAAATATGTGTGAAATATATGATTGGATTATTTGATTACCGGTAACGAACATGAGGCAATTACAGATTTATGTGTGAAGTTGAAATCACAAGTCAACTATTAAAGGGCTGTGTTATAAAATTAATCCCAAATGTTGTACCTGTGGGAAATGGAGTAACCTGGAGAACTTGTGTTTCATTCTAATATATACTTCAAATCAATTGATGCCATTAATGTTTTTGTTTTTTATTGCCTATGTAGTTTCCAGCCATGGGCATGCATGATACTGTGCCACAATTTATGTACATGCACTGCCCGGTTTAGGTGGATCTAAGGGAGGGAAGTACCAAGTTGTATGTGTTCCTCCACAGACTTTGCCCCTCCCAATGCTGACTGTGCTATATATTTAATTATCCTTTAATGATTCCCTTTTTTTTCATTCTGAAGCCATTTAGTCAATTTGAAATGTACTCATTCTGTGTAATATGAATGCTTGGAAAAATTTTATACATAAAAGTGTAATATTTTCTAAATAAAATGTGTTATTTCAACAGTTTTGTTTGATTTTTACCTGTGTTATTTTTAATATTAGTTGAGAAATGATGAAGAGGGAAAGTGGGACAGTTGAGGAGGATGCTTAAGATAAAAGCAAGTTGAGAGAGGGAGTGCTATCATGGTCTTAGGGTCAGTGACCCCTCGTAAGAGAGAAGAGGCTGACGGTAATAAAACGATGATGGAGATAGACAAAGACCCTGTTTACACCGCGGGGCCGGCCCAAATTGCGGTACTTGGTACCGCAATTTTGTCGTTTACACTACCTATTCTGGGCTGGCCTATTGATGTAAATGTTTCACCGGTAGCGGCGCTCTGCATGTAAAAAACGATTTAATTGAGGGGCGCGCGAAAAGCAGACCCGCATTTGGTACCACATTTGGGTCCGCGTGTGTTTACACCAAAACTAGGCCGGCCTTGGGCCGGCCCGAGACTACCTCCTGAGGTGGTACACATCGCACCCGCATTTGGTACCGCATTTGGGTCTGCATTTGGGTCCGCGTGCGTTTACATCTAATTTTGGGCCGGCCTCGGGCCGGTCTATTGCTTGGTGTAAACGGGGTCACAGTGATAATCACAAACTGCTGAAAAGAGGGACAAAAAGGTACCAATACATTCATGGGAATGATATATTGCAGAAGAACGAAATATGATGTGATGGCATACTGTCCGGCCGTGCATGAATTCTATGCCTTTTTTGGATTGGTTTGGTTTGGCTTTGTTTATTTGCCATTTTTCTTTTCAGTAAAAAATATACAACTCAAGCAAATACATGTACTATACAAATTATGCAATTTGAGCAAACCTGGCAACAAGACCGTGCATATACTGGATAACATCATTTTATAACTGACAAAATGTGTTTCATGCATCCTTTTATTACCAGGCTGAATAATTTCACAATACTATCGTACTAGCCCAGATGGGTGAAATGCAGGAGAATGCTATTTAGTGTGAATAGGGTGTGAGAAGTGTGGGATTATTTTTTTTTTCATGTAGCCTTCAAATTCTCCCTATTTCTTTCTCTCCCCATTCCCCCCCCCCCCCCAGCCCATTGCATGTATAGCCAGTTAGTTAGCCAAACCACTACATCTGAAGGGGGAATTTATAATGGTACTAGCTAAGATTTGGAGGGGGAAAGTACAGACTCCGGTACAGACTACATTTAGGTCAGTATAGGGGCTGGGGCTTGTATAGGTAGTTGCCTTGCATGCACTCCTTTTCTTGTTATCTTATTGTTTTGAAATCAAAATAGGGCAAAAAAGTTTTAATTGAACCAGGAATAGCAAATGGAGCTCTTTTGATATTATGTGACACAAAGGCCTTTTATGGGGGTGGGGGGGGGGGGGGTGGGGGGCAGTCCATTCCCAGTAGTTAGGCATCTGTTCATATAACTTATTTTTTGCACACAGGCACAAACTTTTTCTTTTTGGCTGTAGAGACTGATAAGGGGGGGGGGGGGGGGGTTGCTGCCCCCATTTTTTCTCTGCACTCACGATCATGACATTGCCAGGGGCGTAACAGGTACCTGTTATCAGGGGGGGCAGAGCCACAAATTTCCCGGTAACTAGTCTATGTCTAGAATCTGGAGTGGGGGATGAAAAACTTTTTTAACGATTTTTTTTCCCCTCTCACACACACATTTTGATATCCATTTTGCGAGCGAGCGAAGCGAGCGAGCAGAAAATAACCACTTTTCCGGTTTTGAATCGCATTTTCGAATAAGAATTCTAAAATATGATGAAAGAGCGAAGCGAGCGAGCCAAAAATAACCACTTTTTTGTTTTCAGTAGCATTTTCAAATAGAAATTCTAAAATATGATGGTTGTTTATGGTAGATATTCAGAATTTTTACTAACTGATTAATTAAAATATATTTTCTTCCTTAAAAAGTGTGTCTGCATGGGGGGAAATTTGTACACACCATCTCCCCTCTTCCCAAAGTGGGGGTGATAGATCCCCCACCCCCCGGAAGTCAAGCCAATGTAGTGCTCCCTAGAGGGGAGGGTGCAGGGAGGGGGGAGTTTCCCCCCTCCCGCGCGAAGCGCGGAAGCTCCGACGTTTCTTTGAATTGTTAGTTGTCGGTAATTAATAATTAATCTTCTGCGATGTAACTAGGATTTCATTTTAGGGAGATGGTAGTTCTCCCTAGGGGGAGGGTGCAGGAAGCTCCGACGATTTTTGCTGTCAGTTCCCGCTCTTCTTACGCTTTCTGCCTGTTATCGGGGGGGGGGGGGGGGGGGGGGGGAGAGGGCATAAGTATAGCCAAAAATTTCCCGGTAATTAAGTCTAGAATCGGTGGTGTAGCTAGGATTTCATTTTAGGAGGACGATAGTGCAAAGCGCACTCTCTAGGCATGCTAGGGGCAGAGGCGTCGATCCATTTTCCTGATTGGGGGGGGGGGGGCAAGACGACCAAGCGGAGATGAACCCACGGCTGCTATTTGCACACACACACACACACACACACACACACACACACACACCCACACACACATATGTATGTGTGTGTGTATATATATATATAAAACATAGGCCTATATCAACGTGAAGCATTTTCAAATTGGGGAAATTAAGCAACTTGCTAAGTGAACCATCCTGTTTTTTGTTTTGTTTTTTTGGTTTTTTTTTTCAATTTTGCGAGCGAGCGAAGCGAGCGAGCACAAAATAACAAATTTCTTGTTATGAGAGAAGAGTTTAGTTATCATATAGGCATAAATGATACCTGATATATGTATATGGTTACTTCGCTGCCAAATATGAACTCTATTTTGTCACATCGCTGGTCCATTGTTGCTGTTTTCCCCAAAACCACTCTGTTTTCAATATTACGAGCGAGTGAAGCGAGCGAGGAAGCACACACTGTTTTTCATGATAGATGTAATAAACCCTTTGGCAAATTACGCTGTGAGTCAATGAAACATCTACATTGTCTATTCGGTCTCATCTCACCGAATTCGTTTGCTTTTCAAAACCTTTAATTTGAAACGAGCGAGCGCAGTGAGCGAGGAAAAATATACCCTTTTCCATATGATAGAAGTGTTATTTCGTCATTATAAAAATGTCATAAAAATGTGATATGCGCTATACAAGAACGGAATATTATTATCATCATTATTATCAGAATACACTATAAACCTGTCATGCCTGTATGATATCTAAATAATACATCCGATCACCTGTGTGCCGAATATGACACTGTTTTAGCTACCTCGCTTGCAATCCGAATCCATTCTGTTACTACTATAGTGAGCAAAGTAAACGACCGGTCCCGGCAAAATTATATGGATTCGTCCCAAAATATTTGTCAACCACCTTGCTGCCCAAATAAAGTGATACTTTGGAATCTCGCTGCTATAATAAGCTACTTGCTGCCCGAAATCATCTTGTATCTAGCTTTTACCAGCGAGAGTACAGTGGAGTAGCGAGCGAGTTAACGAAAAGTATGTTTTTGTTTTGCGTTTTTTTTTTAAATCCAGGCCGTTATCTCCTGAAATTTTATCTATTTTTAGGTCAACTGGCCGCTCGATTTCTAGGAGTGATATCTTGTGTGGTTATATTACTTCCTATGAGTAGAGGAATAGTATAACATTAGATAGAAACACAAGACGCAAACCGATTTCCTTTCATAAGAATAGTAATTATCATCGGCATTGGTTAAGATACAATAAATGCGAGCGAGCGAAGCGAGCGAGCGCTTCCCAGTGTCCCATTTTCTTTCTTTTTCCTTGTTTTACGCTTTCATTTAACTTCCTTCCTTCCTTTTCCTTTCTTTTCTCTTTCTTTTTTCTTTTTCCTTTTTTCTTTTTTTTTTTGGTTGGGAAATTATTGGGGGGGCAAAATGATATCTTTGCCCCCCCCCCCCCAGGATCGACGCCTCTGGCTAGGGGAGGGTGCAGGGATGGTGATTTTCCCTTCCTGCGCGAAGCGCAAAAGCTCTGACGTTTCTTTGAATTGTTCGTTGACTGTTCCCAGCCTCTTACATTCTCTGCCTGTTATCGGGGGGGGGGGGGGGGGGGGGGGAGGGGGGCAGAGCCGAAAATTTCTCGGTATCTGACTCCAGAAATAGAATATGCGGAGGTGAGCCTGCACCGCGAGTTGCTTGTTGCGAAGCCCTTAGCGGGTGGGGCCCAGGGTTCTGGCTCAGGGCCCCTGATGGGGGTCTACAGGGAAAGCCACTGCGGGGGTCCAGGGAGTGGAGCACCCGGAAACTCCGGGGTTTTGGTACTAAATTTTCCCTCATTTCTTTTGTTTCCCTTTGCTTTTTTCTTTTTTCCCCTTTCCCTCTTTTCCCTCTCTCTCTTCTTCTTTCTCCCCTTTTTCCTTTTTTCTTTCCCTTTCTCCTTCTTCCTTTCCCTTTCTCCTTCTTTCTTTCCCTTTCTCCTTCTTTCTTTTCCTTTCTTCTATTTTCTTTTCCTTTCTTCTTCTTCTTCCTTTCCCTTTCTCCCTTCCTTTTTCTTCCTTTCCCTCCCTTTCATTTTTTCCCGGTGGTTTGGTGGATTTTCCCGCTGAAATCCTTCAGGGGGGGCACTCTGCCCCCCCTGCCCCCCCCCCCCCCCCCCCCCCCCCCCGGCTGTTACGCCACTGGACATTGCATCAAATTTTCTTGAATATCTAGTCGATAGGACCTTTTAAATTCTGTTGTTCTTCATTTTCCTTGAGGATCTCTTATTTTGTCCCCCTTCCCATTTTTTTTTTTGGGGGGGAGGGGGGGCCGGGTCAGATAGCACTTGATCATATAGCCCCACCCCCTGGCTGTAGATTATACATGTACAGTATTCCCAGTATTCCTCACATTGAAACTCCTCAATAGTCAATACCTGTAACTGTTAGCTCTTATTCGATGATATGATGAAAATTGCTCTATTTGCATCCCACTAATTACTGCTCAAGCCCCATTGATTATGAATTTTCTCTAAAGTTATAAAATGGACTGAAAATGCAGACAAGCGCATACTCGCGATCACCTGACAATAAAATTAGTCACATGACTTCAACATCCTCCGCGTTCAATTCACCAGGCAGTCAGCTAGTACATGCACTGCCTGGACCTTTGGCCTGGACTGTTCAGAGCTCACACACATCAGCAACACCATACAAATTAAGTGCACGTACCGACACACAGCCTGAGAAGGTGAAGGTGAATATATATATCGAATTCGTGGGGAAAGTGAATTTGTGGGTGACAGTTTAAAATGACCAGCAGCTAGCTAGCTAGCAGCCAGCAGGCAGCCAAACTGCCAAAGTCGGATCCCTCCTCGATCCTCTCAATGATAATCTTTGAGTTTGATATAAAGCAGCCTTGCTAGCCACATAATCAATCATGTCTTTCGTTTTAGAGCTCCTTGTGGCCAGCTAGCTGGACATATTAGGCACAAAAATGGAAGAGTAGTATTCGAACCAGTGTCCATGCTTGGTCAGCTTGTCTACATTCCAGTGCAGTCTCACCCTCCGTCATCATGTGCATTAAATGATTATGTTATTGTTGGTTCATCTAGAATCTAATTCTAACGTAGATCGAGATTTACTTCATATTTCGCTGACGCGCTGGAGTCACCTTGGAAGCCATTGGCTGCAGCCACACAGAGCTGAACTCCTAACTAGTCTGTGTGAGACTGTGAGTGATATTGATATTAGGTCTCCAATTTGAGAGTGGCATGATGATATGAGTGGATGATAAGCATAGCATAGCCTCTAACATGTCTAAGTACAAAAAAGGAATAAATCGCAGGGCCGGATCTAGGTGGTGGCCGAATCGGCCGTGTCCCCCCCCCCCCCCTTTTTGAAAAGCAGAATAAGCAAAATTTTAGGGTGAAAGTGCTGAGGACCCCCTTTTCAGGTAAAACAGACACCTGGAACAGCTGACCGGCCTCTCCTTTTGAGAAATTCTGGATCCGGCCCTGAATCGCCAACAAAAGTAACAAATTGTGCAATGCCAGTGAGTCCAGGGGTGGTGATATCCTGATTCTGAGCACCATTTCATCTAGAAAAATAGATTTATTAAAGATTTTAAGACTATCGTTGTCCTTAAAATGATGCTTGAAATGGAATGTTGAAAGTTGAAACCTCTGAATTACCAGCTAGTCAGTTATGGAAATCCCAGCAGAAATCTACTTGGGCTTGAATGCAAGCAAAAGCAAGCAAATTTGCATAAAATGCTTTCATGGGTTTTTACCTCATCTACCTGCCGAAAGCTTTTTTACTGACTGAGCAAGATATAACTAAGAGTCCATTTTTAACAAACATATACTCATCATGTCTCGTATATCAGATAGTCTTGCTGAAAAGGTTTTTCAAATACCGATTTAAAAAGATTTTACCAAGGAGTTTCAAGAGCTGGAGTCACATCTAACGCATTCCCTTTGAAGTGACGTTCGATGCTGCCAGGAAAAAATATGTCAGGCATGTGCTTAACTCAATCTTCCTTGCAGATACGTACTACGTAGGCAAAAGTTTTCTGCCTGGCTGCAAACTTACGGGCCATTTTCAAAGGGAAATATGCTTTTGTAATGATAATTACTTTTCGCTACCACTCGTCTGATAATATGAGCAGTACACAGTGCTTACATTTACAGGAGGCAAGCGAAAGGAAATGGTGCAAAATTTCCTGAAATATGAATCAAAATTACTTGACTGGGCATGTGTGGGCGCTAATCTGACATATAATATCATAAATAACTGTACTTCAACAAATTCACTTTCTATTTTCATTTGCAGGAAGTAAACGGAAAAGTGTCAAATTGCGGGTTTTAGGATTGTAAAATTTTACTCTTTTTCATGGATTAAAACTGCTATCATGCGACATACGCAAATTTCTGGACACAGATAGGCTTTTGTATTCATATTTTATCATCTGTTCAGTTTTCCCTCTGTTAATTCAAATAAAAAGTGAAATATTAACGATATTCTATTTGTGACAAAAACCAAATACTCCAGCTTTCCCATGATGTTGGCGGCATCGAACCTAGACATCAAAGGCAACAGCACACCTGTAGATTCTATTGTGCAACCTTAGAAAGGGACAGCTGCTTGAAATAATTTGTTGCCTGTTGGGACTCCAGCTCTTAAAACTCCTTGATTTTACATTTCATTGATATAAAATCTCCAATTTCATAATATCAAAATACCATGATTCAGCATGAGCTCCCTGGTGCCTATGTAATATTCATAAGCATAGCTTTTTTTTTAGGTCTCTCCACTTGCAAACATTTTCTCTTATTTACTCCTTTAAAATACACTGTAGCCTATAGACTTGTAGATGACGTTTTTATTTTACCATTGTCATAAATTATTGAACTTGTACCATGTGACTTTCTGTACTAATGTATGTATTTGTGTGTTTGTTTAAATGTGGAATAAACTGAATTGAACTGAACTGAACTGAACTGAGTTGGATGATCACTAAATTATCTTTAATCCTATCTTGTTTAGTTTTGGCATGTTTATTGTTGTTTTGATTTATAGGCACTTGTAATTGAAGTATGAATATTTGCGTTTGGTTTGTTCTTGCTTAGCCTTCGACTAAGTCACAGACAAAATGCATCTGTTTGTCAGCTAGAGTCTGCGACATTTGACTCTTTGACTATTAATGCTGAGGCCACTTTCTTCCACCCTCCCAAAAGGAAAGGGATTCCATGCATGAAGCCAGTCACAGCTTCATTATGCACTCATTTAGCTGTATTGGGGCTCAATCAAAATGTTTGTTCAAATCGAAGGCCTGCATATATAGACTATGTATTGTTTGTGTGGATTGTGAAAATATGCATGAGTAGTATGTTCTGGAAACATGACAGCTCTGTCTTCTGTCGTACCCTTACGCTAGATATTTTGGTTTTTAATTTTCATTCCTGATATTACTGGAATTTTTAAAATTAAATTCTCATTTCTTAAAACATAAAGTGGTAAAGAGCAGTGTCTTGAGACCGAGACATGTCTCAAGACAGTGATTGTGTATCTCGTGTCTTGTCTCGGTCTCGGACGCTTATGTCTTGGTCTCGGCCTCTGTCTCGAAGGGAAATGTCTCGTGTCTCGGAAGCCGAGACATCGGCGAGACACTGAAAAAGAGCTCAATTTTGACGAGTTAATCTCACTGCTTTACTTCAATCTGTAGAATAAAATCACATTGTTTTCATTCTGAAAGTAAAAAGAACCTGAAAGAGAGTAGAGATTCAGAGTTGGATACCTTGAAATACATTTTGTTGATTTCTAATTTTTATTTAACAATCAGAGAATACCAGTGTTGGGTGTCTTGAGACATGTCTCGAGACAGTGATTGTGTGTCTCGTGTCTCATCTCGGTCTCGGATGCTAATGTCTTGGTCTCAGTCTCTGTCTCGGGATCATTGTCTCGGTCTCGGTCTCTGTCTCGTCTGAGACTGTCTCGGACCCAACACTGGTAAAGAGTAAATTAATGGGTGGACCTGGAAACTTTGCTCCAGAAGAGACTGCTTCTTTTAATGAATTGTTGAAGGTAGTGTGTCACTCTTAACATTTACCAGACAAGTAGGAAGACTGTGCTTGTGTAATGGCTAGGTATTTGAGAGAGCATAGACAGCAAAAGCAGCCACTGACATAAAATTTTTGGAATGTTAGTATTTTAAGGTTGTTATTTTGTAATATCAGGGGGGGGGGGGCAAAGATTTCAGTACATTCAGTATACCTTCAGAAATGTGCTTAACAGGTCTAAAATACAATTTTAATATCCCACCTTACAAAAAAAGTACATAAAGAAAGAATACAAAAAGAGAATTTGCCTGCACCCTTATCAGAGAACCCAGAATTAATATCTACTTAGTATATCACTGTGCTGCTTTTATTCATGTTTTCAAACCATTCTTTTTGGAATTCTGCTTTAGAAGAGGGGAGGAGACATGTTGACACAGAGGATCTAGATCCATGAACTTTGATCATTTGATACAAAAGACCCTTTCACAGTGAATGATGCATGTAGATACATGGACCTAGAGCATTTGAGATTTACTGATATGCCTATTTATACACTGAACAGGAAGCTGTACATGTACCAGTGTTTGCATACTCTGCTTCCATATTGTTTTGGTGTATCGATTGTCAAATAGCAGACTTGGCACTGACAAATTTTTGCTGTGTTTGTGAGTATTTTTGTAAGCTATATATTTCTATCATTATGCAAGTTCTAATTTCTCTTCAGTTGATCTGTATATATGTTAATATAATAACATAATTTTGCCTTGTTTATTTTTGGCTGTCTTTTTACTGTTTTTTTTTTTTAAATTCTATTTTTTTTAGCGTAATGTCTTTATCAAGGCTCATCACAAGTGTGTGCCGGGTTCCATGCCACAGTGGTCCATGCAGCTTTGCCAGGGTCCTCTCAACTTCATCTGTTTCAGAGAAGGTACTGATAATAATGATGAAATTGCTTTCTTGCAAAACGCTGATATCCTCAATGCAACTTACTTAAGATGCTAAAACAGTAATGTGTTGTGTATACTATAGGCAACTAACTGATTTGGGAGATTTTCTAAAAAAAAGTTTGCCATTTGCTTATGAGCAAGTGTGCTATTAAGTGCTGATGTTATTCTTAATTCATGACAGACAAAGAATGACAAATGAGAAAATAATGACTTTGATTCAGCTTCAAAATTAAGATTGTACTGTGTAAGTGAAATTCTTTTTGTATTGTCAAATTAGTAACAATAAACCTGTCACCTTTTACATCCTATCTGAAATGTCTGAGCTACATTAATGAACTGCCTTTGAAAACATTTGAATTCTATTGCCCAAATATTCCAGTTAGGACTGCCCAAGTTATCCCATAGAGGTACAGTGTCTCCTTTAGGAGACGCTTTGGCAGTATCTGTAGGTCCAGAAGGGTGGGCATGACACATTATACATCAGCAGAAAGAGAAAAAAATCACTGAAAAATTTGAGTCCATTTGCAATGCAGTATGATGATGCATTTTTGCATTAGAGCAGTTTGAATGCATCTAATCATTAAAGTCTTTAAATTGGCAATGCAGTAAAAATGATATAATCACTATTTCCACATTCAAATTGGCAGTTTCCGCTTAAATTGTACAATCATAATTCATTTTGGTTTGTTATATCTATATTTTTTTCAAACTATGTGAGAGTGAAAAAAATATAATAGTTGTTGCCAATAGGATTGAGGATGATTAATTTAGACCTCTAAAAAGCTCTGTACTTCTATGGGTTAAAGCTGATTTCTTCCTTCTTCCCTCCAGTCTGTTGTTCTTGGAGCTCAGGAATCCATTGCATCCATTGTTGGTTCTCAGAATGTATCTGCTGCCGAAGCTGTACGAGAGCAACACAATCATGATGAATCGTATCATAGGTAAGTTGTGATGGAGGTAAATTCTGTAGGTCTGTTGAGTTATAAGAAATACTGATTCACATCAGATATTGCAATAGCAATATGGCAAATTGACAAGTTTTGCCTGATCAGCACATTACATCTATGTTCTTCTTTGTGTTGTTGTTGGGATGGCACAAAGATCTTTTTGCTTGGGAATGTGTGAAACCAACATAAATATTAACACAGATTATGACAGGATTTCACTTTCCTCTAAATTAATCTTCTTGATAATGATGAAGTCAAGCAAAGGCCAGCCTATTTCTTCTGCTTTCTTGCTCTTCGATTGCTTATGGCTACTGCTTAAATGAAGTTTGTCTTCTCTTGAAATGTTTGCACCAAGTCACCTATGGATTGATGTCAGAAGTTAATAATTTCTGTGTTCAGTTGAAGAGACAGCTTTGTGGCAGGCTAATTACCAAAATGGTGACAATTGGGAAAAAAAAGTTATACAGTGTTTCATGTTGCATAGGTTCATTGTATTTTTGTTTGTTAAAGGAATCTGTCATGGATACTGGTATGTAGTTTGTAACGTTTTTTTTTTATGGCGTGCTAATCTCTTTGTTTTTATCAAGTATATGATGAAAATTAAACCTTTCCTGACTTGTCACTCCATCTTTTCTCAGCCCGGTCTCGTCTCCAGATCTCGTAGTGTGGCCCAGGACCACAGAGGAAGTGAGTCAAGTGGTCCAGATATGCAGAGATCACCAGGCCCCGATTGTCCCATTTGGAACTGGAACAGGACTTGAAGGGGGAGTCCTAGCTCAGTCGGTAAAGGGCCAGTTGTATCCTAGTTTTCATCATGGTCTTATGATATATTGAATAAGCAGGATTTTAAGACTGCTCAATTTTCTTGGCAAAGAATGCATAGGAAATAGAGGTTATGGGAACAGGATGATTGCACCTTCTTGGGACACTTGTGTTCTGGCATGAATTTGATTCTAGGGTTATCTTTTTTCCAGACCATTCCCATTCCGATTTAAGCTCATTAGCTCATGATTACAAAGTGTGAGGGAAAGAAATGCCAAATTATTTTCTGTCTTGTAGAATAGTAGCGTGATAAATTCAGAGTAAAAGACCAAATTATATAATACAGGACTAAAATTAAATATTACTAGGTATGTGTATTTATAAACTGAACATAGTGGCAAGTGCTGCATTCATAGACCTTGGTTACTGTTCTGTGGCAGGCTTCTCTTATCAATAGGCCTAGCATGTTTGAATATTTAGATTCTTTACCCTTCCAATAACCTCTGTCTCTCATTCTCTGTCTTTCTCTCCCTTTCTCTAATGCTCTTTCGCAAACATACATGTACGTGTGACAAGACTGGTATGAGAAAGGATTTTACTTCTTTCTTGTTCTCTGACTTGCAAATTCAGCACCTTCGATGCAACTTTAACATATTGTTATTACAGTGAAACCTGTGTATAAAGACCACTCAAGGGAGACAAGAAGAGTGGTCTTAATAGGCAGGTGGTCTTTATGGACAGGTTTCCTCTAGTACATGCTTCAATGAGAAACCGCATTCAAGGGAAACAGAAAATGTGGCCTTTACAGACAGGTGATTGTTATAGACAGGTGGTCGCTAAAGCAGGTTTGACTGTATTATTATCATTATTATCATTATTACTATCATCATTATTATCATCATTATTATTATTACTTGGGTTGGCATGCCATGTGCACTGACAGTGACAGTGTGTGCGATCAGCTCTCAGCTCTTGCACTGCATTCTAACGTGTAATACAGTCAGCCTAACGTTAGTGTCTATCATAGCATTACAATCAATAACGAATTACACTTGAGCTAAAACCGTATTACAGTAAGTACTTGACATTTTAGAGGTCTTCTCACCCACGACATATCTACTGCACGCTCCGGATCGAATGATGATTGAGCAATTCCTAGCTTGAACTCCAACAATCGATTGTTTGTGTGTGTCATGTCATGATGTGGGTGTGAAGTACAAGTATTTAAATATCTGGTGCATGTTAAATGTCTATGCATAATTATAAAAACCCTCGCTCGACATGCACGGCTGTTTAACATAAATATATTAGCGACAAAAACAACAAAATGGAAGAAGAAGACTGGTTTACATACACTTCTCTCCAATAGGTGCTGAATTGCATGTCAACTGAGCATCAGTCTATTTTGGGTGCTTACTTTGCAATTACAGTGGCTCAATTGACAATTTTGGTGCTCAAATAGCACTTTGGTCGCTCAATTAGCAGCACCTGTCGCTCAGTAGAAAATGATTGTCGCTTAATTGACATGAAAATGACGCTTAATTGAAACAGAAATCTCTCTCTCTCTCTCTCTCAGGGGTCCGTTTGTATAGATCTAACCAAGATGGATGAGATCTTAGACCTTCATCCAGAGGACTTTGATGTGACTGTCCAGCCAGGAGTGACCAGACTAGCTCTCAATCATCACCTGAAGGATCATGGCATGTGGTTCCCCATTGGTGAGATGATGTGCTACTTTTCAGTTCTTTCAAGTACCATAACTGAGAGAAGCAACTTTACCTTGATTCCCTTCTATTCCTACTATAGATGCATGTATTGAGCCTGGAAGATAGCATCTGTTATGAGTTAAATGTATATGATTGATTTATTGTATATATCTGAAAAGGAAGATAACAGATTGTTGCTATACAAGACTTAAGAATTGTTTTGTGGACAGTTCTTTATGAATGCATTGGTTTTTTTTTACCAGTTTGAATTTCATGTATTTTGGTAATGGCTTTAAACAAGGGGTGATGTTATGGATTTTCTTATTGTACACTTGTGATTATGTTTGTATTACCCCAATTATTACATTTTGTTTATTAGAAGTTACTCTTTTTATGCAGCAGAACTCTGATAATTTGCCACTTGCCTCAGACATAAAAGTGCATAATTCTATGAGAATCTCTTTCCTTTTTGTTCCAGACCCTGGGGCTGATGCATCTCTTGGTGGTATGGCAGCAACAGGTGCATCAGGGACCAATGCTGTCCAGTATGGTACCATGAAGGAGAATGTTCTCAACCTAGAGGTTGTGCTTCCAGATGGGTCTATTCTGCACACTGCAGGAGAGGGCAGTAGACCAAGGTAAGTAGGAATCCTGATTGGTTGGTTGATTGATTGATTGATTGATTGATTGATTTATTTGTTGATTGATTTGATTTGATTTGATTTGATTTGATTTGATTTGATTTGATTTGATTTGTTTTGATTTGATTTGATTGATTTGATTTGATTTGATTTGATTTGATTTGATTTGATTTGATTTGATTGATTGATTGATTGATTGATTGATTGATTGATTTTAGACATAAAGAAAGTTAATACTATTGAGCCAGGGACTCTGAGACTTTTTGAAGTGTAATATTGTGTAATTTTGTGATTACTGCGTGACATGAACCATTGGCAAGCATAGACCACGAGCAAGACCTGTGCCAAATAGTTTCTTGATTGACATCTAGATTCAGTTGGCGTGTAAACTAAAAAGTCCCATTGATCCAATAAAAGCTCTAACAACCCCTAACAAATGGATTATAGGATGTTCACGACAAATGAATTTCCACATGTTTTTATTTTTTCGTACTGTTTAAACATTACACAGAGAGTATCATTTCCATGTCCATAATCATACATGATTTTAATTTCTG
The DNA here is from genome assembly GCA_029962745.1 of Echinometra lucunter. Classification (NCBI taxonomy): domain Eukaryota; kingdom Metazoa; phylum Echinodermata; class Echinoidea; order Camarodonta; family Echinometridae; genus Echinometra; species Echinometra lucunter. The sequence goes on along the minus strand of CM057154.1, from coordinate 27,198,491 downwards.
TGACAAACAGAAAGAGTTCTGCGGGCTACAACTTGACAAATCTCTTTGTTGGATCAGAAGGGACACTTGGAATCATCACTAAAGCAACTCTCAGGATATATGGCCTCCCTGAAATGGTAGGTGTCATGAATTTACGGTGTCCTTAATGAAATAATTTTTGAAAAACCATCATGTTTGTTTTCATTAGCAAGGCACATCTTGAATAAAATGAAATGTGTAATCTGTATACGAGTGCTCAAGATCTGGAGATATGGGTTTGCTTGTGATGTTCATGGGATTGCTTGTATCAAATTTACTCATCTGATGTGCAATTAGAAGTTGAATGTTGAACATGAGATATTCTGTTCGTGTTTGTGCAGATGATGTCAGCAGTGTGCTCCTTTGATACAGTTAATGCAGCAGTTGAGTCAGTAACGCAGGTTCTACAGTGTGGAGTTCCTATAGCAAGGATAGGTATGTAACTGGTGACCCTACTGATTCTCCTTGTCTTATTTTGGCAAAGATTTAGGGTTGGGAATAGGCTTAGAACAGGATTTTAAGTTAGGAGGGTTCAAATTAAATTTAAAATGCTGGAGGGCCCTACATGATTCCAGAGGGATGTCTGTAGATGAAATGATGGAAGGGTCACAGGTCATATGAATAACTTGACTTAAGAGAAGATACCACGATAGAAGTAAGGGTCATATGAATAACTTGAGTGAAGATAACACGATGGATAAACATAGCTAGTCGTAATTGTACCATTACTTTTTCTGTGACTCTTTTCATACAGAGTTTCTGGATGAATATGCTGTGGATGCAACAAATAAGTACAGTGATCTAGATAATAGGCTAGCTCCAACTCTCTTCCTTGAGTTTCATGGATCGGAAGCAAGCATCAGATCACAAATAGAAACAGTTGGTAAGTAGATCCGTGTGAGGGCATGCAATCTTATAGCAGGTTGTTCTGAAGGAAAGCAGAGAAATCAGATAAAAAGATGTGTGAAAGTGTGATCAAACTATGTAATCTGATGTACAAAAAGAAGATATGCAAGTAGTTCACCAAAAGAATATGTATATTTCACAGCTATGCAGAGCAATGTAGAGCAACACACTCTGTAAGACTGTTCAAGAACTTTGCAAATCAAGGATTGTAAAATCCTGCAAAGATGTTCGATAATTTTGAATAGGACATAAGCGGACATATTGTAACTGAGTACATTTGCTAAATATTTTGTAGACAAAAATTATGAGGCTTTCATAGAGAGAATAAAAATGTTAGTAAAAATGCATTATTTACATTATTACATACCTCTAATTGTATTCCTTTCTTCAGGTGACATTGTAGCATTGAATGGAGGATCTAACTTTGAATGGGCAGAGAAAATGGAAGACAGGAACAAGCTATGGAAAGCAAGGCATGATATCTGGTATGCCAGTCTAGCCTTACGACCAGGAAGCAAGGTACTAGAGCTATCTTATTCTTGGTTATTTCTACTCTACAAGACACTTCTGTAGGCATACTTGCTATTTTGATACTAAGGCTGGAATTCACATACCGGTAGGTGGCTTAGATTTAAACCACGGTTTATGCAAATTACATGGTATAAGTGAGCTTAATTTAGCAGGTACACTCAGAAAGGTCTAATAATGAATGCGAGTGTTTGGCATAGGACACTGAATTCATGTGAGTTGCTAGGTTTAGACCATGGTTTATTCAAATTTGGATAAGCCATGAGTAAATTTGAACATACCGTGGTCTACACTATAGCAACTAGCGTGAATTTAGCGTCTTATGCCAAACGCGCACGCTCATTATTGGACCATCAAGCGCTTATGCCATGAAAACTGCATAAACCATGGTCTAAATCTAAACCGCTTTTGTGAATTCTGCCCTAAAAGTTCACCAATCACCTGAAAAATAATTTGTTAACAACAAAAAACTCTTCCTGGCATTCCAGGGGTAAACATTTAAAGGAGTTTGAAGAAATAAAGGATGACATAAGATCACTATGTGCAGAATCGAATGGCATTTTAATTTTTTCCAATAAACACTTGCACACGTTGGTATTCAAGTGCCTACAGCATGTTCATTTATTTGAAGTACAATAAAAGAGCAGTGTAAATAAAATGACTTGCTCGGGGGCATAAGTGCTGTGCCGGGAATCAAACCTTGACTTTCGCGTTTCCAGTCAAGTGCCTTAAACCTCTCAACCACAGCACCCCTACATTTTAATTTGGTAAACGCCATAATTCATGAACACAAGTACATGTACGTTAATTAGACGTGTACTCTCTTGTCACTATTGTGTTAATTGAACATGTATATTTGAACTTGCACTATCTTTTATAGATATGATGTTTCAAGCAGATATTTTGAATGTAATATAATGACATGAAATCTCTGACATACAGAGCAAAGTGTCGTTTGATATTTAAGTAAAATTCAATAAAGCCTTTTGTTTAACCTAACCCAGTCAACTGTGACTGTGTTAAGTCAAGCAGGTACAGCTGCAGTCAGTGACAGTAAAGTGTGATTGCTAGATTTTGAAAATTACCTGCAATTCGCAGTATGCCTGAATGTGCATATGGAATTCCACTTTTATATGTCTTACTGGTATTTTTATATTGATAATTTTGTTTTTAAAATGTATATTTTTAAAGTTGTATTTATTGCACTAAATATGTAGACATGAATAATCCAGCTTCTACTGTTTTTCATGTGAAATTATTTAGATATATGTATCAAACATGTTTATGCATGATGAAACAATTATTGAATTGAATTGAAAGTGCTTATGGAAACTGTTAATACTTTATCATCATCCAGGGCTTGTCTACAGATGTGTGTGTACCAATTTCTCAGATGCCTCGTGTCATACTAGAAACCATTGAAGACCTCCAAAGAATGGGTTTTGTGTGTAAGTATTATTCATTCATTACTTGTCAAAAGGTGGAATACATGTAGTAGTGGTATTTCTATTTTTTTTTTTTTTATTGTCATTGATATTTTTCCTGTATTGAATTTTTTTTGCTGCTGTGAAGAAATCTGAGAAAATCTTAACAAAGTAACAAAACTATTTTGATAGCGCATTTTCAACTAGTTTTTAGTCTCTGCAGTACTATGGCAAAATGAATTTTGTGAGGAAAATGTATGTTGATCTTGAATAGCATATACAGAAGAAAAATATCAAATAGGAAGGAAAACCTCATTTAAAAGAAAATGGATGAGATATTGATACAAAGATTCAAGTTCACTTGGCCTTTGAACAGAAATTTATTTTAAACTGATCATGTATGAATTCTCTTTACTGCAAGTATGGACCAGGGCCGGTATTCAATTCAATACTTAATTGAGAAATATGAGTATTTTTATGCCTCCGCCCACCGTAGGTGGTGGCCGGAGGCATTATTCTTAGATATTTACTTAGATAAAATACTTAGCAAAATTGGGTATTCAATTCAATATTTTGGCTAAGTATTTTACTCTAAATCTAAGACACCTACCTAGGAGACTTGAGCCAATTTTTTTTTTAGGTCTTGATTGGCATGCATGGGTTTTTATACGCGCAGTCATCATGAGCTGCGCAGAATTTTATCATAGTGTATTCGAGCACATTTGATGTGACACGCTAATTGCACATTGAAATATGATGTCACAATGCTTAGCAGTAAGAATTTTGGCTTAAAGTTGGCTTACTAAAGTAAAATTGAAAGTTTTGAATTGAATATGACTTAAGCAAATTTCTTAGCCAAGTAAAATACTTAGTCCAAGTATTGAATTGAATACCGGCCCTGGCCTTTAAAACTCGATCCGCCATTTTGTCCAGATCCATTAGAAGGCTGACCTAAGCATCCATCAATATTCATGATCAAAAGTGAATAATTCATTTTGTAAGATGCTTCCAACTAGTAGCATTTGTTTGTACACGTTGTGAAACATTACACACATCAGCTTACCGCATGCGCAGTTTCATGCAGAATAAATGCGCAACAAATGCACACTAAATCAAAGTGTCACAATAAAACTGATCCGTGCAAAATTTATGAGTAATGCAACATTGTTATCGATATCATGGCAATAACGGGTGCTTATTGGCCTCTTCAAATGATCTGAAAGAGGTGGGGCCTGATGCCATTCTTGTAATGATATCGACGCGTGCTGCTTTCCATCTAGTAAATTTATTATATGTCTATGGTATGGACCGTCTCTAACTTAGACTCAAATGAGATTTTATTCTAGCCAGATTTTCATTCCTGTTATTCACTTTCAGATAATATAGTTGGCCATGTTGGTGATGGTAATTTCCATTGTATTCTCTTGCTGGATAGGGAGAGTGATGAAATTAAGAAAGCCAAAGAATTCACTCTCATACTTGGAAGGTAAGAATGAGAAGGATGTGAGTTGTTCTTGCTACAAAATGTATCTATCTGGCACATAGCTATGTAGGACTGGGGGGGGGGGGGGGGGTGAGCTGTTTAAAAAAAAAGAAAAAGAAGGAAAAATAAAGAAACGAGAGGGCCAGGAAAAAGGAGATGGAAAAAGGGAACTTAAAAATAGAAAAAGCTATGACTCACTCCACACCCTCAGTTGAGTAAAAGTAATGTCATGTACTTATTTTTTATTTCTTTCACAAATTAAGACCACTGCCAGCCAGTGCCCACCCAAATGATGAAAGCAACCCCTAAATGGATCCATTCTATATCACTGTCTGAAAGCATATAGGCTTATAACACAAATCTAGTGCCATCATAGACAGGCCTTTTGTTGACATTGACATTGAAAGATGTTGGAAAGAACTCATCAGATCATCTAAATTTCCACTTGAGCTTTGTATTTATTTGTCATAACCTTCAAATTTAAAAATGAAAATTAGTGACCAATTATTTGTGCAGTGGTGAAAGAAATTTACAAGAGCAGTGAGTAACCTATCCTTGAAAAGTTTAAAAACAACCGCTCTGGTTGAAAAGAAATAATAGTTGATACTAAATAATTGTCAAAAGGGAAGAATATGTATGTGTAATCTTGTCTAGAAAAGCTGCTGTAAACAAGAAAACTGTAATAGTTTCACTGATTGCAAGAATATGATTGCAAGAATATTATGCAGTTAGAAGAAACCATTTTGATTTTTCTTCTCTTGCTCTGGTTGTCAAGGAGGGCCATTTCTGCTGGGGGTACCTGCACAGGGGAGCACGGGATCGGCCTCGGCAAGAAACAGCTCCTGATTGAGGAGATTGGCGATGTCGGGATCAACATCATGAAGGACATTAAACGCAGTATCGATCCTCTGAACATTATGAATCCTGGAAAGATCTTGTAGGGCTATAGAGACGTGTACCAGTACGGTTGTCATATTGGTGAATACCTGACAGAACAACTATCTTATAAACATGTATGCCAGTATGGTTGCCAGATTGGTAAATACCTGACAGCTCTTATGGTTGCCATACTGGTTGATATCTGACAGAGCCACCAGGGCTGTGTAGATGGTACATAACATCTCAGTATTATGAAAACAGAAAGGATCCTATACATAGCTAGTGACAGCTCTTGCTTCAAGGGGTTCTGGATGTCAGGATGAGTGCAGGAAGTGGGTGCCTTTGATTCTGTCAATACATAAAGGAAAGGAAAGATCGTCTTGTGGAACTAGCATCATTGCTTCTTCAGTTGCCCCATTATTACTTGATTATTGTAAGGAACGACCAATGGCTGTACATAACCTTTCAGCATTATGGAAGCAAGATGGGTCATGGATGGGTCATATATTTATAGAGGAAAACAATGGCTGTTTTAAAGATTATCATGTCGGGTTTAAAGGCATTGGTTAACATTGTTGTAGTTTTTTTAAAAATCATTTTGCTACTTGAAAATGGGATAAACATAAGGGTTATGGTGTAAAAATACCAGTCTAAAAGTATAATATCCACAGGAAGTATTTTTAAATATTAGAAATGTGAACCAATGTTTGAAAACCATATACGGGTCAGGTTGCACAGACTAGACGCAAAGATGTACTAGTGCACCATTGGTTTTCCCCTAAGAAAAACAAGATAGATCTCACAAAGCAGGTTTTGTATTATTTTTATTGCTCCATTACTTGATAACTGTATGGCCTAACCCTTGACTGTACCAAGTCTATGGCTGCAAAATCAGATGAAGTCCTATTGGGCTAGTATCCTAGCCATTATGCCTGCCCCGTTGCTCTATATCTAACTGATTAGATTTAGCCTGTTCAATTTAATGAATTTGAAGAATAGGTTCTCAAGTAGAAGGAGGAAATTATTATTGTTTTTCTTTCAACACACTGAATCCAACCGTTTGAGATATTTTAGAACCAGAAACTTATGTGAATTTCGTGAGTTTTCTACTGTACATAGTTTTAGAACAGCTTTGAGCATGCAGTGAGTAAAATAAATGAATATATATATATATAGATATATATATATATATATATATATATACACATATATATATATATATATATATATATATATATATAAACATAAATGGTCATTGCATTGCTTGACAGTTTGTTCATCTGAAAAAGCTGTCAGTAGCAATTATAGGGGCTAAGCAGGACTCCATACTACCTTTTGTCATAGGAGCCTGATTGAAGTCTTCAGGTCTGTATGCACTGAGACTAATGAATGTTATCCCATTCATGACAGGAATCATTTAAAGCCTAATTTGATCAGCTTTTATTCTTCAAATTGGCAACACCAACATTTTTCTTTTATTGCTACATTTTTCTTATAAAACATGTATCTGAAATAATATAAATTGACAGAATGTTTGATGAGAAGTAATAAAGTTGCCACTTTGCAGGGGAAAACAGATTTTAACATTTTTATCGCATTGCCAAATTAAGGGTTTTAATGCTTATTTTCCTTTTAAAAAATTTCAGCATCAAACAACAAATATTGATGCAACGAAAACGGGCACAATATGTGTAGAATTTGTTGCTCTTTCTGCTCATGTATTTGGTGTGATTTTTAGGGTTCTACATCAAAAGTTATTAGTCCAAACCACAAAATGTGGACCCTCTGTCACGAATGGGTTAAAATTGTTAAAATTGGGGGGAACAGACCTAGATTTTGGATGCCCATTGTCCCAGGTGCCTGTTCGTGTCAAACCATAGCCAAGGAAGTGATGTGCCAGTGGTGATATGGAACATGAAACTGCTCACAACAGTTACCGGTAACTGCCTGCAAACCCTAATATAGGGCAGGGTGGGGGACATGTTCTATCATAGACAAAATAACTTGAAGCTTGAAGAGATTTTGAACAGACATTGTTATATATATATATATATAAAAAAGAGAATAAAACTGCCTTGGATTAAATTTCAGTCTCTAAAGAGGAGGGGGGCTAGCTTACTCAATAGTATTCAAGTGTATATAGTGCATAATACATTCAGTCATTAGCTAAATTTTATTTTCCTTTTTGTACAATCATTTTGATACAGTACTTGCCATAATAGCAATGAATTAAATGTAGTATTGCTTTCCTCTTTCAGGTTGACTTTTGTAGCTCCAATTTGAATTATGAAAACATTTGGAATAGGGAATCTGGTATACCCAGTTGTTGTGTGTCCGGACAGGTTGCAATCCCGGACAAGACGGCAATTTCAAGAATTTTGCAAATAGTATTACATAAATTGTTTGAATGTAATGCTGGACAATCTTACAGAGCAGCAATATTCACAATTTTCTTCGCCAGTTCATGCATATATTTCATGAAATCCAAAGGCAAAAGAGGTTTTATTTTTCTTAAGTGTCCAGACATCCAACCCCCCCCCCCCCCCATCCTACTAGTTTATTGCCTGCTACTATTACTTGTAAAATTGGATTTCACAGGGTTTTTTAAAATTGTATTTCTTGCTTGTAAATTTGTGCAATATGAATAGATTTTACTTTTCACAATTTTTTAAATCAAAGATTTGCCTTTTCCACTGCTAATGAACTTATTAACATGTGTAATTTTCCATGAAATACTTCACATAGGAGGCCAACATGGGGGCCATCAGGTATGTGAAGTCAGTATATTGAACTTGCTGTGTTTGGGATAGACTTAATCTGATGTCTATTAAAGTATATTTTGTATACACTTGATCTAAATAAGAAGTCCATGAATGCTTCATTTAACTTTTTGTCTTCTAGTATGAATATGCAAGACTCTGCATAGGCCATAGTGTATACATGTGTGGCTGATATTGATATTGATATTGATATTTTTTGTGTGGAGTTAAGCTGGTGTAATATTACACCCTATTTGCCCTACAGGTTAACAAATTTTCATATGAATTATTTGCAGTGTTGAATGACTTGCTACTGCCATACTTTTATTTCCCTTTTTTTCTGTTGGTTTATTTCATGTGCTTGTGTATTTGCACATTTGCACAAGCCTGTCACTTGCCTAGCAATTCCTTTTTGTGAAAGTCTGAAAGATTATATAGTGGAGCCATGAAGAAAAGAGAAAAAAAAAAGAAAAAGGAAAGAATAAAGAAGTGAGAAAAGAAGAATTTTAAGAGATAGAGAGAGAGAGAGAGAAAGAGAGAAAAAAGGTGAGAAAAAATATATAAATGAGTATGACTGAAAATATATATGGAAGAAAAGTGGCAAAAATAGTCAATTTTGATTGCCTGCCAAAAAAAAAAAAGAAAAGTAGGACAGTGCATTATAAATATTTAAAATTGAATGACAAGCACCATTAAAACTAAAATAACAACAACAGATTGTGATTGTAAATGGATTCTTCAATTTTTACCATTTGAAAATTCTTTTTCGCTTTGATTTGATTTTTGTCCGCATTTTTTTTCTTCCCTTCTCTATTATATGAAAAAGAAAATGCACCTGCCCCTCATCTTTTTTGGTATTTATCAGAAATTTTTCCAGCTAGTGCCAACACTGATGGATATTTGATGACGTTCCCTATCCCTTTTTTTCCAGAAGGTTTCCCCCTCCCGAGATACTAGTGCTCTGGCACTGCCCTGAAGAGTAGCCTCCCCCCCCCCCCCCCAAAAAAAGAAAAAATTTTGAAAACGCCTTGAACCCAATCTAACGTAAGAATGGATTGACGTGACAGTACCGAACATAATCATTCCGAGAAAGAATCCCGTTATTTTGCTCATAAAATTGTCTTAGTTATGGGATTTTGATTCATTTGGAAAGTAGGAACACCGCTAAATATGAATCGTGTAACAGAACCTCAGTTAGAGGAAAGAATCAGTCTGCTTTCTTTGATCGCTTTGTATGTGTTCCTGACGCTGCTCATATACCTCATCGCTGTGTATCGACGCGGGAAGCGACGGGAGGAAGACAACGAGCGATTCGCTCGAAGAAGTCGGGCTAATATTAAAGCCGAGAAGTCGAGGACAGTTTTGCTTGTAACTGCGCATCCAGATGATGAATGCATGTTCTTTGCTCCGTCAGTCCTGTCGCTCAATGCAAATCTTCAAACGTCTGTGCATATTTTGTGTCTTTCTAGTGGTAAGTATTGTGAGTTCACATTCATGATTCATGAACAGATGAACAAATTTGATGCTGTCTGCTGATACTTTTGTTTGGGAAGGGGAGGGGAAAGGGAAAGGGAGGAGATGCTGGGGGCTGTTTCTGGAAATAAATGCCACGTTTGTCATATCTTTGTCTGCCAACTACGGAGATGACTCTAATCTTGCTAAACCGTTTCACAAAGAGCATACTCGCTAAATATCTCGTGATATCGATACTACAGTGTACCATCGGTGAGGAAATGTGACGACACATAGCCTTGATTAGACCGAACCAGAATAAGAGGCTAACAGCGAATGTTAGAGACAGAATTTTTTGGTCTAACTTAAGCCTTGATCTCAATAACACATTTTGTAAAATGATTTTTATCTAAACTGCAAATATTTGGGTGAATGGGATAATGAAAAGATTAGAAGTAGTAGGCTAGCAAGGAGTTATGGATGCAAGATATTTTTCAAATTAGGCAGATCACGCCAAAGAAAACTTATAAAATTAAGTTTTTAGAAATTGCGTTCATGATCGCTTGGAACATAAGATGGGTACCCCTGGGACACTAGTTTTTCAAAATAAACACTTGCGTTCATGATCTTTAAAAAAGGAGGCAATAAAAGATTTATCCAGCGTCATGGTTTGACCAAAACAATGAAATGCAAAATTTTGTCTAATTACAATCTAAGATATGTGTGTTGGAACTATTTCATGTAAAAATCTATGATATCACTTATCTTTATATAAGGGGTCGGGACAACTCGGACCACGGGACATCTCGGACCGCGGGCCGAGTTGTCCCACCCAATACGAGATTTTTTTTCCACAAATTTGCGTCTATTTTTCCGTCATTTCGAAATTTCTTGTAAAGATTTTCTAGAGATAAGGTCTGTTGGTAATGTTCTTCACTTTATATTACTTTTTTTCCGCTGGAAATAAAAAAAAGTGTAATTTTAGGAGTTTTTCGACAGCTCGCGATTCCCATAGGCGCGCGTGTATTAACAGTGTCGGTGCTCGGCTCGGCCCCGCTCAACAACTGACTTGATTTTGCAATCATTTCTCCTCAAGTTACCACTTTTATCGCAGAAGATGGACTTTCTTGTATTCCATCAACTCCACTTTTTCATCACAAGGATGAAATTCGGTGTATAAGCACGATTTTGTCGAAGTTTTTCACCTTTTCTCTCTGGTCGTAAGAAGTGAACAACCGATGATCGGTCCGCTCCTCTTCATCGCAATTCTACGTAGCTCGGCCGCCGAAACTGGCGGGGTGGGATTCAGCCCGAATCCCCAATGGAAGTGGGCGTGCACAGTCAAAGAGCTGAGCTTGACTGAGTGACAGAGAATCAACTAGAGCTTGAAGCTTGGCAGTGATAGGCTCTGCTTTTTAATTTTTTTTTCTAAATGAATATATATGTATTTTTTTTATTTTGTCTATATTGAATTTGATTTTCCTTGTGTAGATTTGAGATTGTAATAATTTGATATGCTTCAATTTCTTTGACAGCTGTGAGTTGCCCAAAAAATACTTAATTTCGATGGGGGCTCGGGGCGATTTCACTCCTGCCCCCGAAATGTGAAAAAATATTCGCGGTCTAGATGTGGGCATGCCGGGCTGAGGGTAACCATCAATAAAAAACGTTATATTTGGGGGCTTATGAGAAATGTTTTATTTTGGGGCTTAATTTTTAATCAAATTATCATTTTTTGGCCTTTTCATTTTTTATACATTTCATTTTTATTTTTCATATTGAGTTTCCATGGTGTTGAGAGCTGAGTTTTAATAATTATTATGCTTCAATTTCTTTTCAGTGGTCTGAGTGTGACAGTGGTGTGGATGTTTGAGTCACACAAAAAAATACTTTTACGTGGGTGGGGGCTTGGGGCGATTTCACTCCTGTCCCCAAAGTGTGAAAAAAAATATTTGGGGTGTAGCTGTGTGGGCATGCCAGACTGAGGGTAGCCATCACTAAAAATGTTTCATTTGGGGGCTTAATTTTTTGTTAAATTAATTATTTTTAGGTCTATTTTTTATATATATTTTATTCTTCATACTGAGTTTCCCTGGTGTAGAGCCGAGATTTAAGTTGCAATAATTAATGTGCTTCAATTTGGGGGCGTACGTAGGGGGTGGTTACAGGCGTTCAAACACCCTAAATTTTTTTTATACCCATCACCCGGCCCCCCTAATTTTTGTTTGTTTGCTTAACAATTTTTTTGGGAGGAAATGACCTAAAATTGGTGGTGAAGACCTTTTTTTTCTTTGGTTGATCAACATTTCATTCAGCTTGAACCCCCCTCCCTTTTAAAAAATCCTGCGTATGCTACAGCTTCAATTTCTTTGACTTTGTTGTGTGGAAGTTTGAGTCACGGAAAAAATATTTATACGTGGATGGGGGCTCGGAGCATTTTCACTCCTGCCCCCGAAATGTGAAAATGTTGTAGGTGTAGCTGTTTCGGCATGCCAGGCAGAGGGTATAGCCATAAAAAATGTTTTATTTGGGGGCTTAATTTTTAATCAAATTATTTTTTTATTTTTTTTTACAGGATTTAAAATCGAATGTGCCCCTTTCCATTCTTTGTTTTTCCCCGATTTACTTTCTTTAATTTTATTTCTTGGTCTTAAGGGTGGGTGTCAGTCAGGCTGCCGGGGTGGAATTAAGCCGGAATTGAAAATGAATTATGATAAAAGAGGGAGCGATTGAAGCGGGCGAGCTTGAAAATGAATTATGAAAAAAGAGGGAGGGATTGAAGCGGGCGAGCTTGTAACGAGGGCGCCTTGTTTCCCTTTCTCAAGTAACAGAAAATTGATTGAAAATAACATAATATTCACAACAGCAGGACCAGGCTAGTCTCAGGCTGTGCACGTACATCCACTTCCATTGGGGTTTCCGACTGACTTTCACCCCGGCAGTCTGGCGACCACCCCTACGACCAAGAAATTAAATCATTTTATTTTAAATCCTAAAAAAATTAAAAATAATTATCATAAGTATATAAAATAGAGTATAAAAAAAATTAGGTAACCAATAAATGAATTAGTAACCACCCCCTGTGCATGCCACTAAATTGAAGCATATTATTGCATCTTAAAACTCAGCTCTCTACACCAGAAAAACTCAATATGAAAAATAAAAATGAAATTTATGTAAAAAGTAAATAGGCCTGAAAATAATCAGTTTTTAATTAAAAATTAAGCCCCCAAATGAAACATTTTTTATTGATGGCTATCCTCAGCCCGGCATGCCCACACAGCTGCTACACCACATTTCGGGGCAGGAGTGAAATCGCCCCGAGCCCCCATCTACGTAAAGTATTTTTTGTGCGACAAACGTCCACACCACAGTGACAGTCCCACTCAGTCAAAGAAATTGAAGCATATTAAGCATATATTACAAAAAAAGGCAGAGCCTATATACGTACGTTCACTGCCAAACTTCAAGCTGCCTCTAGTTCATTTTCTCTCACTCAGTCAAGCTCAGCTCTTTGACTGTGCACGCCCACTTCCATTGGGGATTCGGGCTGAATCCCACCCCGCCAGTTTCGGCGGCCGAGCTACGTAGAATTGCGATGAAGAGGAGCGGACCGATCATCGGTTGTTCACTTCTTACGACCAGAGAGAAAAGGTGAAAAACTTCGACAAAATCGTGCTTATACACCGAATTTCATCCTTGTGATGAAAAAGTGGAGTTGATGGAATACAAGAAAGTCCATCTTCTGCGATAAAAGTGGTAACTTGAGGAGAAATGATTGCAAAATCAAGTCAGTTGTTGAGCGGGGCCGAGCCGAGCACCGACACTGTTAATACACGCGCGCCTATGGGAATCGCGAGCTGTCGAAAAACTCCTAAAATTACACTTTTTTTTTTATTTCCAGCGGAAAAAAAGTAATATAAAATGAAGAACATTACCAACAGACCTTATCTCTAGAAAATCTTTACAAGAAATTTCGAAATGACGGAAAAATAGACGCAAATTTGTGGAAAAAAAATCACGAAACGGGTGGGACAACTCGGCCCGCGGTCCGAGATGTCCCGTGGTCCGAGTTGTCCCTGATTCTTATATAAATACGAGTCTGAAAACTAGTTACAGACTACCTCTTTGACTATGCCTTGCCTGACGTGGCAGAATTGCGTTCTTTTTGTGAGATGTCAAAATCACGGGAGAAACCCCCTAGGAAACTTCTTTTGCAGATCATTTCCTATGAAACATATGAAATATAATATTCATTCATAAGCAAGGATGAATTACTGATTTAAGGAACCTGTAGAAAAGATAGATATGAATTATTTTAAATCTATGTAGCTTCCATTTTGGCCAGCCATAATCTACCAAATTAATGACATGTGATGGCGCTGCATATCGATGAAAAAAGATATCACAGGGTCAGAGGCATCATAAGTTCTTAGTCGGGATGTTGGCGCTGATCTTGGCAAACACGGCTTCGTGAAACATGTAGCGGACAACTAGCCAACTAGCGGCAATCTTAGCCGAGAAGTTGACTTATGACGGTTTCGAGAAACAGGCCCCAGAATCACCAATATTAATTGCATGTCTATACTCTATAGCCTGTCTGAGGTGGTTTAGTGCAGTATTGAATCTGCATCTGATTCAATGCTAAACATTCAATAGCTTGAACATTATCTTATTTTTACTATCTGGCAAAATATTTATTTTTGATATTAATTAACAAGGAAGGTATTGTTTTAATCAATAGAAGAAATGTACATGCATGTAGCTCTAGTCTAATTGTTTGATTCATGTCTATTTCGCCACAATGGTATAGTCATTGCCATGCCAGCTTAGGTTTGTTCTCAGATATGTACACAAAATGTGTCATTCTTTCCAAAACTACAGTGTATCAGTTTCTGTCTATCATACTCATATGGGGTGTTGCAAGAAAGTTGCAATCGATTGCAAATAATTGCTAATTTTGAAACACCCATTCTGATTGGCTCAGGGTCTGCCCTTTTAAGAAGACATGCATGCAACAATGATTTTGATTGGCCAGTGACAATCAGTTGCAACTTGCAATCGATTGCAACTTTCTTGCAACACCCCAATAGATTCAATGACAAATGATATTTTGGGAATTTTGCCAATTTGATAAAGTTGTATCATTCTCATGAAGACTTTTTATCTAAGTTCTGGCAAATGGCTAGGAGACTATTAGTACTACCCATGCCTGGGGAGGGAGAGATGAGAGAAAAGGAACTGATCCTAAGCTTTATGTTTTTATGAATTTATCCCTGCCTTACCAAAGTCAGTAAAAAAAAAAAAAAAAAAAGATGATGAGAAAGATGGATAGATATGCACATATTTTTGTTTTTTAAAGAATACTTTCCTCAAGAACCTGTTGTACATTTGATTCTCTTTCACAATGTCTAGGAGACTACTATGGGGAGGGAGAGGTGAGAGAAAAGGAGCTGTTCCTAAGCTGTGCAATCCTTGGTATCCCATCATGCAATGTGACAGTGTTAAATGAAAGGTATATGCAAAAGCATAGCAAAAAAAAAAAGTCACAAAAATCATGAAGTGTCAAACACACATTCATGAGAAAACTACATTGGATTGTGTAGTAGGACATAAGTTCATGTTCAGTGCAAGGACTGGGATGAGTATGTAATTCAAGAGTTTTTGCCATTCAAGTAAAAAGTATCAAATGACTAGCATGAGCAACTTAAACATGTAACAAATAATGTGTGACAATGAATGAGAAGGTTATTTATAGAAACTTATCAAGGATCTTTTTTTTTTCATTGTACGTATTCATTCAAGTTTTCAACAATTCTCTTGTATCAGTGGTATGAAGAAGGTGATTTATACGATTAGAAGTTTATCTAGATAATATAGTCTACTGGCACGAACAGAGTTTAAGTTAAGGCTATCATTTTCTGTAATTTGATCATGTAGATTATTAAAAGGTTAATGCCACAAATCCTTTACTTAGTGCTATCATTCTTGTTTCATTAGTTTCACCTCTGTATTCCAACCCCTTGACTCTATGTTCCTACAAGTCCTTGTAATATACACAAAATATACACATTTTGACTAAGTTGTTGATCCCCAGACATATGTTGTATTATATTTGATTAAAGAGTGACATGATATTATTAGATGAAGCCATCCCCTTATTTCATTTGCTTATCCTCACAGTGAACTACAAGATAACCCAAATGTGACATGGGATGAAGAGCTTGTCAGCAAACTAGTCCTTCGTCAGATTGTCAAGTGCGATGCTCAAATAGTAAGTACATGTATCGACAATCTGTGTTTTATAGTCCAAACTTTTGAGCTATTTCTTATCTTATTTCAGATATGAAGGCATTTAGGAGAGCAATCCTTTTCAGGGATTTTTTTTTGTGTGTATACTCTTCTTCTATGACCTTACAAGGAAAATTTAGGCAATCCTCCATTGTTTTGATCCTCCTTCAATCATCCCTGTCTTTCTATCTCCTCTCTATAGATGCTCAAATAAAGTCTGGAGTATACTTTCACTCCTTTTCTGCCAAAGTAGGAATTAATGTTATGGTACTATCCTGGACCCTATTATTAACTTTCCATATATTTATAAAAGAGAGATAGAGAGAGATAGAGAGAGAGAGAGAGAGAGAGAGAGAGAGAGAGAGAGGGGGGGGAGGGATAGAAGGGAGCTAGAGGTCACATTAGCCTAGGTATTCAAATTCAAAGTGTAAAAACAAACACCATCATTATTTCCTGAATTCATTTGTCATGTATCTTGTATTTATATCCAAAATGCATTTCTCTTGTACATGTATGCTTCTTTGACATAGTAAAGTTTTATTTTGAAATGAAACAAGAGTGTATCATACATTGTCAAGTGAGATTTAGGCCACTCAAAGCATTTTCTTTCTTAGTAAATTCTATGTGTATTCAAAGCTGTATTTAGGAATGGACCTTTTAGTTCACTGTGCAATTTTCATGTGTTTACAAGATGTATGTATTTGTTATCACTTTTGTATGAATGTGAATTCATTTTAATATGGAATCTTTTTTATGTTTAGGTTCTTACTTTTGATAAAGATGGTGTATCATCTCATCCTAATCATAAAGCAGCCTACAGAGGTGTAAGGTAAGACAAGTTTTGATTATTTTCCTGCAAATTTCATGAGAAATATTCTAGGGCATATCAATGATTGTGTTGGAAACAGTGTTTTCATTCCGTTCATACTTTTGTTTAGTATTTTTAGGCAGCATGTTATGGCAGCAGAACTATAATGACCAGGAATTACAGTAGTTGGATATAGAATAAAATTTGTATGTATTCCAAACTATGTACTTTATACACAGAAATAAGATTTTAAATGAGGAGTTATCTGAAGCAACACACACCAGAAAAATACCCATATTTATTCTCAACCTTTGTCCTTATATTACCAAAACAAATGAGACCGCACAGAGACTTGGTTCAAGAATGCCCCAAAAGACATTTAAATAATAAAATAGAGATATAGAAAATGAACCTATAAATTGCATTATGGATCAGTTATATATATGAAAGATGAATACTGTTATATAATGAAAGAGTACAAAGTAAGTACTTTTATTCTATCTCAGGAAACTGGTTGTGGAACGGCAGCTTCCATCAGGTGAGTGCTTCATACATACATTTTGTTTCTGTTTTTTTTTTTGGGGGGGGGGGGTTTGTTGTTGGTTTTTGTTGTAGGTTGGGTTTTTTTCCAAATTCTATGTACCTGTACTTTTTTTCTGCTTTGGAAATTGTGTTCGTTTTATATATCTTGTGTATGTATTTTTTTTTAAATCAAAGCATTGTAATGATGGGGCTAAAAACAATAGTACACAAAGAAATAGGACTGGCATAATTACTTTGTTATAACAAGAAATTTTTATAATAGTAGTCTGTGTTACTGGATTGCACTGTATTGACAAGGATACCAATTTTCAGATAAAAGCCTGAAGTCAGGCCCTGGCATTTTATTTTCAGGCCATAATCTGGGTGTACAAAATAATTGAAAATATTTCAGTCTAGGTGATTTTCAGGCCCTCTCATTAATTGTAATTGGCATCCCTGTATTATTTGCCATATAAATAAAAATTGTCATTTCCTTTCCTATTGTATAGGTGTGCGTGCCTTCTGCCTGGAATCTGTCAGTATATTGAGAAAGTACAGTTCTTTCTTGGAGGTACCCATTAGTTTCATACTCAGTGCAATCAGAGGCAGCAAAGTTCTTGTCTCATCTCCTTATGGTGTCCTACGAGCTCAGGTAGGCCATTGTAAGACTATACTTTCAACATTAAAGAAAAGCTTGAGTTCAGGGCCCATTGCATAAAACTTACCATTAATGGTAACTTTGCAATCAGTGGTACCTACCATGGTATCACTGCTCAACAGCCAATCAAATTCAGGGTTTCCTTGGAAGTTACCACTGATGGCAAAGTTACCATCATTTGTAAGTTTTATGCAACAGGGCCCAGGTCAATGTTTAATTTGTGACCTGTCTTCTTTTAGAGTAACTGTGGGAGGGTTATGATGAGAAGAATCTTTTAATGTGTGGACCAAAGGTTTTTTATACAGTAATTTTACATCTATCAATTTCTGTCTAGGTTCTCTTCACTAATTAGCAAATTTTTGATAATTTCTTCTAATTTTGATGATGTGAAAATCACAACATTTTATGTACACTTTTGCATTGCAATCACATGACCATAACTCAAGCATTAGTTCAACAGCTGCATCTCATTTGCTTGAGAGCATGCTTTATCTGTCTGTATTATAAGTAGCACACAATTATGAATGAAATTTGGTGCAGCAGAAATCAACTTGAAACCATATTAACATATCATGAGAACAAGTTCTCTTAATATCTGCATTTCATTTGATATGCCTGTTGATATGTTGAAGTTTTACCAAATACTGGGTATCTCTTTTTTTTCTCTTCAAATCTTTCTCTTCAGCATGCCATGAGAGCCCATGCCTCTCAGTTTGTTTGGTTCCGCGCTCTCAACATGATCTTCTCTCGTTATTTCATCATCAACACCATCAAGAGCCTCAAGATCAAGGAAGAATCTTAAAGATGCTCAGTCGTGGGCATTCATGGGGAATTTGACACCATGGGTGCTTACCCAGTAACAGGTGTTGTCCATCACTATGAGTTTTATGACCAACAGACCTTTAATGCTCTGTATATTCCCCCCTTTGCCCCATATGGCGAAGTAATTATCTCACTTTCCCTGGCCCGAGAATGCCCGAAGCAGGCCTAAGAATGTTTATGGTGGGACAG
Organism: Echinometra lucunter; assembly: GCA_029962745.1. Lineage (NCBI taxonomy): Eukaryota > Metazoa > Echinodermata > Echinoidea > Camarodonta > Echinometridae > Echinometra > Echinometra lucunter. Next base: position 27,179,752 of record CM057154.1, on the reverse strand, counting down.
CTTGTTTTGCTATGCTCCAGAAATGTAGCTCTATTACAGGTATTTCCAGTGCTTTTCACAAAGCCTGGTGTCAGCAAATTATGATCCACTCCCTATGAAAGCCCATGACTGAATGTCTTTAAAGTGGCATGGCAGCTAGTTGGGTTATATGACCCATGCTACTGGGACTATTGCCCATTGTCGATCTCCTACAGTAACCAAACTCCTAACTTCACCACTGGACCCAGTGCTGCACCTAATCCTATCCCTTGCATTCACTCTAAACCTTCAAGATTAAGGCCAGGCCAGTTTTTGTCATGCCCATTGTCTGATGATCTGATCACTGGCAAAGCAAATGGGTAGATACACATTCAACTGCAGAATGCAAGATGTTCCTAGCTACAGAGAGCAGAAAGAGAGATAACCAGAAGAGAAGCACTGTGGATACTCTCTTTGCATCTTGATGGATACATATTTCATCTGTTTCCATCCAATATCTTTCTTTTTACTATAGAAACTTGTAGAAGAGCTCACCAGGAGGAGTGAAGTTATTTTGACATATTGCTCAAACTAATGAATATAGATTTTGCTCAGAAATTAGGCATCTGTTTCTATCCAATATCTTTCTTTTTACCATAGAAAATTATAGAAGAGATACCCAGGAGGTGTGAAGTTTTTTTGACAAATTGCTGGAACTAATGAACATAGAAATTGTTCAGAAATTGTGCATTTTACTACCGAAACAGGTTATGTAAAGAAACAGTTATTGCAACTTTTGTCGATGTCTTTTTTTTATGATATCAAATCCAAACAACATCATGCAGATTTAAGGGTTGTTTTTTTTTCTTACATAAAGAATATATTTTCATAATTTCTTTCCTCAAATATGTTACACAAAGCCATCATTTTCTGAAATCACTACATCAAATGAAAGATGTATCAGAATTGTAAGTATTTCAATAATTTTCATTAAACAGCTCTTTAGATTTGTCTTTCTTTGAAAATTGTAAGAGACAGTGCCAGTATTTTTTATAAGCAGTATGTGTAAGATAATGTCTTGTTTTTGTTACTGGCACTAAATAATTGTTATAATTGTTACACATTTTGTGCAGCAGAAATCAAATTGTGATACTACATCTGTATACACTTCCAAAGTGATTTGGAAATTCCTTTTTGTTTTAAATTTGCTATTTTTATTGTTTGTGCCTGTAGGTTTGGCTTCCAGTTATTTTGCAAGAAAGACTGAATACAGTGTAATACTTTTTAAAATATTGTCACTTTTAGCTTCCTGATTTTGCCTATTTGTGTGAGTTTATGTCAGCTCGTTTTTTATACCACATGGAAATGTGATATGGACTTATATACGACATGTCAAATTTTCATTATTGCGGAATAATATTGAATTAAGTTTTGTACTACATGTATTACATGCTTTTTACCAGCTATTATGCAGTTTGTAATTATTGTAAATATTAACTTATTGTCCTGACTTACTTTTAAGACACTGTTTGATACATGTTTGCAGAACAGGGTGATGTCTTTGGCATTAAAATTTAGTGTATGTTGAGGCATGTGAGCGCGTGTGTGAGTGTATGTGGGCAAAAAAGTAGTAGAAATTCGTACTGATTAACATTTCAGAATGAAGTCATGCTGAACTGAATGACAGTGATTGGGCATTTTGAATAAAATTTATGTTTTCTCTTTCACTAGTGGCTACTAAAACTCTAGGGCCCGTATTCTCGAAAGCAGCTTTTGAGAACACAGGCCTATGTGTAGGTCTTGGGTCTGCAGGCTTTTCAAATGCAACCTGGTATCACAATGGTATTCTGTATAGATCATTCCAACAAAATATGTAAGGACAGAGAAAGCATCAGATTCAAATCTGTGACTTTTTTAACATATGGCATTGCTGTTATTGGTGTTGTTAGAAAAGCAGCATTACAAGTAATTTGCAGTGCACAGTTTGATATCTGTATGGTTATGCTTACAATTTGGCTCGTGTATTGTTGACTCTTCTAAATTTTCTTCTTTTTTGTTATACCACTTGTTTACTGACTTGGTGTACAAGGCTTTGTACATCCCATTTTTAAAAAATCATTATTTTGTTATTTTTTAATCTTTCAACCCTCCTCTCTCTCTCTATCTCTCTCTCTGTGTTCCTTACCTCTCCAGTTTTCCTGATGTCTCTACTGAATTGGGCTTGTTCTATATACTGTTTTGATTTTGTGGTGAATTTATGTTTTTCATTTTTATGAAAGTGGTCCATTTGACCAGTTTTTCTATATTGTTTCATTGTACCAGTATAAGACTTGTTTAGAGTTGCTCTATGCACCATTCGATTTTTGTTGCCATTTTGAAGAGTGCAATGTATAAATAGTTATCTAATCTTGACAGGAACAAGTCTGATATCACTAGTGAGGTTGTATATTTTACAAAGTTGAGTATCAGAGGGATTTGGTTACTTCATTTATAGCTGAAATGCACAGATTTATCACAAGCATTGCAGGGATTTTGAAATATATTTCTACACATTGTGTCAGCAAATCTTCACAAGCCATGTCTAATTTGGCAGCTAGAAAATAGGCATATTTGTAATTTATTTCATGCAGTGAAAAATAATGAAACACTTAAAACTACTCAAGTTAACGGTGACTCTTGCCAAAACTGCTTGTATGCTTCGATCCAAATTAAGCATAATGGAAATCTGATTTAATGTGAAGGTGACTGTGATAAAGCTCATAATGCAACCAACCAGATATGTTCAAGAAAAAAATGAGACTTTTTAGAGTTACCTCGCCCCCTAAAATTAATGGTACTTGTACTTGTCTCTTTTGTGTTCGTACTATTCCAGTACAGATAATACTTACGTGAATGATTGTTTATTAAAGCAGAAAAAAGGAAAATTAAAATCTGATTATAGTTCCAATTTAAGATTATTCATGGTTAGGCCTGTATCCCAGTCTTATTCCACCTTTACATTGTATGTGTACATTTTTGGATGTAACATGTATGATTATGAAATAAAAATTCATCATTTGAAAAACCACACTACATTTGGACTCTCATCATTTGATTCAGTTTGTTGATTTGGCACATTATTGACTTATTCATTTATTCATATTTTGATTGATTGACTGATTCATTCATTATCATTTTAGTTTATTCATTGATTCAATTGATTATTTATTGATATGTACATGCATTGTTTATTTGTTTAATTATTTCTATATTGAATTCTTTATTTCTTTGTTTATTAAAAAACAAAGCTGAAAAACATGCCAGCATGGGAGATCTAGAAGGGGATAATGCAAAATGAATGAATGACAAATTCTAGAAAGTACTAAATCTATTTTTTTAGTATTATTGTTATTATTATTATTTTTTTTTTGCATTTAACATAGTGACAGGTAACTGCTATTTTCCCCCTAGTAAATGAATGATCAACCTACAATTGCATTTTACAATTGTATATAGTCGATGCTCAAATCCTCTACGTATAAAATTGATAAATAAAAAAATATCTGATCCCATCAATAAATGTTATTTTGGCCCATCTAGTATCACTATGAACATGACAGACAAAGAAAGCGGACAAAATAAACAACCCCTCATTCTACCCTTCACAATGGTTCTGGTAGTCAAAAGAACATCTCTTCACTGCTATTGTCTGAAATATGTGGAACAGGTGTCACATGCATATTCGCCTGGAACTACATGATTAAACATAATAACTGTGAAGGGATGTGCTTTTGACTACCAGAACCATTGTGAAGGGTAGAATGAAAGGTTGTTTATTTTGTCCGCTTTCTTTGTCCGCCATGTTCATAGTGTATACACGTATAAGGACTTGATTATCCTTGGTTGATATTTGCATAAAGAATGTTATGCATACATCCATTAAAGGGACAGCCCACGACCTCGACGATATTTCTTCCCCTTTATTTCTTCCTGTATTTCTATCTTCATCAATCTCCCGATCAGTCTCTGTTCATTCTCATTTCCTTCTTTCCTTGAACTTCGTCAGTCTTCCATCCTTTTGGGGGTGTGTACTTCATCCTTCTTTATTTCGGACTGAGTTTTTTGTTTTCCCTTCTTTCTTTAAAAAAATCATTTTCTCTTTTCTAGTTTCTCTACTTCTTTTCTTTTCAACATCTTTCATTTTTATCCCGTGTTTTTGCAATTCACGAAACGCAGTCACCCTGCGGATCGTTGTTCAGAGCAAAAGTTCAGAGTGCAGATATCGTGGCAGCGCAGCTCAGAGGTGTATAGTTATATCCACAGAACTACTAAGTAGTTCGTTGTGTATATCAGGGAAAGTCCCTCAATCAAGATCAAGCGCACATACCCCTACTACGCATGCTCCGTACGTTGTTATATCTTGCCAATTTTTTAGACCTATATGAAGTATCGCCACAGAATCACACCGTATAAAAATATTTTTTTTTAAATGAACATTTTCAAAATCAAGATAAGTGATACACTCATTGTTTAGCACGAAAATAATTAAAATAAAGATATGATTATTTCATTTCTTATTACTTAATTAGATCTAGTGCAAATTGGCAACTTTCTAGCGGTACGTTTGTTTATCTCTCCAAATTGGAAGAAAGCCGAAGTATTTTACATTATCAGTTAAAATCTGCACAATCGAGCTTCTCTTTCTATCTAAAATATATTAAATCAAGAGACAAGATGTCTATTGGAGTACCAATTAAGGTTTTGCATGAAGCAGAAGGACATATCATAACTTGTGAGACAAATACAGGCGAAGTCTACCGTGGAAAGCTGATTGAAGCTGAAGATAACATGAACTGCCAAATGATGCATATTACCGTCACATATCGCGATGGACGAGTTGCGCAGCTGGAGCATGTTTACATCAGGGGAAGTAAAATTAGATTTTTCATCTTACCAGACATGCTAAAGAATGCTCCCATGTTCAAGAAAGCCGGGTCGAAGGGATCTGCGGGACGTGGTAAATCTGCAATTCTGAGGGCCCAAGGTACGTCAATTAGTGTAAAAGCAATTGTCATTTTATGTGATGCTTAATCCGGTCACTTTACAAAGTTCTCCTTTGTCTATTCATTCGTCCAAGCCAGCTCTCCCAGCATTTGTAGATATCATTAATGCTTAATTTTCAGACCACACACACTTTTTGAGGACATTTAGGTCTAGTCTAGATCTACATTAGGTCTAAACTCTAATAATGTGAAATAAACAGACCCACACTCATGACACTCCCACAGCACAAATGGTATGCAATGCAAAGTCGCTGACAACCCACTTCACCGAAGGCCCGCGAGGCTGAGAATAGCTATATCACACCGCTCTGACCAATTCCCGTGCCAGAAGGAAGATTAATAAGTATTAAAGGGTAGCGAATGTTTTTCATTGAAGGTGGAAATGAGGACTAACGTTAAACATGCTAATTATTTCATATAGAGTAGAGCGCCCGTCATTTGACCTGTGCAGTCATTCGACCTGTGCCCCGATTCGACCTATTTTCACTGTATCACAAGTCAGCACATTCTATTACCACAACACACACAAATCACTTCATTACACACAGAGACATTGTCACTCACCACAAGTAAGTCCCTTAGTCATCTCCAAAAATCCTTCTAAAATGCCATATTCCAGCGTCAAAAATACAAAATTGGTGCCATATTTCCAAAGCACGCAAAGGCTTAGGTCCACTGCTACATTCTGCTAAGAAACATGCGGAAAGAAAGAAAGAAAAAAGCGCAGAAAAAGCGCTAAAAATAAAGAAATCGCGGTTTTGTGGCGAGATTTTTCATTTATCGCAAGCTCCAAGTGTGATGGTATTGGCGAAAAACAAATGAAAAAGCAAACCCCCCGTATCTGCCGATGCAGTGACTTCATGTACAAAGTAAAATGCAAGTCCCCACTGGCCTTCATTCGACCGCAAGGGGAGCACTGACGGGCGCCGGAACCTCCGCGATGGATAACCGTGTATGGTGTGGCGCATTTCAGCGGCCCTCATACGTGCTGACATTGTACGCGCGGTGCGCCCGGTCGAATGATTGCCGGGGGATATCGAATTAAGGGCATGAAACATAGCGATATATTTTCATATTTTCTAAAACTCTTTGATGTATTTGAAAAAAATAACATTGTGATAAAAATAGTTTGATATATTTGACATGAATTTATGTACATATGATTTTATGAAAGGTAAGTTTAGCAGCATAAATATTGCAGAAAAGCTTAAGCGGTCGAATTTTGGGCAGTTTACTCTACCGATAGCGCATTATTTTGTGATGAAGGCAAGTATGATATTAGGAGAAAAGTCGGCCTCGCGGGCCTTCGGTCTAGTGGGCAGACCCCGCACAGTCAACAACAACAATTTGGCAAACCTAACCCGTTATTTAAGTTACGGGCCGGACTGAGCGCGCTGTAGACCCCCTATTCATTTGTGGGCAAACCCGGAGAATAGGGGACCGGAACGCACGCGCTGTATTCATTTGTGTGCTAGCAAATGCAGCCCAGTGGCAGCGGCAACAGGGACGATCTGCACAAGATTCAGGAGAAAATTGTGGGTTTGACAGCATTTCTAGCCAAAATCAAACTGATTTTCATCAAACAACCAAAAATATAAAAGCCCAGTGGCAGAGGACAATATACATGTAATATATTAGAACATAATTACCTGATTAAAACATATTTGAAAGTCATTTTCAGCTCGATTATTGACTTGTCACATACCTTGAGTTTCGGCTGTCTTTGCCGATCTCTGCGCTCTATGAATGGCACACGCGCGCGTTCTGGTCCCCTATTCTCCAGGTTTGCCCATTCTCCAGTACCATCACATTCGTGGCTTGTGCATTGTGTTTAGCAAAAAACTTGTTACATTGTCACAAAACTGCTCATACAATGTATCAAAATTCTAGTACATTTACATCAACCCTGTTTCTTAGCAATCAACTTACATGTAACCTGCTTTGAAAAGATGGTGCCTATTCTTTTGCATTTTTACAGTGAAATTTGGCTTTTTGATGGATTCTTGGAGGTGACTAGGGCAGGGATGTACTTGTTGACAACTTCAAAGTTCAAATTACAGAGTTCATGACGAGTTTCTTTCCCCCTTATCGCGAGCCACCAGTGTGATGGTTTAGGCGAAAAACAAAATTAAAACATACCCTTAAAAATTAACCCCCCCCCCCTCCTTTCAAGTAACCTGCAGGGATTCTGCCTATCGTAGTTATGCTACATGCAATGTGCTTATCACTTAAATGGCAGTACAGGCATCATGTGGAAGACCACTGTTATAATGGGTAATGAAACAATGATGGAGCGGTAAAATATGATTGGAAAAAAAACCGACTCCTCGATTTCACTGTGTATGCAGTCCTGTATGAAAGTATGTTTTTACATATGACTTGTTTGTCATTTTATTCACCTGAAATGCCTTCTAAGTGATACAATGTGTCATCTTCTCAAATAGCTAAGTTACAAAGAGCACAAAACTCTGCTGCAAGAGTACTGTCTAGGTCATGTAAAAGGGACCATATTTCACCAATCTTGAAAGAGTTACATTGGCTGCCAGTCATGAATCGTATAGAGTACAAAATTTTGCTCCTTACTTGCCTAATAATTGGAAAGCTTTACATGGTCGTTCTCCTTCATATCTTGTAGATCTCATTTCTGAATATGTACCAACACGTCGTTTGCGTTCTAGCAAGAATCTTCTTGTTGCTGGAAGAACAAAGTCATTCTTTGGTGATCGTGCCTTTACTGCTGCTGCTCCATTTCTATGGAACCAGTTACCAGCCGATATCTGTTCAATTGATTCCTTTGATTCCTTTAAGTCAAATCCTGAAACGGTCCTCTTTGATAAAGCGTACAGTGGAATGTATGTAGTTTCTTATTCTATTTACTTTTCTTCTTTTCATTCTTGACTATTCATGCACCTCGGAATAGTATTACTAGATAGATGGCGCAATACAAGTGCATTATATTATTATTATTATTATAAATAATATTGCTTTGTTTTTTCTTGTGTGAACTATTTCCAGTTGCTGCAGGTGGTCGAGGAGGAAGAGGACGTGGGGGTGGACGAGGTGATGGAGGGCGAGGAAGAGGAAATGTATTCCAAAGGAGGAGATGATCTGCCAAAGCTACTGTATATCTATGTAGAATACTGACCATTCATGAACAGTCCAAGTGTACAAGATGCAGGGCTAACTCCACTCATGGGCTGGCTTAGCATTGTTCATTGAATGGCTTTCTGCTAGCTACAACATGGACCTCTCAAGTAGACCCTTGTTTGTTTCTTTAATACTTTTTATCATTATCTCCGATGTGCAGTGGAATCTTGTTCCATATAAGGTTCCATTGTATATTGTACATATTTTCATTGATCAAATATCCTTGATAATGGACGTTAAAGAACCTGTATGGCATGCCAAACTCGTGCAGATATATCCAAATGATTTGCCCTCTCTTGGCTATTTTGTCTCCACTATTCAGACAATGCCAAATCAGCTCTGATGCCAAGTTAGCATGGATCCATGTTTAAGTTTTCTTACCCATGTACACGTACAAGTAGAAACCCTTTGTTGTCGTTCTTGCAAGGAAGCAACGTGGACTGAAATGTTCAAGAGGAAGATGCCTGTTCTTCTCTGAGTTGGGTTTATTGCATGGATTTCATGCTGTTCATTGTGCAGCTATGAGATTTCTCTCTTTTCACAAAGTTTTAGTGATTTTAAAATCTTGTTAAAAAATAATTTTGATAAATAAAAGAAGTAGACTAAATATAAACGAGTAAACGATTAAGGAAACTTCATTGCAAGATACATGTATAATTATGGAAAGAAAAAAAAAAGTTGAAGAAATCCTGCTTTTGGGAGCCTATGAGAGAGTGCTAGCCTCTCTTAACCATCCGATCTTTTCTCTTTTCAAATTTTAGGGTATGCTGCTGGATGCTGCTGTTTTATGTACCCTAGAAGAATATTCTGTTTAAAAAGTTGAAGAAAGAAATTTCCATGCAATCAGGCAAGATTGATAGGACTTGACTTTCATCGTGCTGATTCAATCATTCGTATTATTGTGTTGTAACTTGACTAGGACGTGAAGTGCCTTGCATTACAGAAACAAACCGCATGAATAATGAATCTATGTACCTAAGCATTTTTTTCTTCAGTCAGATCCATGACCAAGGATGATTAGTTTATTGTCCAGTACTTTTAACCAATTATTGATTTAGTCAAGTGTGTGTATATTATGTACCATTAGATCCTGTCATTGAAAAAGTAATCATTTCAGGGAAATTTTTTTATTTACCAATTACCATTTTCGTACAAAAATGATTCCCTGAAAGTTTCATCAAGTTTTTGCAAATGAAATTTGAATTAAGAGCTGGTTTGTGGAGGCTAAGAATAAATCTTTTTTAAAAACTTTGCACAAGAACCAATAGCTTCCATCCAAGTTGAAGTAAGCAATAGGGAAGCTTTGATTTCATTACATCTATAAAACCACAAAACAGATTCAACCTTTGTGTAAAAAGCAGTGCAAACTTTGTCAACCTTTTTTTATCCAAATGATTTTGGGACCCTTTCAAGTCCCTAAATTCCCTTTGTTGTGTTTAAAGGTACTTGTAGTAGATAGTAACTACTAATTTAAGTTCAATGTTTTCTGTATATTATTGTGATCATGACATTGGCCATTACTTTGTCATACATGTACATGTTATGTGAAAGAATACTATAACAGTATTTCATGCTGGCATACATTTTGTTTTGACTGTAAGATAAGTCCATCACACATGTACAGTTCTTTGGTTGATAAATATTTTTGGAAGTTTGAATGTCTGCATACATGTAATATCACTTATGTTTTCACATCATGAAAATTTGTACATGTATGTGAAGCTGATGTACATGTATATCCAAGCAAGTTGTTAGTTGTACAATATTAAAATAAGCATTTTGAAATAAAAAATAAATTATGCATTTTCACTGTTTTTGTGTCGCATTGTTAATGATATACAGGCCCTCTCACAATTCCACTAGCTGTAAAGCCAGAAACTTTTAGGAGAACCATCATGAAAGCCGGCTCCAACCTTGACCTCGGCAAAATGTATGAAAGTTTCTGGTTATGCACTTGGCAACATATACACCTCACAAAAATTAACTAACCACTTAGTCTTGAGATCATTGTCAAAAAATAGTGTGTTTTGTATCAGACAACATTTTACAGAATTTGAAAGAAAATTTAATTCCAAACATTTTGACACTTGTTGAAAATGTTGAAATCGAATGAAGAATGTGAGCACAATGGTGATTTATATGCAAATACCTCCAAAATAAAAGTTGCAGCAGTCCCTATTGATATGACGGTCTCTTTACACTGAATGGATTTCTGGCTGTGTATAGAGATAGGGATTGCTGCAACTTTTATTTTGGGGTATTTACATACAAATCACCATTGTGCTCACATTCCTTATTCAATTTAACAAATGAAGTGTCAAAATGTTTGGGATTAAATTTTCTTTCAAATTCTGTTAAAAGTTGTCCGATACAACATGCCATATTTGAGCTATGATCCAAAGACAAAGTGGTTAGTTACTTTTTGTGAGGTGTATATACCTACACCTTAACCCTATATAGCCCGGGCTATTTTGAAATTGCATAGCCCGGGGGGGGGGGGCCTATTAGGCCCCCCCCCCCAGATCTCGGCCGTTTATCGACCGATTGCGACCAAATTTGGTGTGTGGGTGTCTCATTATGCATTTTACAAGAATGCGTTGTCAAATTTGTGATATTTATTATCATTTTTTATTTATCTAATTAATTATGCAAACATTCAAATTTTTTCAAGGAATTTTCATTTTTTGTAGTTTTCCCCCCATTTTTTGAGAAAATGTAATGGAATCAAGCATGTTAGTAGCCAGTCATGTAATCTAAAAGACAGCTCACTCAACTGTATTGAAATTGTATAATTATTAGATTATAATAGTAATTAATTATGCGCATATGCTAATTTTTCTCGAAATTTTGAAGTTCACATATTGATTACCACGTCTGGGCATAAATTTTTTTTTTCTAGCTGTGTACTGAAGAAAGGTGATATTTACTTTATATTTTGACATTTTGTATTGTTTTTTCAAATCTAGAATAGTTGGTGATAGCCCAAAAGAAAGTTATGTGAGGAAAAACAGAAAAAAAACATTCATCTGACAACACTTCTTGTAAAACCCATACATTGTACACACAAAAGTCGATGGAAATTGTCATTTTCGGTGACATTGGTCACGAATATGTGCTATATCTCCGCAAGTGTACCCCCGATTTTCGCAAACAGGGTCTCAAAATGTGCGGGAGATGTGAAAGAAAAAAGTCATGAAATTTCAGCGTATTATTTTTTTGCATTTAGAAATTATCGCGAAAAATGTCGAGGGGGGGCCTTTTAGGCCCCCCCCCCCCCCCCGGGCTATATAGGGTTAACCCCTTCACACTAAATGCTTCAAATTTCAGTGAGCACAGAAAATTTTCTGCCATTGGACACGTTAGAAGGGGCTAGACAACTACATGAAGCTTTTTTTCTGTTTTCTCAGTGTGTAAATCCACAATGGCTACCATGAAATCATGCCAGCAAAGACATCTATTATTTAGAACAGTCCATGCAGTGAAATTAAGTGGACAAAAACTTAAATAGTTTTATTGATGCTATATTTGAGAAATTACAAGGTAAGGTAAGATCTTAATTATGATCTAAATTGCAGTTGCACAAATGCTGCAAGTCTCAATCACATAAATGACAGTTCCTAATTTTAGCTGAAAGTCTGATCTTTGCTTCATATGACATCCTCAATAGAGGTACTGCAGGCTACAATACATTATAACTTGTCTGTATTTCACAGATGTAAGTTTGATGTGCATGATCTATTTAAAAAGTCCTGATTACTGGAACACAATATACTAAGCAAGTAAATTCTTAGAGCATGAATAAACTTCATTTAATCAAATACATATACCTGTACTTTCAAATGCTAAACGAGAATTCTTGATGGGGAAAATATGTGCACATCCAAGTTGGTCCTTTCCTTTTGATGGTTTAACTTTAAACAACATTTAAAATTCTTAACACATATTTACTTGTTATAAATGAGAACATGTAGAAATTTACTAACTATATCAATACAACATATCAACAAACTCTGATTAAGTAGATCTACCTTGTGACCTGTGAAATGTCAGTATTCTTTGCTTACAGTCACACTTGGGTTTAGCACTGCAATCTCGACTAAATGTGAAAACTTTCCTTTCTACTTCACTGGTAACTATTCAAAGACCTGAAAAGATGTATATTGGTATTCTTATACATGTAAACCATCATAAAATGTGTAGCAAATACTTGCAAGGGATTTGATGACACTACATGTACATCATACATGCATGTGATATAACCAAATAGATTTTACCATTGTCACCAGACAATACCAGTAACGGAAAAATGTTAGTTGTGTGCTTCATCCACACGAGATATTTGACACCACACTCAATTTTGCTTCATTAATGCTATACACCAGTACTCCATTCCGATATTGACTTAACATTTCAATCCATTTTTCTTTATTTTTACAATGGGGTAAGAAATAGTTTGTCTTCAACAAAAAATATACAACCTGGAATGCTAAAATAAAATGTATTGCACAGGATTTCTAGAGTTAAAATAAGGGTGAAGTAAAATGACCAAAATTCTTGGAATACCAATTAGCAAACAATGGCTAGTATGAAAATATTTCAGAACAAATAAATCTTGCATATTATGGTGCATGTCCAGCAAATAAAAGAATAAATAATCCTCAGATGAAATGAAATGGAAAAGGTTTTTTTTCAGGGGTCACAATTTGAGCTTTGATTCAAAAGGAAAAAAAAAAAATCTTAAGCAAAAGGGAGAAAATACTCGACAACTGCATGAATCACATAGTTGTTTTCAAATTTTCTGATGTATTGCTGATTTTAACAATCCACAAACATTGCTAAATATGCCATTATAACGAACAGCAACCAAAAAAAAAAATCTGGAGCCGTTCACTAAGCTGGAATTCAGTTCCTGTTGCATACCACAATGTCAATTATTGGCAAGTTTCCTGTACAAAGGCCTGTTCATCACTTGAAATATTGTTTATTGCACACAATGAATTCACGTTTAGATACATGCACAGAATGCTACAAAGTACATGTTTCAACAAATATTGCTTTTGGTACCTAGAAGCAATGACAACGTGAGCAATCAATTCTTTCTTCCTTTAATTAACTGAACGAAATAACATTAGTCAAGTGCTTATTATTGGGGAAAATGCAGAAAACCCTTCTAATCCATGTGGATCATACTCTCCAGTGGAAGAAGAGAAAATACAAAGAGATAAGCTACAAGAGAGAGATACAGAATATCATGGTACTTGCTGTTGACTAGCTTTTCGTAAATAGCAAATATGTAACAAATAATGTAATATAATTTTGTATGTCCATGATGTTTTCATAAAACGGGTTTCAAAAATCAAGAGAGCTGTATAGGTGCGTCGACTGTTTTTGACCAAAAATAGTATCATGCATTGTAAGAGTTACCATTTTACACAGAAAACCACTAAAAACCACTAGAAACATGAAATCATTTCTAGCATGATTTTCCTTTTGCATCACATGAAGGGTCAAGGAAATTTGATCCAGTGTTCCAGAGCTGCTGGTGTAGTACAGTCCGACCTCGCTTATCCGGCCATCATTTATCCGGACTCCTCTATTAACCTGCGGCGTCTCCTGTCCAGCTTACCTCTTTTATTTTTCATTCAATGCAGCTAAAGGCCTTGGAGATTGAAACATTGTGGGCAATTTCCCATTTTATTCTATTTTATTTTCATCTCATAGAAACAGAAAGATATTATTTATCGTTTACAATCATTCACAACACAAAGGAAATAGATACTTTACGGCAAATAGATGGCTCTACCCTACAAATTTTCATAGAAAGGGTGTCCCACTACATTACTCTAATATCCAGTCGTTTCACTTATACGGATGGGCGCCAGTCCCGATGCAGCCGGATAAGCGAGGGCGGACTGTAGTTGTATAGATGTTCAATGAGACCTGATCCATAGTTCTAACTGCTCCACTTGATTCAGGACACACTGTTTGCTGGTTCCTCCCGAGCTGGTGTACTGTTCAACACTGTTCTCATAGTCCCATACATTAGTAACATCAGCCTCAAATGACGGACTGGAAACGAAATGAATCAGCAATAGAAGACAAGAAAATAATTGCTATAAAACCAAAATGAAGAAATATGAACTACGCCAATAAACTTTAGGTAAATCTCTCGTCACAGTTGTCTTTTTTCATGATAAAGAAATAAGAAAAATTAAAAAGGAAGCATGAAGAAAAACTGATATGCATCTAGTCAGTTTTACTAATAATATTTAGCCAAACAATAATTGTATTCTTTGAAGTTCATTTGTAAAGAGTTCTTTCATTTTATAAAATATTCAGGAATAAATGGATCATAGGAAACTAGGAATATCCTGTTGACCCCCTCCCCCCACACATTTATGAGGTCATGGGTTAAAAGTGAAACCATGATGAACTTACTGAACAGTCTGGAGATCTTCCAAAGTGAGATCCGTGAGCGCGCAATTCTGCCGCTCGGCAAGGGCTACACATTCTCCAGATAAACCATGGGCTTGACGAAATGGAATCTGACATGGGAAAAGCACAAAGGAGATTTGTATTTGTTAATTGAAAGCTATCAAAATGTGTATTTCAACCTCTCTCTTTCTCCTCTGCATATTTCTTAATTTCTAATTCTTCGTCTTCTCGCTCTCCCAGTCTAAGCATCACTCTCAATCTTTTCCTCTGTCTCTCCATTTCATCTTCTCTCTTTCCTTACCTCCTCCCAATTTCTTTCCCATTGTCTTCCCTTCTCCTTACATCCCTTTCTCTTTTATTCTTCCTGTCACTAATGCACATTCTCTCATTATCTCTTACTTTTCACCTCTCTTTTTCCTTCATAAACGTTGGAAAGGAATTGATACCAAGTGTATATTCATTCATAAGTGCATTTTTCACCCTTTGTTCCCAGTAGAGTCTGTTGGTCCCTCTTTGTTCCATATTCCCTTATTATCCCTTATCAAAATTTTTAAAAACCCATTTCCCTTCATCTTCAACTATTTTGCTAAAGATATATGATACATGCATTAATATCAAAATTCACTTTCAACATCAGCATTGGTGATTAAATACTCTACAAAATGGTGTAAACACACCTCCTGTTTATTTACTTACCCCTTTCCTAACCAGATAATAAGCCAGATCAGTGGATAGCATGTCTGGACTGAGAGCAGCTCTCATAGTCTCAGGGTAAATAGTCAAGGTAGATATCACACCAGTAGCAACCTGTAACACACCTGCATAGAGTGAACAACCAATACCCCTATTTTATGGACCATACAATCAACAACAAATGAAGGGTTTGAATGCAAACACTGAAAGATCCTTTTGGGTCAAATTGAGATATTTGCAATTAAAGATTAAGAAAAACAGAGAAAAATTATCAGAAAATTTATGATACTTCTGACCACAACTTGAACAATATACCTTTATATAAGATGGGTTACATAAAACAAGGTTTCTGATTGGTCAGATTCACTCTTCTTGCCATTGCGTAATTCATTATATGGCCACAACCGTGGTATATAACGCCGTTATATTGCACGCTTATTTGTGTACAAAATCCCATAGGCAAAGGTATCGATAACTTACGAATTATCGATAATACAGAGTTCATTGCACTTTGTCAGTGTATATTGCAATGCAATGTATAGTTTGGTGAGCTCTGATCCCAAGAGAAGTTTCCCATCTTATATAACGCATAGTACATGCTCATTGTCGTCAAATATACCATAAAATGTGTATCCATAGACACAGAATTTCTCTCATGTACTATATCTCACCTTGGCCTACGGCCTCAGTGACATATAATGCACTTGAGAAATTCCAAAGCTATTGATGCACATATTACGGTATATTCAACTCCACAGCATGCACTGTATGTAAAATATGTAATGAACAATGTATCAATTGAAAAGTTTTATTTTGTACTGTATGATGGTGACCTTGCGTTAAACTTTCTAAAAATGACATTCATTGGTTTTTGCATATGAACTCTTCAAATACCCTTACACTGAAAAGAAACTAAGCTTGCAAAAAGGTTCGTAGCATAGAATTCATTACAAATACCCTATAAAGGAAATCTATACAGTAGTTTGTATTGTGTATCAAAAGTTATATGAAAATTTATTAGTTTCTTCTCTCTAAAAATATGTACAAATCTATACAGCAGTTCGTACCATGATAAAAGCAAGCAGCTCGCAAATCAACAGGAGGGAAGGCTCCCTGCAAGCAGCTGGTAACCAAGGCTGCGAGGAAGAGTGCCCTGCCAAGAAGACTCATCTCCTCTCTTGAAAATTGTACAATAAATCATCTTAGAAATATTTACATACCAAAGTGCAAGAGGGGTGGCATTGTTGATCCATGCCAACAGTTCTATTTGCAACTTTACAAAAAGAAAAAAAAAATCTTTAAACTGCCACCCTTACTTTGATAGTATCTGTCCATACCTGTAAGAGTATCATAGGAATCAAACATGGCTTCTTTATCTTCTTGGAGATCCTTGTTGTATGTACTAGGAAGACCCTTCATTGTCATCAGGAATCCGGAACACTGGATGAGAAAACAACATGAACATACCAGCCAAATAAATTACATGAAAATCAAATAACTTTCAAATACACCAAAATTTTGCAACGTGTGGGGTTCAGATTTGCAAGTCTCATGACACTAAATGCCATACTCATGACCATAAGTAATTGTGAGTTCATAAAATATTCTTACCAAAAAAAGAGGCTCCATTAAAAGTTGCTTTAAAAATGCCTTGAAATTGTCTAGATTCACAGTAAGAAATAACCAGGATGATATTCTAAAGACAATTCAGTAAATCTACTGAGCAGAAGCCTTATAATGTCAACATTTAAGATTTTTCATTAGTGCAGATGGCACAATAGGGTAGTTGTGTTCGATGTCCATTAGCAGCTATTAATGCACTTATGATAACTAAAATCTTCATGGGTTTCATAAAACCTTGCTGAAGACTTGACTCACGTTGCCAAAGACTCTTCCTGACTTTCCTCTGATGAGCTCTAGACTGTCTGCATTCTTCTTCTGAGGCATCAAACTACTTCCAGTACTATAGTAATCAATATGAAACATTGGTAGCACATGTTATATTGAAACCTCTTTATTTCTATGTCCAGTTGTATCACACAGGACTTCACACTGATTGACCGCAGGACAGCTTTTCACCCTTTCTCTCACACACCAGCTCCGAATCATCAAGAAATCATAAAATGCATGAGGATTGGGATTTTAAAGACATTTATAAGTTTGATATACACCCTTTTAACCCATTGAGCATGATTTGATTTTGGTATAACATTACACAAATTTTCCATAGACTCTAGCTCAAGTTATCTTGGGCATAGTATTCATCGGGTTAACCTATTCGTGACAGGAATTATTTAAAGCCTAATTTGATCAGCTTTTATTCTTCAAATTGGCAACACCAACATTTTTATTTTATTGCTATATTTTTCTTATGAAACGTCATGTATCTGAAATGAATATAAATTGACAGAATTTATGATAAGTCAAAAAGTTGCCAATTTGCAGGGGAAAACGGTGATTATAAACTTTCTATCACATTGCCAATTTAAGGATTTTAATGCTTATTTTCCTTTTAAAAATTTTCAGGATCAAACAACGAATATTGACACAACCAAAATGGGCAGTTTGTGTAGAATTTTTTGCTCTTTCTACTCATGTATTTGGTATGATTTTTAGGGCTTTGCATCAAAAGATATTAGGCCAAACCACAAAATGTGGACCTCTGTCATGAATGGGTTAAAAGAGCAAAATGTTGAAGGGTATGAGGGGGGGGGGGGGGGGTGGGGGGAGGAATGATTTTATATTAGGTCCCACACAGCTAAGAGGTACGAACATGGGAATGTAATGACTATTCACAATATCCTTTTACCTCTACTTAGAATAAAATTTCAATGTTTAACAATTTTGTGATGGTTGGTCTCCTTGAAACAACTGCTCATTCATTCACCTGTATGCATCAGCTAGTTTGACAAAGCTGAATTCCTTGGAGCAGTAGAGGATGAGATCTTCCGAGACCTTACTGAGATGTACCATGGTCATTGAAGCCCAGAAGAGAAACTCAGCCACAAAGTCACGCCCACTTGTACCATCCAAGCTGTTGGGTGCAGGACTTGCAAATCTAAGCTCTGATGAGATCAATCAAATCAAACAATTTTTTGAAATGTTTAAAACCGATTTTTTGAAAATTTTTCTATAATATTCTACAAAGTAAATTCCAGGACCGTATTATTGCTACATACGATATTACATGTGCATACAGATGAAGAATACAGTCCAAAGTATCAAAAAGTAAAATAACTTAAGAAAAATATCAATGGACAGTCTTCCAATGAAAATCTGTAATCACGATACATTTCTCTGAGCATACAGTTAGACTATCATAATAATATCTTAACATGCGGACAGCTGATTATTCTACTTTTAAATGAGTGTCTTTTTAAACCTACTGAAATATGTCTAATTATGATTAAACTGTAACATCTTTCAAAAATGTTGCGCAAAGAAGGTTCTTCCTCACTTTATATTAAATGCTGGAGAGAAATATCTGCCTACCTTTTGCCAGGAAGTCTCTGTCTACATTGAATGGATTTCCAGCAAGAGCACCACTACGATAGATGAAACATGAAAGATAACAGATGAATAAGCAAAGAAGGAAAGATAGCCCAAGAGATAGGGCAGTGTTAGTCTGGCTATAAGGTAAAAAAAAAATTGTTATATTGGCATAACCCGACCCTAAAAATATCCCGACCCTAGGTTTTTCGTTTTTTTTATTTATTGCTATCGATATCACGTATGATCGTGCTGCCTTCGCGATCGAATTTGCTGTATAGAAAACATGGAAGTGTTGCGGACAGAACAGCTTTTTTCCTGCCGTAAAATATGTGCTTCGGTGAGAGTAAACCTCTTTTTCTTCATGAGCACACCCAATGCCGCTTGTTTTGGCGATATCTTCGCCTGTGTTGCTGTGTATCTCGTTCAACATAGCGCTAGCTCGCTAGCTGTGTACATCAACATGGTGTCATACGCTGTGAAGGTCACAGGTAAACTTGGGCCTAAAACTCTGTTTAGTGTTCTCCGAAAGTTTGACATAAATGCTGTAATAGGTGAAATATTGCAAGAAATAGCCGACAATAGTGAATATACATTCACCTTGAAATATTTTTCTAAAAATAAAAGTGTATGTCACTATTTACTCGTGAAAATGTTGGTATTATTTGTGAACAGTCCCTAAAAGCTATATCTAACTGGCATCTTGGTATGTTGTGTAACCTGTTGGAGACAGTGCATGAGATATCTCAGGCCGGGGTCTATGGGAAACCAGTTAATATGAAAGAAAATGAACCCATCTTCAGTGGGTTGTATGTTTGTATGTATGGATGGATGTACACGTATGGGTGTGCGTATTGGGTGTATGTGTGTGTATAAATAGTGGTATCATATATGCACATTGGAAAGGGGGGAAAAATAAAATGCCCTACCTACTCTGTTTTTCAGTGACCCATTACTCCAATACAACAATTTTTTATTTTTTGGCCTAACAGTAAAGAGTAGCCATAATAAATATTAAGAAGGAAAGAGGGTGAAAAGGGTGAGGGGAAGAAAGAAAAGAGAGAAAGAAGGAAACAGAGAGAGATAATTGGGGGGGGGGCAGGAGCAGACATCCAGAAGGACAGACAAAAGAGAGCAGCCATATTGCAAAGAGAGACAAAGAACACAATGCTCACATCATAATTGGACATATAACAAATTTCAGTGATTTACATGTCGAGCATCAACAGGTGGAACAGTCTGGAAAAATAACAATTACCTTCTCTAAATTCATTACTCACTGATGAAATTCAACCAAACATATGGTAACTATTTTTTTCAATTTAATTTTTCATCAAATTTTCATTAAAATCATTCATCTATGAAGAAAAAGGCACGAACAGATGTACTTCTTGCTACAATGTTTACATGCATTTCCTGTTTACCACAAATAAAAAATAAAAAAATTAAAAAAAACCAAACAATACCGTGATATAGAGCAGGTGCAACAGGACATTGAAAACATTTGGACATTGAGAACATTTGGGAGCAGGAGTTGTTCTAGCGGTAACATCCGCAGTCAGCTCTTTGTCTGCCTACAAATCGACTCTAATCAGACACAGGTTTGAGACTGAGTCACATCTTTCAGATGGTGATGCAAAAGGTCGGTCCCACATGTAAATAATCATATCTGATTGATACACGTCTGTAAAAACGCAATTCGACAACAACGTTGAGAACAGACAATGGATGGTGGGGCAGAGCACTGTATGCTTAAAAATTGATGTCCCCTCAATGCATTGCCTGCTCTCAGTGTTCTGGTGTGCATGATATAAAGCATAGACTATTGATAACATTGACCAATTGTTAAAGAATTTGGTGGTTCCTGTATTAAGTCTGGAGGCACAAGAGAATTCAGTCTTGCATGGTTTAAGACTTACCCTCCTAGAGGCATGACATTGACCCTAGCTTGGAGTTCCTTTAACCTCTGAGCATCCCTCTGCAGAGCCCATGCATGACTGCATACAAACAAGCAATACACATAGTTTCATGAATCTCCATTAATAAGGTAGACCTCACTGTCATTCAGTCTCACAAAACCACAGAAATTTTTAATTGTAGTCCAAGTTACTGGCTTTAAATCTATCTTTAATGCATTTGATCTATCAAACAAAGTTGTAAACAATTTGTCTGATGAGTGTATTAAAGACAAAAGATGAGCTACAGTAATAGGGTATACAAGAGAAGATTGAACACAATACAGAAAAGAGAGATGTAACTGTAGAAGACGTACCTCAATAGCCAATGACTCCATCTGATGGGTTGCGCTCTCTGAAAATGGACAAACAGAAAAATGAATTCTCTTTGTACATTTTCATTAATGACACTCCAATTTCATCGAATGCAAAGTAAGTGAACACATACATATAATTACATACAACATAAATATAAGCAAATTCTGATCACAGGTCTTTATCTTTTCATTTATTTTTGCAGTCTACACACACTGCACAAAATTTTGTCATGCCATGCATGTGTTTTGTCTCTTTTTTTTTTTTTACTTTATTCAGTTTCACATCAAGTATATACCAGATTTCCTCTCTCTTTTTTTTCCCCGCATGAAGTGTTTTGACATACCTGCATATGAGTGTATCCAGGCATCAGAACATCTACCTCCCTGAAAACAAGATATAAAATACATCATTAATGATAAAAAGAGAGATAGCAACTTGCAGAGGGAGAGAGGAAAGAGAGTGAGGGAAAGAGAGGGAGAAAAAAGAGGAGAGATACAAAAGTGATAAAAAATAAGCAGAGAGAAACTAATAAACCAAAGAAAAAAAGAGATGTGTTGGGAAAAGAGATTGAAAGCAATGATGCAGAAGAGAAAGTAGAGTGTATCAGAGAGAGATCAAGATCAAGAAAAAGTGAAGATCACGACAACAAATGCAGACAGAGTATGCATGTAAACTATAATCTGTAGTATAGAAACAAAAGCACGAAGGTCCACTTTTGGAATTGAATATAACCTTTATTATGAAGATAAAAGTGTTCTTCATGTAAAATATCATTCATTTGAATGGCAACATAAATTTAGACTGTACATGTAAATCCACTTAGAAATGTGATCTAATGCTTGAATTCAAAATATAACTCACTGTTTGGCTCTCTGTACAAGCACATTGATGAGGTTTTTAACCATTGGATACATGCATTCCAGACTGTCTCTCAGCCATAGCCTCATATCAGTACAACACTGAGTAAAAAATAAACATAAAAACAAATATTAAAGCACATGAAACCATCATGCCAATATGATAAAGTCCTCCTTAAAGAAACAACAATGACTGGTAATTTAGATGGAGAGTACAGCCCCATCTGAAAAATTTCAACTCATTCAGATACTAATAGTTCACAAGTCTTCTAAAGTTATTTTCAGTTATGTACATGTAATTTCATCTTACAAATAGACCCTTGTAATGGTTGACTTAAATAGAGTCTAGTTATAATCACTAATAATTCAAACTGGCAACCCTAGCCCCCCTGAAATATGCAACTAAACAGATACATAAAATAAATACATACAAACATAAATAAACGAGCAAACAAACAAACAAATAAATAAATAAATAAATAAATAAATAAATAAATGAGTAATCAACTCAGATACAATATTTTCCAATACACACAAGAATATCTGATCTTCATACAAGACTTTTCTGATCATTATTGCTTAATGAATGATTTAGATTTGTATCTTTATCAAAGGCATATTTCATTCTCTAAATATTCTATGATCAATAAATGAATTGCCTTCAATGCTCTGTATTTATCAATGTGCTTATTTCAAATTTGAAGTTATTGTACATGAATTCATTTGACGAAGATAAACATTTATTTCTACCTGATCATTTCTGCTTCTGCCAGTATGTAGTTTGCCTGCTACAGGTCCAATGTATTCTTTTAGTCTTCTTTCATTGGCAGTGTGAATGTCTTCATCTCCAGGCTGAATGGTGAATTCTCCCTTCTCCCATTCCTGTGCTACCTGATACAGTGAAAGCATTGCAAAGAAATTATACCACTCTCCTCTTTTCTCCTTGGCAGTGTGGCCATGTGGAAAGGCAACAGACAGAGGAATTCTAAACTGACTTGAGTTACTGTCAAAATCTTCAATTCACATTCTTCAATACTTAAAGAATAAGCAAATTGTCAATCAATTTGTCTGAGATGTAAAGAAAAAAAATCTCTGTAACTTATCCTCAGAAAAGTAATCAAAGTATTGCTAGGAAAAATATAGTTATTTCAGTAAAATCATTATAACTTACAAATTGTACAGAGCTCCCTCACCATTAGCTACCTTTCTTCCCAAGCCCATCCTCTCCACCTCTAAATCATATACATGCACTCAAAGCACTCCCTGGACAGGTGACTGCTGGAAAGAGCTGCCCTGAGGCTATATTCAGCTTGCATGGCTGACTTGAGTGGTTTGAAACGTGCCTGGACTGCACCAGTCTTTCATTATACGGTTCTCCCATCAGCTTGAACTTAAAGGGAGGTATTCCCAATAGTATCAAATTTACTCATCTACTGCATCGCACAAACAGTCTAATTAAATGATCCAAGATACAAATGTAATGTTCGAATACAATCCAAATTATGTGATGAAGATCATACAATACTTATCACAAAATAATTCTCTATAAATTTGGGAATTTCAAGTTACTTGACATTGCGTAGGAAGGGAGTGGCAATGTCTTTGTTTTTGTTGTTTTTGTTGTTTTTGTTTGTTTGGGGATATTTTCTTGTTGTTTGTTTGTTGTTTTGGGGGTGGCAATGAGAGATTATTTTTTAGTGAAAAATGTTATATCTTGGTAATGAAATTTTGAAATTAATTTTACCCCTGGTAATTCTTGTTGGAATTATCACTAAATTTATGTGGAAATGAATACAAACACTTAACATGAACTAACTTTAGAAAGAGAAATTCATCACTAAAATTTACTAATATTGCCAATATCATAAATGTTTAAATACATCTCGACCCAATCCAAATTCAAATAATAAATTTCAGATATGATAAGGGCTAACTACCAAATACAGTATCTATTAAAAGAAAAAAAAAATCTTCTTGACAAGTAGAATGAAACAAACTGGAAGACTAAATTCACTAATTGCTGTATAATTGCCGTTCTAACTGAGGTCACTGAAGCATCTCAATTATTCACTACGAACAAAATTTGTAGCTCAGAGATATTATACTGTTTTCTGGTTTTCCCTGCATGAGACATTCAATTCAAATCAAAATTCAGTGTGCCCCTTTAAACTGGTATTGTATGCAGAAGAGTAATTTGGCCAGTTGGAGAGCAATCAACTGATTGCAAGGGTCTGTTTACCAGATGGAAGCAGAAGAAACTGGCTATGGATGGACTGAACTGTAGGCAGTGTTCAGCAGTACAAAAATCATTTGTAAAATTATGAGTGAGTAACAGGGTTCAATTCAGCATATAATATCCGTGCTTAGTAATTAAACTCTTAAGGTGCTTTCACACATGATGCGACAGTGTGGAAACACACTGTGTCACCACACTTTTTGTGTACTAAGCCCATGTCGCCGAGGCAGGACACACTTTTGTTTGCTGCCTAGATACAAAAAAATGCGCACAAATCAAATTTCTAAAAAATTAGCGAAAAAATTGTTGCCATGAGATTGCTTGCGCAAGTTTTGACAATTATGCTCTCTTATTGAGAGTTGACGTGTTAATGCGCGTTCATTAGCGTATGTGGTGACACAAAGTCCCATCATGTGTGAAGACAAAACAGTGAGGCGCCACAGTGTGTTACCACACTGTCGCATCATGTGTGAAAGCAGCATTAATGACATCAAAACATTTTGAAGATTTAGTTGTTGAAAAAAGGGGGAATATTGGTTGGTTATTGGTGATTTTTTTTTTTCCCTTCAATAAAGAAACAAAATGTCTGTGTACATTCATTCCATGTTCAGACAGCACACAGAATGTTTTTAATCACAATTAAAGAATGAAAATGGACTCAACAACTTCTTGTGAATCTATACGGTATTATAAATTCACAAAATAATTACATTGCACTGCTTATACATTCCAGTAATCCATTTTTAAGTTGATGTGAACAATTACAGAATTTCTGAGTTTTCTAGATGGGAGGGGTTTAAACCCATCACAGTTTACAGTCTCTGAATTGGTTACATACAATCTCAAATGCACAATCACTCTTTTGTAGACAAAATATGACATTTCATTGAATTTTGCAAGAACATAATACAAGATAGAATTGCATAACTTTATATGCACATAGTCATAGGAGCGGAGAAATATGAATAATTGATGCCAATATATATGCTCATTAAAAAATAATTGTTTAGACCAAAGCAGGGAAAATCTGAAATGCAACAGGTTAATACAAATACAAGTCCCTGATAGTGATCTGTGATACTAATGCCAAATAATATTTTTGAAGGGACGAAATTTTTAATTTAAGAAAAAAAGCACAATACCCCCTTACTTTGGTAAGTCCATCACAAATCAAGTCCCTCTCCTCCTCTGTGACTAGTCCAACCTTGCAGATGGCCTTGACATATGCTTTGCTGCCCTCTATGTCAGCCTTCCACATGCGCTTGTCGAAGCCAATGGAAGCGTTGAACTTCTCCATGACAGGGTCCGTATCGCCGGTGAAACGACCTCCCCACAGCTTACCACTCTGTAAAAGGGAATTCAAATGAAGGTCAAAGGTTAAAGGTCAATTAATATAAAACAGTTTCAAGAAAGAAAGTACATCTATTATTGATGGTAGACAAGCAGATCTACGGAGGATGGAATTTACATGACTCAACAAATGAAGACTGTAAGGTAAAGACATGCTAAAGCAAGATGCCAACTGGGCCTTAAAAGCACTTGATCTCTCAGGGGAGTACCTAGCATTTAAGCCCTGGCATTCCCCCCCCCCCCCCCCAATAAAAAAAAAAAATGGAGAGAACAAGAGAACATGTAGATGATCAGACTTCTTTGACACAATGTAAAAAATGGTGACCAAGATTACTTTTAATGTACATGTAAAATAATAGTATCTGCTCGTTGCCATTAGTTCATGAATAGGATAGTCCCTGTGCTTGTCAATTTGTCTCACGGGCCAGAAATATTTCTGACATTACATCGTGAGCCAATGTAATAATAGTAATAATAATGAGTAATAATTAGTTTTTTTGTTTTTTTTTGTATACATAGTTCAAAAGTGAACAATAGCCTCACCAGACATTTATAAACATCAATAAATATGCTGGGCAGCAGACTCTCACTGAGAGCTCCAGTGGGCCAATCAAATGGTTCAATGCTTTTCTAAATGAATAATTAACTAAATTGTGAAACAAATTAACCAACTACACAAATTCTAAATAATATAAGATCATGTCATGTTAGGTTAAGGAGGTATCCGTGCACTCTGCATTTAATAGCGCAATGGGGCGACATCTCTTGCCCAAATATTAACCGTTGGTTTCTAAATTGTGCGAGTAAGCAAAGCAAGCAAGCAAAATTTTGACAATTCATTGTACTTTCTTCATCAAACAAAATTGACCATGACAAGGAGGAGAAAAAAAATCTGAAAGGCAGAGATGCCTTTAATATTTAGTTTTGCAGTATTTTTCTATATGAAGAAGAAGTACTGCAAGTGGAAAAAGATCCTACTTTGCAGCCATAGAACTGTACAGTAACTCAAGTTCAGGAAAAGCAGTTGCTTGAAATCTGTAGTACTTTCTCTTTAAAAAGTACAAAATACTGCTAAAAAAGGAAAAGTTGGCATCAATGGATAGACCGTCCTACCTGAAAAACTGAATGAAGTGGCTCAATAATGGTCAGTTAAATATCATAGGGATAAGGGGCAGTGTTTACCAACCCCGCCCCCCTTCATTTCACAAAGATGGGGAAAGTGGATCAATTTTTAACCCCCCCCCTTTAAATACTGTAAAATGGGGAATTATCATCC
This sequence comes from Echinometra lucunter, assembly GCA_029962745.1. NCBI lineage: Eukaryota > Metazoa > Echinodermata > Echinoidea > Camarodonta > Echinometridae > Echinometra > Echinometra lucunter. The sequence continues at coordinate 27,152,996 of CM057154.1, read as the reverse complement.
TTATTCTGTGGTTCACTTTGAAGTTTTTACAATCATAAGTGGTAGGACATCAGAATATATAGTCATTATTGTGTCTTAAATTTTGCGAGGAGTGGAGCGAGCAAAAGCTTTACAGATATTTATTCATTTATAACACATGTTCATGCATTTATAACAATACTTTTTTTTTGCAGGCCATATCCATACCATCTTGTGGGCCAAATGTGGCCCATGGGCTGCTTAGGGGGCACCCCCCCCCCCTTCCCAGGAGAAGGCTAATCTTACAGCTACAGCTGCCTCCCCCTGCCATTTCTCTTTAGTAGACACATTTGAATAGTTTTAAAAGAAAAATGAAATTGTACTTATTACAACAGTACTCAAATGTGCAATAGTTTTATATTTTGATATGTGTGTGTGTGAAGGGGGCGTGTGTGTGTGTATGTGTGTTTGGGGAGGTTAGGGGGGTGGTTATAATAAATATGAATGTATCGTGTGTACATGTGCGTTTTACGCACTAAATTCTCATCTTTTTTCCTCTCTCTATGCCATCAATAATTATGTTTTGAATAATGTACTTTTTCACAATTTTTAATTCAGATACTGGAGATAGACTCTTATATAAGGCTCTGCCTTTCTGTCTTCTCCGAATACTTTCATTATTGTACCTTTCATTATTATACCTTTACATGTCTACTTTTTATTGTCACCTTGCTTATTCTCTCCTATATTGTCACTTATTTATGCAATATTTTGATATTTGTATCTGTTTGTCTTTGTAAGTGTCCTTTTTTAAAATGAAAGTATTGAATAAACTTGAATTGAATTGAATTGAATTGAATTGAACATTTGAATTTGTGGCTTTTTAAAATAGGCAAAGTGATATACTCATTTGCAATATGTTCATTTGGCTTTGCAGCCACCCCCCCCCCCCAAAAAAAAATGCTTGTGGCTTGGGGAAAATAAAACACTAGGATAGATATTGTCAGATGAACATATGGCAGATGATGAATACTACATTAACAAAACTGTTGAAAAACAAGAGGCAATATAATAAAGTCTAATATAACAATAGGTAGGCCTATTATTACCCATAAGTTTAATATTGCCATATTATAATCCATTCATCATGTTCATGCCATATTACAGACAAATCATTCCCCATCCATTTGCCATCCCATCTTCAAATTAAGCTCCTTAACCTGTCAACTATCTTTTCAAAATTCATTTATTTGCACCCCACGAGGAATTATAGTCATATCATATCTATACACGGCAATCCGTTTGCTATATTTTCATTCAGGCAATATCCAAGATCGGAGTATATATTCATCCCGGTATTCAAATAATCTACGAATAATTTTTCTCACGTATCCGGTTATCTCTTGCGAGAACCTAGTCGTAATAAGGACATGAAGCATAATCTATCCAATAAAGATTATATTAATTCTTTCCTTACCTTTTCCATGGCCATCGCTGCTGCTATTTATGAATTATTTATCGTTAACTTGAAAATAGGGATAGAAGATAAAACGCAGCAATAAAGAACAGCACACCAATCCTTAGCCAGCTGGGTACGGTGTGCTCTGCGCTCGGCTCGCTCGGATGCGCGCTGGCCGAATCCAGCCAGCCCGCCGCAACGTTCGCGAGCGCAATTTTGTTGACATCGCTATCCTAATTTCCACGCAGGGGGCGTGTACCTCTTCAGCAGAGAGAGCCAACTCAAAGCTTCCCGTCTTCCTATTTCTCCCCCTGGGTTGGCCTACATTATTCGTTATTTTGAATCGCATTTCTATTATTCCTATATTTCAAGAAACTCGACTAAACGTCCAATGCAATGAATGAATTAATTTCAATTGTTAAATATTTGTGTGTGTTTTTTGTTTGTTTGTTTGTTTGTTTGTTTGTTTGTTTGTTTGTTTGTTGTTTTTTTTTGGGGGGGGTGTTTGTTTTAGGGGCATGTTTATTATTTGTTTTTTGGGGGGGCCTATGGTTACTTTAAAAATGTGAATACATGTATAGAATGGGGTCAAACACGCATTTCCAAATTGAACTTATAAATATACTGATGTTGGGATGTGAATATTGGACAAAATATTTATAACATAATTTTCTTTATCAAAGAATGATCTTTCCCCGTTTTCCACGGTATTCAATTTTTACGTCACCTAATCCTCTCTCTCACTCTCTCTCTTTCTCTCGTTTCTCTATCTGTCCTGATGTCTCAATACCCAGGCTGTATAAACTCCTCTGTAGCTCATCTCTCATCCCAATCTTCTCCCTTTCCCTCCATTTCTCTCCCTTCTTCTCTTTCCTTTTTCCACTGTATATTCCCTTCTCTCTCTCTCCCTCTCTCTCTCTCTTCATTTTGTTTCTCTTACTATTTTTTTTTCAATTCCTTGTGAAATATAACAATGATGTTTTTATTTATTGCTTAAACACACAAGATTCTGTAATTCTGATCCTAACAAATCAAAAGGCATTTTAGGACCATTTAACTTTAAAGTTCAGATATATAAAAGCTATGAAAGTATTCACAAGATGAAGTGACAGTTCCCGTGAACATGCCCCCTCCCAAATAAGGCCCACAGCATTACCTGCTGAGAAGGGTACAGACATATCCTGATCAGTGATGAGAAATGATCAAAGCAAAGGCTCATTAGGTGTGGTATTCTGAGATTAATATTTTCTCAGATACAATATGACATTTTAAGCCAGTGAGATCAAATAACCTTAAAATTGTTTTACACTGGTATCCTGAGAACCATTTTAGCAAATTTTATCTTATCTAAGACACACCCATTTATGATGCAGTCACCAATGAGAAGTGTTGTTAAATTTCCCTCCCATTCTGCTCTGCCAATTGCTTTCTGCCAATAGATGCTTGAGTACAATAGTCAATAATAAAAGCATTTTTCTTTACTCTGATTGTAAGAGTAGTAGCATACATGTCCAGGGGGTGTTTCATAAAACTGTTCGTAAAGTTACGAATGACTTCGCGAACAACTTGAATATGGCAGGCTAAATGGGATTTTCAATCATTATGGATTGCATCAGCTAAAAATGAAACATACACACATAGATTAACATTACTGCTGTTGACAAACATTGTTATTGCAAAATATATTTTTTGTCAAAATTTAATCAAGATTATGGAAAATGCAGTCACACTTTATTGAAGTATCAGGAAACTTTAGGCATCCAAAACGTCACTGTCTGGTGGTTCTGACTCTCGACTTTCAATCAGAGGGTCGTGGGTTCGAATCCCAGCCATGGCGTTAATTTCCTTCAGCAAGAAATTTATCCACACCGTGCTGCACTCAACCCAGGTGAGGTGAATGGGTACCTGACAGGAATTCATTCCTTGAAATGCTTGTGCAAAAAAGGCTGCCAGGCCAAAGCTGGGGTAATAATATCCAAGTCCTTTGGAAGCACATAGAGACGTTATATCATAATGTGATATACGCTATATACAAGAACTTTATAGTATTATTATTATTATCATCCAAATTGGCTTGCCATATTCCAGTCGTTTGTGAAGTCATTTGTAACATTACTAACAGCTTTATGAAACACCCCCAATTGTTTTACATAATGGACATATGAGATAACATTGCCATATCCTATTTCAAATTTCATCTTTCCCTCACCAGTTGGCAGGTATGGAACTTGTAACTTTTTCCCTGATGATTCCCATGACCAATAACCCACAGGGCAAACAAACATGCTGGTCTCACCTCACAGCCCTATGATGATCTTACTGAGGGTTCCCATCAGTCTTTTGGTCTTGTGTACCATTGGTCTTATAGGATTTCCAAATGTCATCCTCTTGGACATAAAACAACTTTGGAAAAGTCAGGATCCAATGTCTTGAACTTGCATTTCATTTTTTAAAGTTGGCTATACCGGGGGCGGTATACAATTTTCATGCAAAAAGAATTCAAGAACAACAACAAAAAATCATTCTAAATATTTCAAGCATACTTCCTGAACATGCTGGTCTCGTGAAAAACTTGTGAGTTGTGATGGTAGGGCCTTTTTCCTAGATCTGTAGGCACCACTTGCCATGGATCTGTAGAGAAAAACAAATCTCAGAAGTAAGATTATTTCTTGGAATATGATTGAAATGTGATTTTAAAACTGATGATGGAAATCACTAGCAAAAATCAGTTGAACATTAAAAATTGGATATTACCTGCCTCATCTCCGAGTGAAATTCTGGTCTTGCTCTAAATGTGCCATCTCCTGTCTAATCTTTAAAGCATTATGGTGGAAGCTAAGCAACCAACACGCTTTACGAGACCACTGGCAAACTACAGAGTAATGACAGTATGATATCCATGTTTGAAGTATTTTGACATCTAACTTTCATAAAGACATGTTTAGATTTGGATTTGCATTTTTAACCCACTCAATGAAATTACAATTCAAGGTATTTGTCAAGAAAATGTTTCATTGAATATCTTTAAATCATTTGTATGATGAAAACCAACCAACCCACCAAACAAACAAAAAAGATGCTAGATGTCCAAAACTAATTTGAATGACAACTGCCCATGCTGTGACCCCACTGAGTGGTCCCTTAAGACAGAATTCCCTTTGAATTTGAAATAAGCAAGACTTCTAAAATCTGCAAAGAGTTTTATAAGTTACCTCCTACTCCATTAGACTGAACGTGAAAACAAGCATACAGGTACATGTTCATTTACAACAAAAAATGTAAAACAATTTTGGTACCTTTAGAACACATAAAATTTGCAAAACTAAATTTGCGTGAGTTTCAAGGAATTTCAGGCCTCCTACGAGTATAAGTAGCTCACAAATTCATCTCATTTTTAGTGATACATATACTTGTGCAAAAATTATGTAAAACTGGTGAGGAAAATATTTTTGGATTTTTACTGCATGTAAAGTGAATGAGTTCACAGACATAGGAGCCTTCAGTTTTTGCAATGTTAAATTGACACCATAACCTTTTCTTGTGAAAATGTCAATTTCAAGTGAAATGTTGGGTAAATTTATGCAGACATAGGGCCCCCCCCCCATCCTGTGTACTCGGTCAATGAATTGACCTCATCCCGAAAATGTGACAAGTCTGTACCGAAACTACATAACATGCTTTTCTATTGGTTACTCGACAGCATGCTGTCGACCTACAAGTCTGATAAGCGTCAGTTTTCTTCTTAAAATTCACCATTTTCAGTTCATTCATCAGATATGAAGCAAAAAAGGGGAAATTGAGAGCCTCAGGAACATTGCTGGTAAGTAAAATCAAAACTGTTCTTCTCTTTTATAGAAGACTTATCAATGTATTTGCGTTCGTGTTGGCAATTTGTTTTGCTATTCAAAATGCCGTTTTGACCCTACGGGTGGGCCCCCCATCTACATGAGGTCCATACAGGGGGTGTTTCATAAAGCTAATCACAAAGATACAAACGACTTGAATGACTTGCCAAATAGGATTGAAGGATTCTCAATCATTATAAATCAAATCAATTAAAGTTAAAATATGTAAATGTAGATAAACATTACTTATTGTTTACAATTTTTTTACTGCAGAGTATATTTTGTGCCACAATCAAAACATCATTATGGGAAATACAGTCACACTTTGTTAAAATGTCAGGAAAAACTTTACTCATCCCATTTGGCAATTCATATTCAAGTCATATGTAAGTAAAGTCATGCGTAAATTTACGAACAGCTTTATAAAAGGCAATGTATGGTGCATACACTATACGGCCACATGCATTTGCCCGATGTGTCGGTACATCATGCAATGTACCACTGCTTCGCGGTGGAGCTCTCATCTGCCTCAGTGAAAACTCCTACTAATAACATTTTCTGAAGTAAATAAGATTTTGATAAGATATATACAACCCTGTATGCAATGCTAGTATGCTACTATCTTAAATATTCTGTTCGGAAATCATATTCACCTCAAATGCGTTTAGAATCCATCAAATTTCCTTTTTTGCATACCAAATTGAATTGAAGCCATCCTGGCGATCACCGTTTCGCATAGACAGAAGTGTTCTGTCTCTAACAGTCGTCATTAGCCTCGTATTCTGGTGTGCGTGCAATCTCGTTGTGCTGGGCAGCACAACGAGAAAACTACCTCAAATCAGCGATTTTTCCCATTTATTCATGAATATACAAATATCATTATACACTATAGAGTAAATAACTTACCGATTTCATGATTGATTCATTTTAACTCTCCATTTTCAGGTAAATCCAGGGTCCTAACGTTAAGTCCTCTCGTTTGAAAATCTTGCAGCGGCCAACCTCCATCTCTGTTGACCCTACCAGAATACGAGGCTGATGACTGTTAGAGACAGAACTTCAGTCTACGTTTCGCATAGCAAAAACATGTACAAAAACAAGCACTTGCGCATGCGCATTTGCAAACTAACAACGGCCTGTGAACAAGATTTATCGAAGATCTGGGCAGATAAGACTCTCCATTTTCAGATAAATCCAGGGTCCTAACGTTAAGTCCTCTCGTTTGAAAATCTTGCAGCGGCCAACCTCCATCTTTGTTGACCCTACCAGAATACGAGGCTGATGACTGTTAGAGACAGAACTTCAGTCTACGTTTCGCATAGCAAAAACATTTACAAAAACAAGCACTTGCGCATGCGCATTTGCAAACTAACAACGGCCTGCGAACAAGATTTATCGAAGATCTGGGCAGATAAGGCTCATTTTTTGGACCATCCTTTCCCCTAATGGAATCAAACTCTAACCGTACTTTGTTGTGTCTTAAATTTCATCACATTTCTTTATAATTAGTAGTATAGAGTCTAAACAAGTTAGACACCACTGATAGATCTAGATCTAGATCTATATCTATACTTGTGTACTTCGAGCTGGACCCGGAGCTGGAGAGCCCCCGTTTTGGCAAAGGTAGGCACCTTTTTAAACTCCAAGAACTAGTCTAGACTATGATATGAGTATGGTACCTGAAAGGTGGAAGGGCTGCTGCAGCTGACTCGTTTTCTAGAAGCAATCTCATTTGCTCCTGTCTGTAAATATCTGGAACACTTGTCAGTTCGACCCTTGCACGTTCATTGATCAGCGACTGCACCCGTTCCACCGCCACCCCGTCTACATCAGGCGGGTGGGAATGGGGAATTTTCTCCCCAGGCTCGGGGTTGCTGTCGCCCAAGAACGCTGCAGCTTGCGTGACCAGCGTGCCCGAGCAAGTCTTCCTGTTACGGCACCTCCAATAAATCATCCCCTTCGATCTGTTCCTTTCCGTGTAGGTGTATCCTCGAAAGGAAACGCAGTACTTCCCACGCCTGGTCTTAAAAACTTCCATTTTGTCGATGAAGACGGCTTAACTCTATTTGAAAGGCCCGGTTAGAAATGCTTCCTCGACCTCGGCCTCGCTCTTTTGTTTATCGCCAACTAGCATGCAGCTATAAATAATTATGGTAAACAAGCCTGGCCTTTGCTCCTTCATGTTGTGGTACCGATACCCACACAAGCAATTGATCGTAGGGAGCGCCATACTTCGTGTACAGTATGTAGTCACGACAGATGCAATATTATAAGTGTACTATCTTTCGCATAGCATTCCTTTTGTTTGTGTGTCTGAGGTGGGTGTCATAATCTGTCAAATATTGGGCCTACAAAATATCAAAATCCTATGATTGTTTTGTTTTAAGTATTCTTTTATTCTTTATTTTGGTGAAATCAATACAATAGGATGTACATACATAGAAAACAATATGCAAGTAAATTCATAGGCCTACTCGTGGGCCTACTACCCGCAAAAAATTTTAAAAGTGTATGTTAAAGAACAAAAAAGTTATACTTACAAGTAACTGTAATTCACTTGTAATTCCTGTAATTCACATACATGTACTTGTAATTCACATGCAGAACTAAGGGCATGCACCGTAAACCCCCCCCCCCCCCCCCCTCCCTTGTGCTTGCAAGGGTACTAGCATTACTAGTATTACTAGTATGACAAACATTACATGCTGAGGGAGGTAGTTTTATATTTCACAATATTATTTTAGGGGTCAACATTACCTTTATAGGCCAGTCTCGAGTCGTCCTAAAAACACTAGTCATTATCAAAAATTACCTAAAGTTTCTGCAGGCCTTAATTTTAATAACTGTGTTAGCTCTGCATTCATCCCTGCCAATTATCCCCTTCCCCCATGCAAGTACCCTGTTGTTGGTGCCTAATTACTTTGAAAAGCAATCCCCAACACAACACATTATTATTACTGTTGTTATCATCATCATCATCATCATCATCATCATCAATCATTATTACTTTATCATTAATCAAAATCAAACAAAAGGTACACGTAAGTTTAGACTGTTACTTCTATGAAAGCATATGCTTGACTCCAATAACTGATTGGCAATAATTTGACAAATGATAAAGGGAGGAATGGAGGAAATTTAGGAACGAGGGTCTGTGCAGGCTGTAAGGCCGATGAGACTGCCTGAAAAGCCCAAGAGTACACTCATCGATCTTCAAGGCCTTAGCCACGTTTCAGCTAGTTCATATGACTGATATTTCCTTTTTTAAAAATATAAGAAATTCTCTATCTATCTAATGCAAGGTATGACTAGAAATTCTTGCCCCCATTTTAGTCAGTCTTGCGGGCTTTTGGTCTCGATGGAGTACAGGAGATTTATCGGTTTGCGAAACATGTGATGATTTATTCAATCACCTAACTGACAAACCAACCAATCAACCATTTTATCATCAATCAGCTTATCAACCAACCTAGCAATTCAACAAACCTACCAACCAAACTGTGAACTGATCAATCAGTTAGCCAATCAATCAATATTTTATTTATTGATCTATTAAAAAACCTATTTATAGTTAATCATTTATTCAGTTATTCAATCCCTTCCACTCTTTAATTGTACTTTATATTCTCAATACACACGATTTCCACACAAAATAACTCTTGCACAATCCCTCAAATCAAAGTCAATGTACATCATGGAGATTCTTTTTAAAAATTTTTATTGACATTCTTTTTATCCTTCTGCTCCACGAAAAGAAAAGAGTATCGCGAAGACACGGACCAAAAACAGTATTTTATCTTCAAAAAAGTATCGTCCTTTCTCTACACAACTTTTGTTCTGACTACAACTGGTGTCCCTACGACAGATAGCATACCATGATCAAATGATTTCACATACAAGTGAAGCACCCTTTAGTAAAGAATAAATACAAACATGATAAACACAGTCAGAGAAGGACATCTATAATCCATATTGCTTTCTTCATCATTTTCTGGTACTCGAGTTTGGACGATTGCTAAGTACACATTCATGGGTGAGCACCAAAAAACAACAAAAGGATATTCTATAGTATAAGTTGTCTACAATACATACATCATAAAAGAAAGGAGAATCAAGATTTTCACCTAAATTTCGAAACAGAGATCAAAGAATGTTTTCTATTTGACACACACATAAGGTATTCAATAAATTGTTGTATTTCCACTGTCTGATAAAAATATCCAATCTACTTGATTAAATACAGCATTTTCTTCCCTAAAACTAAAGATGAAACAAATGAAGTGGAAACTTGCTCTTGAATTTATCATGTTACTACATGTATGTGATATCTTATGATATTTCTTACAGGTAATGACATTGTTTCAGATATCTGCATTATGACTATAAAAATCAATTTATCAGTTGGAAAGAAACATTTCAACACACTTTTTGTAGAACATAAAATTTTGTAGAAGCTTGAATAAATAGGCCTATCTAATAAAGTGAAAATTTTTCAATAAAAGAGATATTTATGAAAATTGGATCTTTGGGTACAAAAGTAATATATCAAACTTTAACAGAAGATATTAACATTAATAGCAGGAATAAATGCTTTTATTCTGTCCTTTTTTATATGAGAATCACAGAAAATGAACATGGAACAATTATTCCTGAATTATTCATTCATTTCATTCCCTATATTTGGTCATACAATCACAAAAATCTGTATACAGTGGCCAATCTTGGGAAAGGATGTATTGAATGAAAGCAACATGGCCACTCTTCAAAGGTTAAAAAAAAATTTTTTTAAAAACACCATCATTTACAAGCATGAGATCCAAGTCAATGGAACACTGTACAGAGCCATCGCATACATAGCTGACAGGGTGTCAAAATGACTGTTCTATACAGGTGAACTCAGGTGTGAGACAGGTTCAAAAGTTCCTTAGGGACTCTGAGAGATAAAATGAATGCTCTGCATGTACTATGATGCAATTAAACCTGTCTACAAAGGCCACTCCTAGATATGGAAAAAGTTGCCACTGTTGCAGAAAGGGGACCCTTCCAGGCAAACATCTCATATTTTTTTGAACAGGGAGATAATGCAGGTGACCATTAAAAGGAAGGTGGCCTTTATGCACAGGTGACTATTACAACATTCATAATCGCACTGGTTTAACATCAGTGTAAATAATGCTATGTATCACTACAGAGGACAGGCTAATACATGTACTGCCTTATTTGACTGTGTAGAAACAAAATGGCTCCACGAAAAGACAAAAATGCCGCACTAAATCGTTGTTCTTGAACCACACAAACATATCAACAGAAGAATTAAAAGAATAACAAAGGACTTATCTATTCGCAAACGCAACTACACTCATGATGTGTCCATAATCTCCTGCACCCTTTATTACAAGACAAGTTGTTCAGATCTGTTTACTATTTCTTAAAAATGCATTGTAAACAATAATATATATATATGTATATATCATACAAAAATTGCAATAGAGACATGAACCTTCGACAACATGTCAATCGAAAACTATACAAATATCACACTTCTACAGTACAGAGGCGAGTAATAAATATCCACATGAAAAACTACACGTATCAACAATGAGAAAAAGAGGATTTATCATACGTATTGATTGCAAGTAACAAAATAAGGAACAAAGCATCGTAACTGAAGTATGAATGCAAAAAGAAATCACTTTGATTCATGAGTATGTGTGTGTGAAAAATAATAAATGATTAAATTGCAGTGCCTACAAGACATATTTAAAATTAAGCCAGAAAGAATTACATGTTGCAATTGTGCACAGCCCTGGGATCAATTATCTCCATCAAACATATACTTTACTATTCAATTTCTTGATTTTCATATGCCTTCATAGCTAAAAACATACTGGCTTGAAAAATCCACTGATTGCTTTTACTATAGGTAACTAAATGCATACAAAAATGTACAAATGGCTACAAAACCTTTTCTTGAATATAAAATAGCACAAATCAATATTCAAATCAATGCATTATCTATTATCTATTCAAGGTACACTTTGTTTCCTAAGTTATATTATCAATACATTTATTCTATTCCACTACAATACTACCTAAAAATCAATGAATTCATATACTTGATTTGAAAGATAAGCCTGTGACAAAATACAACTACATAGCAGTCAATATCCCGACTTTATAGCATGATTATTTCCTTTCATGATTATGGAATGTTTGAGTGATTTACTACATGATCTTTTATCTCATTCAGCCGTTCTTTGTTGTAAAACAAGAGTCCCCTTGCTTGAAATATTTACCTTCTTCTCAGGCACAATCTCATCATGGAAAGTCATGTTTTAAAGGCAAAAAATGATCAGTATTTTAATTTTCAAATAAGGAAAACACTGAAAGTTGTCTTTTACTGTGTACCTATTGAAGGGAAACATGTATATCAACAGAAGAAATGAGAAATCAGAGGGGATAGTAAACCTATTGTTAATTTCATAGAAGACACTAACCTTTTTCATTGTGTTGCCAATTTGAGGACTTTAGATTTCCTTTCTGTCACAAATTTCAGGTGTCAAACATTTTGTAATTCAACAAAAAACACAGTAGTACAATTGTCTTGACAATTAACAAATGTTTAATGCCCCCCCCCAAAAAAAAAAAAAATACTGAACTAATCCACGATTGGGCTAATGAAGAAGGAACTGTTAGTCACAAAGCAAATCTTTCATAGTGATGACTATCATCACATTCACAAGGCCCAAATTCATGAAAGAGGTCTATCTGAACCCAGGGTCTACATCATAGTTTAAAACCTCCACTGGACAAAAGGACATGCACATAGTGCACTTCTGGGCCCTGTTGCATAAAACTTCTCATTGATGGTAACTTTGCCGTCAATGGGTAACTTCCATTGAAACCTTGGTTGGGTAGTGAGCAATGTTACCATGGTAGTTACTTTTGATGGCAGAGCTACCATTACTGGTAAATTTTATGCAACAGTGCCCCGAAGGTTTAAACCATGGGTTAAGATTAACCTCTTTTGTGACTTCAGGCCAGAAAAGAGGGATTGGGTTTACAAGCTTGCATCCACAACTATCAACATATTACAAATGAATTAATATATCAATACTGGCACATGCAATTTGTTTGTGTATCTTGAATTGTTCATAATAAATTTCATCATTTAATACTGTAAATAGCAACAGAATTTGAACATAATGTTTTCTTTTAATACGCTTCAAAATTATTTTTGCACAATCTTGAGTAGGGAAACTAGGCTAAGGGTTATGCCCTAATCTACATCAAAGCATATGAGTAGTTGGTTTTTTTCTTTCTTTCAAAAATAAAAACAATCTTTTACTTTTCATATTATGATGCTCATGTCCAATGTGTAAGCAGATTAAAAAAAAAAAAAAAACAGCATGAAAATCAACAAAGCCAGAACAGATTTTTTAGTTGGAAAGATTTTAAACAAATCTCATGAAAGTTGGAGAGTCTGTGTGAACTATCGAACAATAACATCAGTCATGAAATGCCTTGAATATAATGATACATACAAGTATGTCATTTTCCCACATATTTAAAATAAAAATTATTCATGTTGTTTCCACTTAATTTCAGAAAAAAAGTAACATAAATTTGGGGGTAAGTAAATTGGTAGTTCTATTTCAATTGTTTTCCAGGAATTAAAACATTTCAAGAAAACGAAGTTGTGAGATGTACAATGAATAAAGGCTTTGCTGTGACATAAAAGAATTGACAAGGATTTCGCATCTTGCTATACATATAAGCAGAATCAGAACTTGCGACCCCAAAATATACATCTGTATAAAATTCAAACGGAAATGAAATATCCTGACAGAAAAAAAAAACCATATCACACAGATACAAATATCCATGACGACCAAACAACAATGTGCCCATTGAATACACAATACAAGGCTAAACTTCATACAGATATTACACACAAATATAAATTGGTATGAGTAAAAAAAACAAAAGAGAAATATTGAAACATATCACACAATGTCTTTATTACTATTTCTAGTCATATATGATCCTACTTGTATAAGAATTGCGCTATCAAGATGGGTGCATTCACACCAAGACAAAGATTCGAGATGAAATGACACAGGCCTGATGCAGCATTGTTTTCATCGTTTCTGTTCAATTTCTACAAAAAAATGTACATCCGAGCTAACCAACTAATCCCATATCAAAAGAAATAATCAAGTAATGTACATATAAATTAAGTTGTATCACAAAACATGGCTAGATCACAAATAAACCAATCACACAATGACCAGTCAGACACATGCCGGCTTCTTCCACATGCCAGCAACACGTACAGCTATCTATATGTTGCCACGACGACAGCTAATCCCTCAGCACAATGCTCCTCGTTGGATCAAATCTCGCATTCATAGCAAAAGTTTTTCATTGTTGAAGAAGGAGCACCAACATTCATGGAATATACTTTTTTTCACTTTTGATTTTGCACAAAACCACACCATACATCTTCTTGATGATGCATCATAAATGAAGGAGCTGAGGCTCACAGATGCCTTTGACTCCTCACAATGTCTACTCTCAAGTATATATATCCATGTTCTAACTAACGACATGTCTATCCTACTCAGGATGCAGAGACTTAAACAATATAAATAAGTTAATACATATCTCTCTGCTATCACTCATATTGTATGATTGGCATTTCTCATTTACATTATTGATACTTCAGCAATAATTTACATACAAATCACTTCATGTTCTCGAGGTATATGCAATAGACTTTCTAAACCCATCATCCAGTTTTCATCTCAAATAACAAAATATGACCAAAAGAGGATAAATAAGGTTAATTCCCTAAAGTTCTTGGAATTGAGGAACCAAAAAAAGAAGAAAAATGAAACCGCATCTCTATAATTTGAGAAAGTGGTGAAAAAAATTGCACAATTAAATCTACATTATTGTGGCAATACTTCATACACTTACAAACTACAAGTTCAAGACTTATATGTCAATTCTTGCATACTTAGTTTGATACAAATGCACAGACCTTTGAAGTTAATATATAAGAAAACAATTGCATTTTTGTTGAATAATAATTAAGCATGACAAAAGTAAATTGTTAAATACAATACTGACAACATATGAAAGCATTAAATGAAAGGGAAAATTCGGATTCAATTCAAATTATTTTTTGTTACTTAATCCATGTACAAAATTAAAATATTTCATTCTTGACAAAGGTTTTGGTTAAAAATGAAAAGTTTGCTGCCCCTAAGTCCAATCAAGTACAGTTTATGTGAAGGTTTTTATATGCTAATGTACATGAGTCCAATCCTAAATCTTTGAAGGCCAGATATCTACATGCATTAATCGGAAAAAACCTGAGGGAACTGGATCTTGCTTCCCCCCTTTTTCATCACTGATTATTTATTAAAATTTGTAACAAAATGAAAGTATTCACATGTTGTTCTCAAAGAAATTTACAGCCAAAGAGCTACAGAAACTCGTTCATTCTTAACAAAAACCTTTGAAATTTGAATTCTTTACAATAGTTCCCTATATGAAATGGAGATCTGAAATGGATATTATGAGTTTATGGGTAGTACTGGTCATATTTTACAATCAAGTTAAAAAACTACAGGCAAATGAAGTGCTGAAGGGGTGCTTTCAATAAACAAACTACAATTGTTTGCAGCTAGTTGATTACCCTTTCATTTGGGAGGTTACAGTTGCAAATCTTCTTCAGCCACTCCATAGAGCTCTGCTAGAAAGAAATAATGCTGTTTCAGTTTATACCTTCATATGGCTTGTGGAACGAAATTCCCTTCACTCTCTTTAAATAGCTTGCATTTGTTGCACTGAGATAGAACTAAAAACCTCATTTGCACTTTTAAAGGGATATTTCAACATTGACAATACAAGTCAATCATTGTTTTTTAACATTCCTGCCAGGACCTGTCTTCATAAAGGCGCAGCATCTCTTTAGATAAGGAGCAGCAAGTCATACTCTGCTCCTAGGGGCAGCTGGGTTTACGGTATATGCAGCAGTGCTGGAATATAAATAAAACTCAATTTCTCTTCAAATGAATACAGCTGGTCTTGCCAATGTGCAGATATAGATGGCACCTTTCACATGCAGGGATCTGTGCAAGGGAACGCAGGACTCTCACTGATATCTCTTCGGTGTACTTGACGGACATATAAACGTTGCAGCATCGTTTGCTTGGTTCAAATATAGCACATCTGTTTCAATGGAGCATTATCACACACCTTTAAAATATAATTCTGCTCCTCTGTCACAGGTCAAAGGTCATCATACTTCAAAGGTCAGCACAGGTCACATGTCATGTCACAAGGAGAGGGGAGGGGCAAACTCTTGTCGATATTGCTCAACTAAGTCAAGAACCAGGTCGGATGTCGAGGAGAAGGGGGGATGGGCGCTAATAAAACAGTCGAGGCACTAGCTATAAATATTCTTGGCAAATCTTGTCATATCTCCCTCCTTCGTCAACACTCAGTAAGGCTTGGAATATAGAGATACATATCTGGACAAGACATTTTCTGTTTCTGCTGGTTGCCATGAGAAACTGGTGGGTGGAGGAGGGTAGGGCGTTGTCCCCTCCCGGTATTCTCTCATCAGTCCCAAGGCTGGGGTGATGGTGGTAGCTCTGATGCACTGGCTACGGACGAACTGTACAGGGAGGATCAAAAGAGGCAGGGAAGTAAAAAGATAAAATACATTTGTTAATGTTTGTGTCATGAAATTCATATCAAGGATAAGCACATGTTTCTAAATACAACAAACCTATATAACAAACTAGGTTTGTTAACAAGCCATGTCACCAAAAAAATATAATAGCAAAACATTCTTTTAAATGGAAGAATGTTTTGCATAAACAAAGTATAAATTCAATAATTTGTTTAAAACCTTGAAGTTTTGTGTGCCAATTTATTTCACTATGCTACATGAATGTATGTCATATTATAATGACAGCAGAAATAGAGGGTTCATCATTTATTTTAGACTTGTCAGAATTCGAAATTTACCCTTCAATAAAGCTTTTTTCACATATGAAGCGGCAAGTGCTTGTGGGTTATTATGCAGGTAAATGAATGGTACATGTGGGGAGGGGGGGGGGGAACGCTGAGGCAAATATCACATTTGTCTCCTGGCAGCAAAAGGTGTGGACCAATCAGATTCTTATAAAATATGATTCAAATTCAAATTTGCATTTATTCATTTCCAACAGAACATACAATGACATTGCATAGATATAATTATACAAAAAAATATGAGATTAAGATATATACATAATATATTTTTTTTCTTTCATGAGTTAACATAGGATGTCACAAGTTTACTTGTGCAAATTTCAACAAAACCCTCTTTTACTTGAGTGTTATCTACTATTGATGAGTTAATGCATCTCATTATCATACGTTGTATGGAAAAAAAAAACCACCTGGGCCGGTATTCAATGCAATACTTGGATTAAGTAAAACTTTTACTAAGTATTTTACTTGGCTAAGATATTTGCTCAAGTCATATTCAATTCAATACTTTGACTTTTACTTTAGTAAGCCAACTTTAAGCCAAAATTCTTACTGATAAGCATTGTGACGTCATATTTTCAATGCGCAATTAACATGTAGCATCAAAATACACTCGAGTACGCTATGACATAATTCCGCGCAGCTCATGATGACTGCGTATAAAAACCTATGCCTGCCAATCAAGGCCCCAAAATAATTGGCTTAAGTCTCCTAGGTAGGTGTCTTAGATTTAGAGTAAAATACTTTGCCAAAGTATTGAATTGAATATCAAATTTTGCTAAGTATTTTATCTAAGTAAAAAACTAAGACAAATACTCATATTTCTGACTTAAGTATCGAATTGAATACCGGCCCTGGGGATTCTCCACAGGGGTTTGCCAGTGAATATCTGAATGATCCATAAGGGGATATGAAGCTAATGAAAATCAGCACAAAGGGAAATATGTACATGTTGTCATACAAGAAATATGGTCAATTCTATGTTGTCTGACCAGAGTCAGATTTTGCTTTTATGTTAGAGGTTGTGTTACACCATAAAGATGAATAAACTCTCTTTGAGCCGGTGCATCTAAAGCCCAGCGCACACCTTACGATCCGACTGGCTCACGACTGGTCCACGAGTGAGTGAGAGGAGATGTGACGTCACAGCTCTGGTCAGTCTTGAGTTGTAGACCAGTCAGAGGCTAGTCGGAAGGGCAGTCGGAAGGATTTGACATGTCGAATCTTCACGACTGGATTGCAAGAGATCGCAGGCTCAATCAATCTTCCAGCCAATCAGACAGCAGTATTGATATGACGTCAAGGTAGTCGGATGGGTCTGGAATTGCAAGGTGTGGGGGTGTCGAGGCTTACAACTGCCCCAGGACTCACCTCCTCTCACTCAGTCGTGAACCAGTCGTGAGCCAGTCGGATTGTAAGGTGTGAGCTGGGCTCACAACGTCGGTAGTGTTTTGTCTTTTCTGTGACAGTCAATTCGACAAACATCCTCAAACGCTGGTCTCGGTGGGACCTCCATAAAAATGTCACAGAAAAGACAAAACACTACCAACGTTTGAGATGCACTGGCTCAAAGAGAGTTTATTCATCTTTATGGTGTAACACAACCTCTAACATAAAAGCAAAATCTGACTCTGGTCAGAAAACACAGAATTGACCATAATTCTTATATGACACATGTAATGGTACATGTGGTCAGCCTAGATGGTATCATACATTTGTATGCTTTCGACAAACTCTACTGATATGTGGGAGAGTGTATGGTGAGGTATTTGTCCTAAACGGAGGTTCAGTTGGGCCCAAATGTTTACATATACCTGGTAGAAATGCAGTGTGCCTCACATTTTCAACTTATATTATTATAACTAATATGAATCATATCTAGTCTATGAGTAATTTTATGTGATGTATATGCTCCCAAGTAAAAACTTGTGTAGCCTCTTCATATGAAGAAAAGTTGACAGGAATGTGTGAGATTGAGAAAACATGAGGAAAATTCTTAGTCTACCAAGCGTATGTAAGCTCTTTTGGGCCCAACTGTACATGTACATATAGTCTATATGCATGGGGTGAAGTTCTGTACATACCATTGCAAAGCTACAGATGTGAGATGGATGTTAATTACGTGGTTTTAGTTGATTTACAAGAATATGCAGATTTCAAGCTAAAACTGAAAGATGCATTTTCAAATGAATGAATGAAGGTCCTGTTCTGCTGCCATGACAGATGTTACCAACAATCCTATTTATTTTTTTTCCATCTCATGAGCTCACTCATTAAAAAGGTAAAAGAGCCAATAATAAATTAATCTTTCTAATATGACCTGAGAATAAATGTTGCTGCACTTGAACAATGATAATAGTAATTAAATGAATATATATATATATACTTTTCAAGACATACATGTACAGTATGATTTGTATCAATTGACTGTAGAAGAAATGAAAGTGAAAAACATGAAAATTCATGACTTGTTATGATGGCTGAAAATGCATGAGGGGACATGTGTGTGTCATATTCCTTCTGTCTAGTTCACCTTCAGAAAATGATGAAGAAATATGAAGAATGGGGATATAAAAAGTGACTGAGTTCTGGACCTGTGAGACATTAAAAAAATTGGAAAGGATTTGACGCATATTTACGGAATTTAATTCTATGGTGAAAACAACTGCTAGTGCAATGTATATGTATTTACATGCCATCACAAAATATCCTGCAATTGGGTAGCACCTCCACAAAATCATGCTCACTGCGCATTTGCATAAGAGCAGTTTGCACTTGACCAAGGCAACTGAAAAGTTGCGTTACTATTCACCCACTATCAAATCTTTTTTAAAAAAGGCAAGTTGGAAGGAAAATGAGAGTCAAGCACTTGTTCAAAATAAAAGCAGGTGAATTATCTCTATCCTAGACACGTTCTACTTCTGCTGAAATATTGTATATCAATCCTTTCTGCTGTATCGGTATCACATACTAAATAATCATATTCAGTAAAGGGGACTTTGATTATATTGGCATGCATGACACTAAGACCAACACAAAAATGAGAGAATCATATGAAATAAAGCACACCAAAAAAAAAAAAAAAAAATTGAAATGAAATAACATATCATAGAAATAGTAAAATAAAATAAAAAATAAAAACAGTAGTTTGATAATTTTGATAGAAACGAACCTGGAATCAGTAAATTGGCAGCATCTGTCGGTACATCAAAAACCTTTTTGCCAGTCCTACATGTAAACAGCCGCAGGGAGGGGGGAATAGAAATGGTGCAAAGGGGGGACACCATTTTAAGAGAAGAGTTATTCATTAGTTTTTGGTTAGAGGAGGAGGATGATGATGATAATGAGGATGATTGTGAGAAGGATTAAAATCATTTCTTTTATTGTCAAGATCAGGGATGATACTAACGTATGGTGTGTCTGAAACAAGGTTATAAAGACCAGAAATGTCATCTCATTTTATCCCCTTTTTATCTGGCATTTTGATTTGAATGCTAGCTTGCATAGAAAAGTAAGATGAAGAAATAGTTCAAAAGAAGCATAAAAAGAAACTAAAATCAACATTGCACCACACAAACCCACTGTTAATAGTTATCAAAATAAATATGAAACATGATAGAAAACATATATGAATCTGAGATTGGTGGGGAAGACACACAAACTTGGATTTGCTCCATCAGCCTACAAATGACATTTTGCATTCTTATGTCAATTTTTTTCTCTATTCTCATTTCTGTTTTTTTCAGAGGTTTCTTTCCTGTCATAAAAAGCTGCCACTTTGCAATGTCTTGGGGCATCTGAAGCTTCTATCCACAATAATCTTTAAACAAAAATAAAGAAAGAGAAAGTCCATACATGATGACTATGCAAAGAAATCATATATAACCTTACATTTCAAGCCAAACAAAACTAAACTGATGCTCAAGTTATTAACATGTCTGTCAACACAATCTATATGTGCACAATAATTTCATGCATTATAGTGCAAACAAACAAAAATTTAATAACATTTGGGATGTTAGATCAAGCGAATGTACATAAATGTTAGAGAATGAAATATAGGTTAATAGCATTATTAAAATATATGGAAGGAACACACTATGTATTATTTCATGGGCAAATATATATACAATGAAATTTGGTAAAAACACATATTAAGATTTTCAAAAATGATTTTCATTTCATTATCTATGTCGCTACATAAATATTCATGCTTATTTGTGATGGTTTGTGCTCAAGTGAGTTCATTGAAGGTATTTGATCAAAACTTCACCACCGGTTTCTTCACTATACCAGAAATATTTTAATAAAATGACATTGTGTTTTCATCTCTGAGATGGTAGTTATAATGAATATGATGATGATTTTTCTGAAAAAAGAAATATAAGATCAATGGGATATGTGAGTGACTTGTCATTAAAAAGTCCTAATGGTGGGTATTGTAGCAAATTTGATGATCTCTATGCATGATGCGATGTTAAATGAAAAGAGTAATATAAATGTTGCAAGGAATAAAATGTAACAGCTGCAGATAAATGTTTACTTTGACTGCTAATGAACAGTATTTTTAAAACTTTCATCGACCTAAATGGTGTTTGTTGATATAAAATAGCCTTAGATTTTAAATTCTTCTGTGTAATCATACATATTTCTTGTGATCTTCATATATAGCATTCCTGAATTATGTAATCATTCTGTATTTACTCAAATCATTAAAGACTGCACCACACAAGCATTATATTAAAATGCCTAAAACCACATTTTTGAACAGTAATAAACATGGAGGGGAAATTGCTTGTGTACCACTTCAATCGTGTGTATGTTAGAAGATTAAAGACATAGGAAGGCACAAAAAGGGAATAAGTTGATTAGAATTAGCTAACCAGCAATATGCCTGAGTAAAGGGATGGATAGACAGGCATGTTGAGCTGTTATTTAGAAAGCAAAGACTATGAGCTACAGTACTTGATAGAATTGTCTTTTAGCTGTCTCTAATACACATCGTGCAGAAGAAAAATCTAGGTTAGAAGTCTGACTTTGCTTCTGGATGTGAAGACGTTGCCAGTAAGTGGAAACCTAAGCAAAAAGTCAATCTTCGTAAAAAAATCAAGTTTTCATTTACTGAACATTTGAGAAAAAAATCCTTTGGTTTGCATGATCACAGTGATGCTTCCATTGGTTTTAAATATGGCATAATGACCAAGCACTGTAGCTCAAACAAGCTTAAGAGGAGGAAGGGAGAGGAGAGCGGACTGACATGCAAAATTGACTGATACTGCCATTCCAGATGCCAAGCATCGCCTGAAGTTCACCACTGAAGGTTCACCTTTGCAGCTGCACTAATATAAGCACATCATCAAAGGCGAACCACTGAAGGTGACCTACAGAAAGTGTGCATGTATCTTCAAGGGTGCACCCATGATGGTGCACTCATGTTGGTATGCCACCAAAGCTTCACCTCCATAGGTTCAGTGCCAATACTGACCACTGCAGGTGCACCCTCAAAAGTGCACCATCGGTATACCGTGGAATGTTCAGTACAACATACAACTAGCTACGGGAGCACCACCAAATATGTACTAAAAGTACCAGGTATGCCACCAAAGGTTCACCTTTGATGGTACATTATTGACGGTGCACCGATGATGGTGTACCACTCGAGGTGCATGCACTGATGGTACAGAGCTTTATCAAACAAGCATAACACAAGGTATGACACAAGGTATAACACGAGGTATGACACAAGGCATGACACAAGGCATGCAGTGATATCAGCAGCCCTTGGACTACTTTAGGGTAGGATCTCCTCCACCTACTGCATGAGACACTTTACTTCGAAAGCAAGTATCCAAACCGACATTCCCAGTGAGGGATGCAAAGCAAGACTGCTGTCTCGGTTTACACTCAGAGCCCTTTCTGCCCTTCTTGCACTCACCTTGCAAAACTCTTGAAGGCGGCTGATTGTGGGTTTATGCATAGAGGTACGGAGTTACCCTGATGTCGGTCTGTGATGAACTTGTGTAGTGCTTCTGCAAAGTGGAGAAAAATGACATACAGATGCACACAAAAGAAAAACATCAGATTACGATATGATAGGTACTTTCTTTAACACCCTTGCTGCTACCAGCCCAAAATGTGAATGACTTTGCATATGGTACAGTGAGTTTACAGGACTGATCACATTTCCTGGTATACAAATATCAAATTGTTTCAACCATATCATTTTTTGGTCTATGGAAAATGTGTGTTTAACCATAAACGAACTGCATCTAACAGGTTTATGACATAGCAGGCTCTATATATAACCTCCACATACCCAGGAAATTTCTGTGACATACATTACAAAAAGATCTATTAACCCATTCGTGACAGAGGTCCACATTTTGTGGTTTGTCCTAATATCTTTTGATGCAAAGCCCTAAAAATCATACCAAATACATGAGCAGAAAGAGCAAAAAATTCTACACAAACTGTGCCCATTTTGGTTGCGTCAATATTCGTTGTTTGATGCTGAAAATTTTTTAAAGGAAAATAAGCATTAAAATCCTTAAATTGGCAATGTGATAGAAAGTTTAAAATCACCGTTTTCCCCTGCAAATTGGCAATTTTTTGACTTCTCATCATAATTTCTGTCAATTTATATTCATTTCAGATACATGACGTTTTATAAGAAAAATGTAACAATTAAATCAAAATGTTGGTGTTGCCAATTTGAAGAATAAAAGCTGATCAAATTAGGCTTTAAATAATTCCTGTCACGAGTGGGTTAAGTTGTCATTGATATTTCAACAACGTTACTACATAGCAATGAGTGCGAATGGCTGAAAACGCGTGAACTCATGAGACGAAAATATGAAAATGACTTTGCTTCTTTTTCGTTTGTTTGTCTTGCCATATCATCCATGACTCATACCAATATTAGAGAGTTTAAGGAAATACCAACTAAGTAAGTAGGTGGATTCAAAAAATAAAGAATGATGGCAAACTAATTTCTTGAATGCTGTATTTTTTCAGGCAAACTTGTATAGATCACTACAAGGTTTTTAGAAGATTTCAGCAAAATGCCCTCAAATTTCCATGAAAACCAAAACCATACAAAATACTGAATTTGTAGGACTTCATACCCAAAGAAAGATAACTGTATGTCATTATTTCAAGCAATGAAAATGTTACAATATATGGGAATACTGTTCAGGATTTATAAAAAAGAAAAGAGCTTTTTATTGAAACAATCCACTGTCACATTGTTTCTCTTTAATTGCAAAAATATAGTTTCGTGTATAGTTTCTTGAAAGTGATATGAGGATAATGTTGGCATAATTATCACAATGGCATCATCATTTTGCAATTTTCCAAAAGGACAAACTCATGTTAAGAACTCATGTTAAGTCCCCTCCAGTATTTGCAAATGGCAAGGCACATGAAAGCAATTTTGGACATCACTACTAACAAGAGAATCCATCTCTCTTTTCACAGCATGACCCCTCACCTTTGACCTGTGATACTGTGTGGAGGTCATCCTCGTACAAACAGTCGAACCTCTGAGGGGCAGCGGGTTCAAACTCGCCGGTGTACTGCCGGCCTGCCGACGTATTGTGGCAGCAATTGCACATGCATGTGTGGTAACGTAACCGGCCCTCGTCAAGGTAAGGATGGGCAAGGGCGTCGATACATGAAATCCTTTTGTCCTGTCAAAATCAAATCAATGTAAGAAAGAAAATTGTAACAAAAGTTACTTTTTTTCAATAAAAAGTAATCAAGTTATAGACAATTTTATTTCTTGACAGAAAATGTACTAGAATTATATCCCTTTGTCCTATCAAAATCAAAATCAAAACAAGACAGAAAGTTTTAACAATGGTTATTCTTTGATATTTGTCTTTTTCTCTACTATTAGCAATCCAGTTAACTAATATTCAATTTCTTGACATTGAACAAAGTGGAATTAAAGTATGAGAGAGCTATAGCCTTTTCGTGCAATAAAAACATTGCAAGTTGGGTGTATGTAACTTGAAAATTCATGCAGCCTAGGGCCAATCTACCTCCAGTGGTTGTCATTTTAAAGTAGTGTTAGACATCAGTTTACAGAAATGTTATCTATACTTTGGGCATGCAAACAGATCAAGATAATTCACACCCAGAAACTAATCATCAGTTATAACGTGTAGTGAAGTCCTGCTAATCACAAAACATCATAAAACCATCTAGATCTGGACTTTCATACCATACAAAACTTTAAATGAAACCATGAAGTGATTACTGGCACTAAAGCTTGTGCACTTGACAATTAACATATTCTTACCACGAATTTGTGCTAAATATCAAACAATTTTTCCCCAAAACCTGTTCCAAATAATTATGATATCATTTTGATATCATATAAAATCTAAATGAAACCATAAAGTGATTGCTGGTACAGCAGCTTTTGCACATAACAATTAACAGATTTATTCCATGAATTCGTACTCGATAATAAACATATTTTTCAAAAAAATTGTTCCAAATTTGACCCAAAAAGTAAATGATGATAGCCTACAAAAGTTGGGCAAGGCTAAAATTGTCATAATTACACTTGCTTTATCTGTATATGCTATTCGACAAGTTTCTCATTTGCACTCTTCTAAAATTTATGGGGTAACATCATAAAATTAACAGTTTAAAGTTCCATATCCGTGGGTTCTTGACGGGTGTTTCACTTATAACATCTCTATGACTTTTTTCATTTTATCACTGTGAATACTACTCTGGTCATCAGTCATAGTTTCTTCAACTTTTTAGAATAATCAGTGGTGAAAGACTACAAAAGAGGAATAGCTACATTCGTACAATTAAACTGAACAATCGTTATCATTTTATTTTCTCCTTCATCTTCGTTCCAGAGAAACTAAAAAAGAGCTAGTGTGACCAAGTGATATCTATTGAATAATTATCAGTATCCATACAAATAGTTACAAATTTCGGCAAAATAAAAAGAAGTTACTATTATAGTAATGATTAATTTTCCCTTCAAGATGCTATCAAAGTACTAAAAAATGGGTTCTAGAACATCCTGAAATGTTTGTGTTCTTGGGCAAGAGGTTGTGTATGAGTTCGCATGAGAAATGTCAGGCTTGACTGCGGATATCCCACATCTCTTCAGAACAGCTATGTGGCAGTGATGAAAGCTTACCGGATTGAAGACAAGCATTCTACTGAGTAAATGGACAGCTTCGTGTGTGGCGTGGCTAGAGAGACCATATAAAGCTGAGAGGCAAGGCTGCAAGATACAGAGATACAAAGAAGGCTTAATTTAACCTACTGATCAAACCTGATGGTCACATTGAATACAGACGTGAACCAGGGTCTACCGAGAAGTTCAGGAGGACAAAGTTCTGGAGGTTTTCCTAGACTTGGTCATGATCTACTGCAATACACAGTAAATATGGAAGGCTTAATTTCACTCACTGATCAAACGTGATGATTGCAATGAATACAGACATGAACTAGGGTCTAGCGAGAAGTTCAGGTGGACAAAGTTCTGGAGGTTTTCTTAGAAATGGTCATGATCTATTGCAGCACACAGTAAATACATGCACATTACATTTAAATGCAGAGGGAAGGTAACAGTTTGTTCTTTACAGAATCGTATCATATTCATTATCACCATCAACAATACATGATCCCAACACTGACTGTGAAAGAGTTAGCAAATGCAGAAAGCCAAAAGATTACCGGTTTATGTGGCATGCGTAGAAGATGGGCCCGGGCTCCGTCGCAGGCGTACTTCATGTCCTCCATAGAGGGTGTACCAAGAAGATCTGTGATTAAATTGAGCTACAAAAAGAAAAAGAGAGAGAAAAGAAGACATAGTGACATACATTCAATACAGCCCTCTAATAACACTTCGAAACATTAGCAACAAACAGCGAAAAAAATGGGAAAGGAAAATTCATATGATACATAAAGACTTGGCATATTTCTCTATGCTCCATTAGTAAATCACTATTTCATTCTGAATCTGAATGACATCATTCAACAAAAGGTTTGATTCACTGAACAGAAAGTGAATAACAATAGTTACATGGATTAAAGGGGAGGGGCCCTGAAGAGGAAACATACATAGGCCTACATGTGCCAATTTGCCTCAAGAGAGTGATAAACTCATATTTTTGGTCAATGTGCATACTATGAAGAAAAGGGATCCCTTTTTGTTTGAACCCTTTAGTAATAATTGAGTTTTACGCTAGATTTAGGATTCTAGTTTAGGTATGGGGTTTAAGGGCTGGTTTGAGGCTTTACAGTATGAGTTAGTGTTAGGTTTTGGGGTAAGCTTATGGATAGGATTAGGGTTAGGGTAAGATCAGGAACAGTTTTGGCTCTTGGTTTAGGCATTAGGCCAATATCATAAAGTGACCATGGAGCAGTAGCAGTTGAAGCAAGTCTATAACCATCCAGGTTACAGCCAAGTAGTAAAGTTCATTAAGGCTTGTCCAGATATGGTGCGACAAACCACCCGCTTAGGAAAGCACATTAATGCGTCAACTCTCAAATAAAAGAGAGTTTTATAAAAAATCGCGCCCTTGACAAACTCACGACAACATATTTTGCGCTAAGTTTTTAAAGAATTTGATTGGTCCACAGCTTTTTTGCAACCAGGCGACCCCAAAAAAAATGTGTCCTGCCTAGGCAACATTTTTTTTTTGACGCCTCATATCTGAACATGCCTTTGGTGGGTGATCAGCCTGTACTCACTTGCGTGATAGGACTCTGTGCCTGGAAGAGGATGCGTCTCCCGAGGAGCTCAGCGAAGATGCAGCCCACAGACCACATGTCCACCGCCGAGGTGTAGTGCTTGCTCCCGACCAGGATCTCGGGGGCGCGGTAGTACTGCGTCACAACCTCCTGGGTCATGTGTTTGCTGGTATCGGGCTCCTCCACTCGGGCCAGACCGAAGTCACACACCTGCAGGGATAGGAAAAAGTTATATTTATTTTCTAATTGAATGATTATGTCCTTTATGGTAAGAGTCAGAGAATGATACTTCAAAGGTGGTGGGTGAGAGTATAAGGGAATTTGTTCTAGATGGAGCAAAATCCCCAAAATGCAATAATTGCTTTTTGTCCTTTTCTGAATAGTTCTCTCTGGGTGCCACATGGACATATTTTTCACAGAGTTGGGATTAAGACTTGTGGAGTGTATATCCATAAACCCCTTGGAAAAGCCTTGAAATTTGGGGGATCTCAATGTACACATAGACTTCTTTGTGTCAGTATGTCCACAGTGCTTCTCCCTTTTGAGCCTTTACAAATAATTATTTATTTCGGGTTTATTAATAATACATCAGAATACCTTAACCAAACTTTGGACTAGATGTGTCCTAAATCTAGGCCAAAAAAGTGGAGCAGAGCTGTCAAAGGATTAATGACAGAAAAGAGCCAAGATGATCTAGACATGACACATTAGAACACGAGACAGGGAGAAATGTTCCGACTCAGTAGACAAGACAGGAAGGGATTAATGATCATGTAAGTTCTTCAAGATCGATCAGTGTTCTACTCGGCAGTGCCACAATCATCAAATATGCAACACTTCTGGCCAGCCCTACAGGAAAACAAGGATAACCACAGAACCAGATACAAATGTAGATGTATGTAGACAAATCTATAGACCGGGCAGGGCAGGACTGTAGACAACATGTTGTAAGTCACACTGTGGTATAACATGGGCAAACAAAGGCACCGTTCACATGTTATATGTTCACCAAATG
The DNA here is from genome assembly GCA_029962745.1 of Echinometra lucunter. Lineage (NCBI taxonomy): Eukaryota > Metazoa > Echinodermata > Echinoidea > Camarodonta > Echinometridae > Echinometra > Echinometra lucunter. Next base: position 27,124,936 of record CM057154.1, on the reverse strand, counting down.
TCTATTGAAATGTCCAGAGTGATCTTAGTTCGTAGGTGACAACTATGTTAAAATGATGTCACAATTTACAGAGAAAAGAAAGAAAAAATGATACAAGGATGTAAATTAAGAATAGCATAATGAAAGACAGAAAGAATAGGTGATACAGAAATATAAAAACAAAGAATTATATAAAGGTATAAAAGGAGAAGAAAGAAAACAAGACTGCATAAATGATGGACTACAATGATAAAAGGCCTAAATCAGAGAATAACTTTCAAAAATAGGAGGAAAAGAGAGATGGTGATGAAATAAGAAAAAATGTTTCAACATGTTGTTTTGTATCATGATACGTTTGTTTCTGGCTTCAAAAATTGCATGAACGTACCCTATGTATACTGTAATCATAAGTCATCATAACATCAACTAGCATGACATTCTTGAGTACATATACACGTCAAAGCCATAGCCACAAAAACATCAAAAGTGAAAGTTTTAGTACATGCTCACAAGAAATGTCAAACATGACTGAAACCCCAATCTGAACACACCCACAGACAATGGGGAATGTGTGTCTGCCTCCAGAACAAACAAACAGCTGGTCGTGGTTCAACTCAAAGAAGTGTGAGGGAAGTCTGACTGGTTTCTACTCATGTCAAAGCTTTCAGATGAATAATTAAGTTCATGTCCAGTTAACCCATTCGTGACAGAGGTCCACATTTTGTGGTTTGGCCTAATATCTTTTGATGCAAAGCCCTAAAAATCATACCAAATACATGAGCAGAAAGAGCAAAAAATTCTACACAAACTGTGCCCATTTTGGTTGTGTCAATATTTGTTGTTTGATGCTGAAAATTTTTTAAAGGAAAATAAGCATTAAAATCCTTAAATTGGCAATGTGATAGAAAGTTTAAAATCACAGTTTTCCCCTGCAAATTGGCAACTTTTTGACTTCTCATCGTAATTTCTGTCAATTTATATTCATTTCAGATACATGACGTGTTATAAGAAAAGTGTAGCAATAAAATAAAAATGTTGGTGTTGCCAATTTGAAGAATAAAAGCTGATCAAATTAGGCTTTAAATAATTCCTGTCACGAATGGGTTAAAACAACATGTCATCATCCTCTTATTCTATTTACACGAGGGTATTTGTCATATTTATATAGAGAACATGGTCACCAATCATATGACGGATCTAGCAATATGATTGTTATTTGATACACACTCTATAACAATGCTTGTGTAGATTGCACAGTTGGAATAATGTTTCCTAATCCTGCCCACTCACACGAAAGTGAGGTTAAACAAACCTTGCAGGCTTGCACTGATATAATGTAGGTCTATAAGGGGGCAATTAGTGAAAATAGGAAAGTAGTGTTCCCAAGCTCAGGTTTGAGCTTCAAATGAGCAAGACAACTGATCAAAAATAATCTGAAAATTTCACTAGATCAAGGTGACTGAGATCCAGTTGAATGAGTGGTATGGAAATTAGATATTTTATCATACAAATCCTGCATTGGAATCATTCCAGATAGCAATTCAGTGTTTTGAACATTCCCAACAACAGAACAGAAATAGATTTTCCTTGAAAGATTTGTAGGTGTTGTGTAATTTAAAAAAATTAAGCAGATACATCTCCCTAGAAAACTTACAGAAATGACTGATGTCATATTTTATCTAATACTACATGTATGTTCACGTGCAAATCTCAATAGTCTGTTCTACATTCAATCCATTTCCTAACCCTAGGAAATGAGGGGCACAACAGGTCTTTGCCCCACTCCACCCCTTCCTTCAAACCAAATCTGCCATTCCTTAGATAAACACACCCAAAAAAAAGTGTGTTGGCAGTCAGTGATTTTTCACCGTTGTGCCCCGCCCCCCCCCCCCCTTCATGAAGTCCTGGATCTGCACCTGCCTAGGTCTACCCACAAACCCGTAGCCATCACCTCCTCCCTAGTCCGCATCATACTCCTCCAGCAAACCTGAATTCATAAGGAAGAGATGCAGCAAAACCCTTCAGAGAATCTACAGCAGGGTGGCTTCTCTGGCACCAAACAGGATAATTTGGTTGAAGCTACAATGTACGTGTAATATACAGTGTATTTCTCCCCATTGCTGACATTCCAGAATGATGATGGATCCATGCTACCATCGGCTAGCTTCATCCACCATACACCAGGGAGTCCCCTCTCTCTCTCTCTCTCTCTCTCTCAATCTCTCTTTCTCTCTTTTCAGCATGTCTGCTTTCATTCATGAACAAAAAACAATCACATGTAACAGGGGCACCTCCAGGATGATTGGGGGGGGGGGGGGGGGGGGAGACACATCATATGAACCCACTGCCTCATCATAAGGCCACTGGCTATGTTTTGTGCAGAATCACCCGATTCCAGTAAGCACAGGGTTTAGAAAGGGTGACATCAACTTGAAAAGGAGGCAGGATGCAATCTTGGAGTTGTATTCCTAAGGTATTCTGCCTGAGTTTCAAGAAGAAGGGGCACAAGCTGGTCTTCTGCTCCCCCCCCCCCCCCCCCCCCCTCTAAGCTCTAAATCCCCTGTTGATGTAGAATATACAAAGCTTAGACTTGATAAAAAGGTTATTCATACCCTTTCAGACTGGTCTATCGTATGCAAGTAGGCCAAGGTATACGACAATTACAGCTTTGTGCAAGTGATTATTGTAGTGAACAAAACCAAAACCCTGTATCAATGGTTGTGACTGATATCTAGCATTAAACATAAGGTGTGAGCTAACCTCCTCAAGACCAGTTTCTCTAAACGATAAATCTTTATGTTGCTACTATTTTTTCCTGAGTGTATGCTCCTTCTATACCCTAATCCTTTGTACAAATTTCATCTTTATGAATGCTACTAAAGACACAAATGTTGACTTTGATTTGCTAGGGAACAGATCCCCTCTCCCCTCTCATAAACCAGCCCCATTCCTTAAAAACCTCACCACAATATTCTGGATACCTTGCTGTTTCTAACAAGGACCCCAAGCTGCTATTAACTCTTTGGCTAGACAACAAGGTATGTGACGAGCCGACATCTAGGGTGAATGCAAGAAAGTGAATACATGTATGTATAGCATCTCTTTCCAACTACTGCATGAGCAGAACATGTCAGTCCCATGTATCATAACATTAGAGAAACAAAGATTACAGAGAGGAGACCACCCCCCACCCCCAAAATGATGATGATGACAATAATAATAATAAATAATAATAAATAATAATAATAATCATAATAATAATAATAACAACAACAACAATAATAATAATAATACTAATACTAAAAGTAATAATAATAGTAATAATTGTAATACTAATAATAATAGTAATGATAATAGTAATAATAATAATAGTAATAATAATAATAGTAATAATAACAATAATAATAGTAATAATAACAATAGTAGTAGTAGTAGTAGTAATAATAATAATAATAATAATAATAACAACAATAATAATGGTAATAATAATAATAATAACAACAATAATAATAATAATAATAATAATAATAATAATAATAATAATAATAATACTAACAATAATAATAATGATATTTAAAAATAAAAACAAATAAGCAAAAAAAAATAAGAATAATGATAATCATCATAAAAACATTAAGGTCAACAGAGTGGACCACCCTCTTCACTCTTTTGCAAAAATGATGAATGCAGCTTGTAAAAGATTAAACAAGAGAGAAATTTTATGATAAAATTCCTAAATCTTATTTTTTCTTACCATCTTCTTCCTATAATGTTAACCACCTACTATTCCTTCCTCGGTAGTTTCTCCTTTCCGGGTTTTCTGTTGATTTTTTTTTTTCGTAAATAGTTCTACTTTCTCAAACATAATGTCATTTTTGGCCTTTTATATTAAAGGAATTATCAGTAATGCAGGAGGGAGAGAGAGAGAGAGAGAGAGAGAACAGCTATCACGTAGTCATAATAAACATTGCAGTTAAATATGATTAAATCTATAATTAGTAACTCAAGGCACAGGAAGCAACAAAGGGGTTTCACATCCAAGAATGTATATTTTCAATCTTTTACAGTGATTACTATATTTAGATGCGAATGATTATTATATTTAGAAACACCCTTGATGTAAAATCTCAAAATGCCAAAAAATAATGAGGATATCTATTTGTAAATTCATGTATATAAAACTTGCAAAATTGAGCTTAACCTCAGATAAGTATTACAGCCCCGTGATTTTGATCATCTGGTTGGTAATTATTGTTATTTGTTGTCTACAAAAGTTTCTTTGTAATGCAGACTTCGGGGAAAAAAATCATTTGTGACAGACTACGAAAGCATTCTCTCTGACAAGCAATCTCAAATATAATTAGATTTTTCAAAAGTTATTTCAAGCTGCTCAAGAAATGGACATTACTGAATTTATATGCACCTGAAATAGCTATCAAGAAAAAGAGCAAACATATCATATTTGTAGAATGATAGGGTATGTGTGTATTCAAAATATACATGTGTACATGCAAGCTTATTCAATTTTCTTTCTTTTTTCTCGGGTGTTGCGATGATGATGAGATAAAATCCTGGGTGGATTTTGAGAGCTCAACTTGAGACTCATTACAATTAATTCCCTTCTAGATTCCTAAGATTCCTGCTCTGATTAGTAGAACTGACTAGGGATGAGTCAATTTCATGAAATGAGCATCAATGACATGTAGGAAATGAACATGAAATTCACTCCCTGCAGGATTCACTTTTCTTAGTCTTTATTCAGAATGAAGTATATTTCAGCCTTTTAAACATGCCTTGATAGAGAGGAGAATCCTCTGGACAGAGCCAGGTCAAAGCTTTCCTTTCGACTTTATGAATGTTCCTTTCAAATCAAGGAGTGAAAATGCAATAAACATGAGTTCCTACAAACATGGTGTTGAAACTACAGAAAAAAATGATAATATAATCTGGGAGGAGACTAATGTTGGCTTGCTGCTGTTACTGACAAGCATTCCAAGGGAGTGAGGCTGAGTAAATGACCAGTAATGCACCATGACAACTTCTGTCTACAAGTTATCAATGGTGGACATGCTTAGGAATAAGTGGGGCCTGTATTAAAGGTACACATAAATAGTTTTAGGAAACTATATTTCTGGCTCTCTGACATATATAATCATCTGTTACTGATGAAACAGGAAGATAATTTGTCACTTCATACAAATTCATCATAAAGAATTAGTAAACTGGGAACACCACGGTTCTCTTTATGAATTTAGGTTTGCAGAATATCTACCCTACATTTTTTGTTGTTGTGATACACTTGGGTCTTCTAAGGGTTTAATACAAGGTATGTAGCCATTTCACTTCAATTTCCAAAACGTTTACTAGGAATTTCCTTGCCTAAGCACTTTGGAGGTTTTCCTTCAGGAAAGGACAAATCTCACTTGTAAAACATAATTTTATCTTTTACTCACAAAATATTTTTGATGCCAAATTTGCACAATACTTTGTCAGGTAATAGCTTCGAGGCATACTTAAAGAATGAAATTATATCAACTGATGTGAGTGAAGGTGAAGTACAGTTGTGTCACTCGTTAATAACAAATGATGAACTTTCTACTTACCTTAAGTACACAGTTACTGTTGACGAGAAGATTGCCTGGTTTGATATCCCGATGTAGGATGCCCGCTGAATGCAAGTACTTGAGACCTAGGACATAAGAAATGATCACCACTCATTAATATCAGACAAACATATACACATGTTGTTATTCTACCCATTTTTAAAGGTTTTTCTTTTCCAAGAAAATCACTCACTTTTGGTTATTCTCAATAATACATTTGTCACGTGCATTTGTTGTATACCCCTGCATGTATACACACCTTTCCATAAATGTTATATTACTTTTATTTTTCTTCATGCCTTTTTGATTATGATATGTTCTATCCTATTCTGACAAAATAAACTGAAAATGTAAACCTAGTGCACATATTCTATATCAATTTCTTTAAAAAATCATGGAAACATACAAGTATGGTACTTTACAAATTCATTAACCATTTTCAAGCATATAAGAAATTACTGCCTAAACCTGTGAAAATCTAACATCAACTTCATAACATAAAACCCATAATATTCAATTAATGCATCTCATAATATTCAGAATATAAGGTAGCCCATAAAATTCAGTATCTTGGACAACAAATGCATCTCTTTTCATCAGGCATCCTCCTACATAAAATCAAATCTGCTATACCATCCCTCAGACAGTAAATGGGATGACCTAATTATTCCTAAGGGTATGAACATTGCATGATTATTCAGGACATGGGCACATCTTAATGAAGATCAGCGTGTACGCAGGAACTGGTTGATTTTTTTCACTAATACATCCAATTTGAAAAGCATTTGTACATTTAGTACTGAAGACTGCCTTTTTATTAGTCTAGTTTCCTTGCAAAGCAAATTATGTCTACACCTAATCTCAACGAAAGCAAATTTAATTGATTCTGAAGCATGAAAATGGAGACTAGCTCTTGAACACATAGTAAATGTACTGAACATCAGAGAGATTAAATAGCCTACATGGCCCAGACTCGCTCTAAAATATTTCCTTGGAGGAAGGGATGACCCTCTTCCAGTCTTGAAACAAGGCTAACCCTAACAAAAAGATGCCTGGGCCTATTTCTCTTCTCCACAATGCATGTTTTCATTGCACTCCGCAAAAAAGGGAAAATGAAATTAATCAAGAAAACAGATGAAATTGACTCCGCCCAAAGTTTTAATGAGTAACAGCTACACCTACAGAATGTGTCAAGTTGTAATACTTCATAAGGGATATTGCTATTTTTAACATTCCAGTTATCATTTTTGGAGCATGGCAAATCCTGTGTTGTATTTTTGGATATGACCTCTGATGTGAAATAGATAAAAGTCAGGAATTGGGAGAGGGGAAAACGTAATAGGGGATTAGTGCATGGGTGTACACACATGGACCTGTTTACACAAGTGCATCTATACTTCATGGCATATCTTTTTAATGCAGTGACCTTTTGTTTGTAGTTTACCGTGTTATGTCTGAAAGAGACTAGATGACATAATAAAAAGTTCCTATTGAGAGAGAATTGAATCATACACTGTGACTTCAGAGTCTCCAAAATCAAATCAAGACAAGCCACAGCAATGAAAATTGGTGATTTGTCACAGATGATAAAATTCAATTAGGTTTTCAAATATGCCAAGCTAGATTGAAGAGTATTTCCAAGCTGTTTGGACATCAAGAAAGAAGTTTTTTAATACCTTCAAGAACGCGTCAGGAATGCAAAATACAAAAATGCAAAAATTGAATTGTCTATTTTGACATATTGGAATAGAATTTTAGCAAAGATCATGCCACAAGAAGACTGTATATCAATTTATAAGGTCTACATGCTACCCGTGAAATTCTCAATCACTGTTTGAAAAATTTGCTTTTCAATAATTTTCCATTTTGCGTTCCGGACGCGCTCTTTCGCACTATGACATAAGGTAAAAAGCCTTAATTTCTGTAAATTTCAGATACACATCAATGTGACATGGGAAGTGCCGTGGTATAGTGGTTCATTCACTCAACTCTAAGACAAAACGAAGAGGGTTCAAATCTCTTATGTGACACTCAAGTTCTTTTAGCATAACATTAATCTACATTTTCCACTCCCAATGCAGGGGTACATGGTTACCTTAAGAGAGCTTCAGACTGCTGGGGTTTTAATACTTCCAAGCTAATTACACACTGAATAACACTTCTTCCTGTAACATGCAACTGGAAATGCATTATAAAAGGAGTTGAAGTAATAAAAAATAATATTATCAACAGCTACATAACCTGCATTGAAGTTAGTAGGACTACAGATGCTATACATGACATAATCTAGCATAGGTGGGACCATAGGTAGTGCATGAATTTGACAAAAATTGCTATGAGTGGGACTTACCTCTGAGTATCTGGTAGAGGAAGACCTTGACATGATCTGAGCTGAGTGGTTGGGGAGATACAATGATCTTATGCAGGTCGCTTTGGAGAAGCTCTGTTACAACATATCTGACCAGGCACATATGGTCAAGAAAAATATCCACTGATTGATACAAAGCAATAAAAAAAAAAACCCAAAGAATGTTACTGTAATTTGCAAAAAAGAGGAAAACAAAGCCAATATTTATAATGAAAATCAAAGACAAGGTACAACCAAAGATGATGTATACCACTGTGTTATCCATGACTTCAAAGTATTCAACGTGAAATATGACAGAAAACAACCATATCCTAAAAATATACCAACTTGAATCTGAATCAATTGACTGCTGAATTCCTTTATTTGGCAGACAAAAGATGCACCCTCACTTCGATGTCTAAACCCGACATTCCACCCTCTGTCTTGTATCCATAGGTTTAAGACGGAAACCAATCAGTTCTAGTAGGCAACATATTCATAGGTACAGTATAACTCAAATAAGAATTAAAACCTCCTTTAATAGGCATGCCAAGAATAAACCCTAACAACATTATGTTTAACCCTTTCCAAAGGTTGTGAAAGGACAAAGTAAAGTTCATAAAAAGAATTACATTTCAATCATTCTAAGAGGACAACTGCTGAAGTATGTTTCCAAATACTATCAGAAGAAAAAATTACTGGGTAAAGAAAAAAGAGAAAAGGGGTAAGTTTTTTGTTATTTAGAACTAAACTAAGTACCAAGTTCAAACTATAATAGAAAATATTTCATGCTGCAAGAAATTAAAACCATATCTTCAAGCAAATTGATGATTTCTAATGAAAAGATGTTAAGAATCATACCACATGGTAGATTCTTGTAATTCTCTAACCCCACATCCTCCTGTTTGATCTATGGTTGATCAAAACTACCACAATCAATTCCATGGTTCTAAAAATAATCTGAAATTTAAATCATGAGGTAAAAAAATAATGTTGCATTATCACGATTTAAGCAGTGCATAGAATCCTGGTGTACTATTACACACAGGAGGAAGTGAATAGCTGAACCATTTCCCTCATTCCTCCTTTTTCTGGGAAATATGATAACAAGCTGAATGGGAGAAAGATATTTTGAGAAAAAAAAAATGGTAGTGATGAAATTCCTGTTCCCCTATAACTCTGAATGATTGGCAGTAATAATAAATATTGTAACACTTACGACCTGTCATGAAAATATATGAGATAGCTGATAGATCATAAAAACAGGAAAATGTAGGTTTTTTGTTACTGGAAGAATCAAAGAAAGTACACCATTTTGCACATTTTACTGATCTTCAAGGCAGCTTTAAAAATGTTGTCAGGTTTTAGTTCAGGCTTTCTGAGTTCTGACACTTATCAAGTAATTTCTAACCATTTTTCACTCTATACATTATTTATGTCATCCCCCTTTTCTCAGGCAAATATCGCAAGGTATTTAAAGAAAGTAATGTCGGTATCTTTTTGCTTGAAATATCTCATGTGAGTGCTTTACAACAACAAACAAAAACACAAAAAGAAAATAAAGTTTAGGAGAAAGGGGGGAAAACGAGGTGAAAAAGATAATTTCCTATCATTCTGATCTTGTTCTTCAGTGCCTTCAACATGGCCGTGAACCTTCGAGTTATTTCCTCATAAATCCAATGGACTGTACTTAATCCGCAAAGGGGATATCAGTTACAGTGATAAAAAGTCTTATGCAAAGGATCATACAAATCTCTCAATCCTCCTATGTTCAAATGTATTTGAATCATACTGTAGTGCCTTAATAAACAGGAAAGCATTAGAGACAACGATGTTGTGTTGAATTTGAAGTTACAAAATCTTAACCCTTTTTTTGTTTGTAAATACTACGCATACAATGTATTTCCTGATGCATATAAGGAGTTAATGGAAATTTAATCATACTACAATTCATGCCAGTATATAAAGTACTTATTCATGAGCCCTTAAGAAAGGTGATCTATTTTCTCTTCTGGGGACAGTTGATGTGATCTATTTTCACTCATACTGTCAAATTTCATTGATTACATATGTAGTTAGAGATTTATAGACGTACAATTCATTTATTTTTAGCTCGATAACGACAATTTTGCAAAGTTACCAAATCCCTTTAAGATTTCTAAGGAGACTGTATAAAAACAAGAGAGACAAAAAGAGACCACGCTATAGAATGTTGGTTTATGGAGATATTGGTAATCATGCCAATGCACATGATATTGATCACAACACAATCATGACAACTTTCAGAAAGAGTGATGTAACTTTGTTCCAGAGAAACATAACTGCAGTTACTACACAACAACAACAAAACACACAAATCATAAGACTATACAAATTGGATGGCATATTGGCATGAATGATTATAAAGAATGGTTGGCAATATTAAAAAATGGAGGGCATTTTCCAGGTAGAAATCAGAGAAAATCAGATTAATATTTGGACTGAGTCACCCAATCAATGGCCACTGATAACAAACTTTTCCTCAATATATTTTGGGATTGATTCTGTGGCAATGATTCATGATGTTTCCAACACAAAGAGGGAAAAGGACAGGGGGAATATATTCTCACTTATTTTGCCTGCAGGGCAACTTATGTTGTATGATGATATATGAGACTGGCCTTCTTTCCCCTATATCACAAAGGCTAAGAATTGGGTCTCCCTGCAAAGTTAGAATTAACTTGTTATACATAGTCAAATTCTCGTGCAGACAGGATAATGCTTGTTCATTTTTGTCTGATTTGTAAGGCAATTTCTTTGTGTTATGTATTTCCTTTTCATGTTCTAATGCCAAACTCATTAACAAGGAGAAGCTGATATCTGTGCTCGTATTTTTTCCCCTACATATTAAAACATGAAATGCAAGATCTTATCATATCACCTACGTCAGATTTGCAGCTCTTTGTATGATTAAAATATCCTAAATGCCTTTTAACCTTTGCAAGTAATGAATATAAAAACTTTGTATAAGTAACTTGACTGATATGTCTATTTCTGTAATGTCAATGAATTATCACTACCCACAGCATAGTGATTTATTCTAAAAGAAAATTGGGTTACAAGTGCAGGCAAAACTAGGAAGAAAATGTGTTAATCACACCAAAATTAGCACTGAATGTACTATATACTGACAAAAAAAATAACTTGCAGTACAAGGTGTGCTATTTCTGCAAACATTCTAATGCTTTAGCTCAATGGCCTCCTTCAGGAGAATGTATCTGTTTGCAAATAGTTGCAAATAATTTTGAATGACATTCTCCTGTATATCAAGATCAACAAAAATGCAATATGCACAACAGTGTCAACAATAATCTATGGTAATTAATTGAACAGCAAAATAAACAGGGCTGTATAAGTCTGAAACCACCCACATATTCCATTATGTTTTAACATTTCTAATTGTCAAAACCATCTCTAGACAACAAGAGACTTACTCAAATTATAATGTCAATCATAATTTATGGATGAATAACATTTATTTTTTCCACAACTTACTCAACTGGAAACTTTCATTTTGCTATTATCTCTCAACCATCAACTTATTGCATACATTTCACTAGGTCGATTGAAATCAATAATACCAAAGTTCCAAACCATAGAAACATGAGTGTCACTAATTTGCTCATTAGGTCTCTGTTTCGATGTCATTTACCAGCTTGTTTCCATGGCAACATTATCTTGGTGCAATAGGTTTTGTTACTGCCTTTCCAACCTGAGATATTTTAATATGATTCTGCAATATGTATCAAGAATTAAACATGGTTTATAGCCAAGTGGTCTACTACCAGTTGGTCTAATTGCCAGATCGTCTAACACCACGGCTAAACCCATTTGGTCTACTATCATTTTGGTCCAAATGCCATTTGGTCCAATCATCACTTGGTCTAATACCAACTTGGGCTAATTGTCATTTTGTCTAATGATCAAATGGTCTAATTGCCACTTCATCTACTACTAGTTTTCCTAATTTTGTCTATTGACTATTTGGTCTATTACCAGTTCGTCCAATCAGATAGAGTATTGGTGTTAGACCAAGTGGGCAATGGATAAAAGGGGCATAGCCTAACTGAAAATTAGACGGAGTGGTAAATGGGCTAAGTGGCAATTAGACAAACTGGTTGTAGATGAAATGGGATTAGACAATGTGGGATGAGACCAAATGTGCATTGGACAAAGTGGGAGTAGACCAAGTGACAATTCACTTTTAACATGAGTGACAAGACCGAATTTGTACATAAAATAACAAAACCAACTATGATTCAATACAGCAGAACTAAGGGTAATGGTAGAAAAAGGGAAAGACATTTTTCATATATACTGAGCTTTTGCTAGTTCAACACTTTCAGCTATCTTACGAAATGTACACCCAAATGTGGTTAGGCAAAACCCATGGCATTTTAATTAACCCATTTTTGTTCACGTGCCCAAAATCCTACCCAGTTCAATATATCATTTCTGACAGAGTTACTGCACAAAGAATAGACTCCAAGCCATGACTAATCAAAAATCTTTGATGGTGAAAGCACTGTCAGAGGAAAATGTGATTGAGTATTTATTCTAACTACTCTTACTAGTTTTACCCTAACAGATATTTAACCAAGACACCAAACAGGAACAGAGAAAGAAAAGGTCAGGACAGGTGAGTACATGGTCAAACCTCAGCTTCAACTCCCCAAGCCCCCTCTCACGTTACCCCGAGGAGGAAAATTCAATTTCCCTCGCTCACCCCAAAACACGACATCCCCAGATTAAATTGCGTCAGCTCTGCTCCCCCGAACCCCGGAGATGTGCGCAGGATGGTGCGCTTGAATTATGGGTAATTATTTGCGTATGTAATGATCACCCGAGGCAAGTTGAGCGTGACATAAAGAGCCGAAATTGAGTCGTTTTGACAGATACATCTTGTGCATGTGCATGGCTGCCTGCGTGAGTAGGAACAGATCGTGATGGGCTCGATTAATGACATGTGAGATGCGCTCTTTCTGATTCCTCTATAATTACATCACAGATATTGGAACTTAGATTTTTTAAAACTCACATAATCTAGACCACATACATGTATTCTGATCTAGCCTTATCATTACTGCAGCCATATCTACAATGTACATTCATGGCAATAAATGTATGCTTGAAGACAGAGCTAAATCAAATGACAGAACTACAGACTTTGTCTGCATTCACTGCACATTGGAAAAAACAGAAAATCAAGAAAAACTGAGTTCGACTTACACACAAAATTCGAGTCATCCCGACAATAATATTCTTTTTTATCTTTTAAAAAAAGTAAATCAATATTATGTTTTCTCCAAACTCATTTCGAATTAAGCAGAATATAAAAAGTCTCTTTTTAAAGTAAAACAAATTATGCAGGCATAATTCAAATTTGTCATGGACAGAAATAAAAATAGATCTGGTCCAACAGTTTGAGTAGAAATGGGGAGTTTTCACCTTGTGCTGGTTTAAGCATCTCTTTATCAAGTTGTAGGAATTTGTTTTAAAAGGATACATTTCTTCAAAGAAGTCTACATGCGGGGGTTGCAGAATGTCCAGAGCTCGAAGCACCTGAAACATAGAAAGAACATTTTGAAGAATTAGTGATGATTCTTATCACAATAACATGACTGTGATGTAACGTCCTAGTGCAACTGCTTCAAATATATAACACTGTTACCTCTTATATATAACTTAAATACATATATATGATCTACACAACTAAAATATAAGAGACTGAATTTGCTTTAGTGATGATTTCTCATATTTATGATGGTGTTTTAACACCTACAAGGGGATGAACTCGGAGCCTTATTGAAAAGTACAATATAATACTTCCCCTTATTTTCCATTTAAAAAGTATTTCCCCCCCCCCCCAAAGAGAGATATATAACTGGATTTTATTTCCAGACTTTCAAAGAGGAAGAGGTTCACACAAACAAATATGATATGTTTTTTCAAACTATTAGCATATAATAAAATGTTGTCCTTGACACACATGTAGAATTCAGAAGCTCATCATGATTCATTTGTAAATCAAATTTAAGTAATACAATCAATATGTTTTTGTTGTGTTTTAGTATACAAAGTAAATACACCACCAATGAATTGGGACAAAAGAATTAATGCTATAGTTATTTACTTTAGTTAACTTTTGAGTTTTCTGGCATTCCATTGGTTGCATCATTTATATTAGTTAAAATGTTTTTCTTCTTTTGCATTGTTATCTATTTTCTTTGCCAAATAAAATAATAATAATAATTCAAAACGATATTTGAGTTATGGATTTTTCTCTGAATCCCACATTCCAAGGAGGATAATAACTACACATTTTGAAAATCTAAAAGTTGCATCAATAACGTACACAAGTACAGCTTTTGAATGGTGAACCCTCAGCACCATAGCAATCATATAGATTATGCAGTACAAGCTGCATCAAAAGTTTTTAAAAAATCTTTCATGGATGCTTGATAAAGGTAGAGAAAAGTTGTATTTTTTCGGGTGATGTTCGTTATTCCGAAAGTTTGTTTATTCCAAAGGTTCGTTATTCCGAAACACACAAATTGCATAAACCTAGATGTTCGTTAGTCCGAAAATGAAAAAGGGTACATTAATCCAAACATTAGTGGCATTATTCCGAAGGTTCGATAGTCCGAAAATAACTAACGAACTAATGAACCTTATTTCATTTTCGGTCTAACAAACCTTCAGAATAACAAGCCTTATTTCATTTTCGGATTAATGGCCCTTCGGAATAACGCACTTGTTTCATTTTTGAAAGAATGAACCTTCGGAATAACGAAGTGTAACCATATTTTCAATGCTTCTATTGATCAATATTAGCTAAATTTCATAGTCATTAGCTGTCTCTTACAACATAAGGGGCCTCCTGACATGTTGCAGTCCTTGCAAGCACTCAAAACAAGCCAAATCAACAATTCGATCAAACGATATCAAAACCAACACCTAGAAACAACACCCTTACTGTGCATCATTCAAAGAGCATTGATTCTAGGTTTGTACCATATCCAAACCCGAGAAGGAGATCATTCAGTTTGACGTGATGCTGCTGATAACACTAGCGAACGTGGGCAGAAAATTGAGGGAGCACAAAAAAAGAGGGTTGATTTATTGATGAGATGTCATGGCTGATGCGATTGTGATACTTCACTCCATACTTGTACCCCCCACACACAGAGTAAAGAAGCATTAAGCACCCACATATTATAAACCTGCAACCAAATAGCTTTGAAGCTAAGGAGGGGGGAGGAGGGGGAGGAGGAGGAGGAGGGGGAGGAGGAGGAAGGGGCAGGGGGAAAGGAATGGGGCACAATTCTTGTTTTTCTCTGAAGAGATAATGATACATATGAAAGGACAAACTGCGAATTGGTATTAAAGCTGGAGAGAGAGAGAGAGTGAGGGAGGGGGAGGAGGCCAGGGGAGGATGAGGGGGCAGGAGCAAGGAAGTTGGGCACAATTAATTCTCTTTGTTTTTCTTTCAAGAGATATTGACAAATACACTGTTGAAAATAGATATTGTTATCTATGATTCAGGCACTCCCACAGTATGATGTAATTAAACTTATGTTTATGCCAGGTCATGTTTTTAGATGTCTATCTTTTGTTGTGTATTCATGAATCAGACATCACAAGCAAACAATTGGGGCATCGTGCAAGAAAATGTGAGTATACCACTTGATAGTATAGTGAGTATACACATCTAACTATACAGAGGTATAATAAAATCATAATGCTTATCACATTTGATGATAAAACACAAACTGCATAAAGATAAAACTGCACAATACAGAAAATCTTACTATTTGATATTTGTGTTAGTCCATGTTTAAACACATTACCCTTTATATAGGTAGTGGTATTTTGCAAGAAAGTTAAGAATTTTGCCCGTCATTCCTAAAAGATATTTTGATGGAATACGTGCTCAAAGGGACACAATGCAATTCCTGTCAAATCACATTGTGCAACAAGCACTTGAAATTCAAGTATGATCACCTGTACACTTATTGAGGCTTACTCTTGTTTATGAAACCTCTCATCACATACATGTTCATACATACATATAGGTATATAAAAACATTATGGGTATATAATTTTAATATCTTTCACCTTGACACTCTCGTGCCAATCTCATTAAGTTGGCAACATCATCACTCTTTAATATACATGTAGCATATACACAATGATTTTCGGCACCTTTTAGCACATATCCATCAGATTTAATGAATGCAAATTGACACTCAAAGGGGAGGGGGGGAGGGAGGGGTGGAAAAGACTGGTTTCTGACTGCATGGAACGTGAAATGGTGTATTGTGAAGTGGGGGTTTTTTTTGGGGGGGGGGGGGGGGGGCTCTATGAGTCTTCATAATGCTAGGTGCCTGTTAGCTTTATTCAGACTGAAATAGGTATGGGACTTAACACAAATGTGCGGCCCAAAACATAAGCTGCTTCTTGCCACATTTCCAACATGAGGGCATTTGAAGAGTAGTCAAGGGATATTTCTGTTATGATATTCTTCCAAAATGACATCAAAGCATAAAGACAGCTCATAATTCGTCTTCCACCTCTGCTCAGAATTCAACCTTCTCTTTAAGCCTCGACACTCGAAACCCTCAACTATTCCACACTGTAAAGCACTCAAGTTCATGAATCCTGAATGTCACGTACATATCTTCTGACACATACCATCAATGTACTTTACATGCAAGTGAATGCACATCACTCGACTACGACCTCCAGCAAAGCAAAGCGCAGTTCATGTCATTGCCAATTTGCATAGTGGCAGCATCTTAATGAAATTTTGGATAATTAGTATTGACTAAGATACACAACAGCTGCATGGACACTCAAACATGCACTCTCAATATGCTCTATTCATTAAACGAAGAGAGAAGGAAGGGATGTTTTTTTATTCAGTATGTGATTCAACATTTTGCAATTAATGATGAATACTAAATTGTACCCAACACAGAAACATCAATACAAAGAGGGGTATTCTGCAATGGTTAACCCATTTGTGACAGGAATTATTTAAAGCCTGATTTGATCAGCTTTTATTCTTCAAATTGGCAACACCAACATTTTTATTTTATTGCTACGTTTTCATTATCAAACATCATGTATCTGAAATGAATATAAATTGACAGAAATTATGATGAGAAGTCAAAAAGTTGCCAATTTGCAGGGGAAAACGGAGATTTTAAACCTTCTATCACATTGCCAATTTAAGGATTTTAATGCTTATTTTCCTTTAAAAAATATTCAGCATCAAACAACGCAACCAAAATGGGCACAATTTGTGCAGAATTTTTTGCTCTTTCTGCTCATGTATTCGGTATGATTTTTAGGGCTTTGCATCAGAAGATATTAGACCAAACCACAAAATGTGGACCTCTGTCACGAATGGATTAATAATTATAAGTATAGTTTGTGTTTCAATTATCACTTTTCATAGGCACCAATCGTAAAAATCAAGACCAAATTCCCATCCCATGCATCAGTATCCATCCTGCAATGATAAAAGAGCAACACAGCATGAAGGAGCTTGGAAATGAACTACAATGGTGCATACCAAATCTCACACAGTGGACAAGCCTTTTTACTACAATGTAGGTCATCAATCTGTGACCATAACCCATTTCACAAAGGCAAAATGAGCGTGGACTTCACTGGTCATGTGATGCCACGTGTTGGAAACTGCTTTCAAGCAATTGGGAAAGGCTGAGTAAAGCCCATCGCACACTACACAATCCAACTGCGACCCGATTTTTGAACATATGGCATTTTGCAATGAATATGAAAGTTTAAACAAGTAAAATTATCTTATTTGAAGTTTGCAATATCTAATGATAGAAATACAGAAAAATCGAAATTTTGGTTAACTGCAAGCCTTGTGGTCAGAGAAACGGCGAAATTGGCTTCAAATCGTAGCAGATTGCAAGACTGCTATGAAGTCACTACAATTCAGGATTGACTTCACTTTCATCTCACGAGGAGGCTTGCAATAGCCCGGAATTTCATTTTGGAATTTATACGACTATTCGGAACTTTGATCATTACATATTTGAATGTTCATATCAAATGCTATAACAAAATTTATAACGAAATTCAGGACCGGTGGCGCGAACTTTGCATCGCAGTCCTGAATTTCGCATTGCGGGTCGTATATTTCACGACTTGGGATGCAACGTTTGCGCCATGGGTCATGAATTTCGCATCGCGGTTCGTGAATTTCAAGACTTAGGATGCAAAGTTCAAGACCTGGGATGCGAAATTCACGTCGCACATGACCAGGGCCACCATAGAAGAAGCCTTGATGTGCAATATTCAAAGCACTCAAAAGTGAACACAAATGAAGCCTTCCAATACGGGGCATTTTCTGAGTCACACTCAACATACTCTTCACTTAAAATGTGAATGGGGTTTGACTGTTTGATCTGAGCTGACCTAGTTTTTTTCCCCCTCAAAATCCTAATTCTTTCACTCTTGCTACAGGAAGGCAATGAAGAGGACATTAGAGGATTTGTCTTTTCTTGTTTGATTATCCTGAGCAAAATCTACTTCATTCAGAAGGCAAGCAAAGACCATCCCACAGTTATGCAAAGCAAGCAGGGGAGGGGCAGGGGATTTTTCTTTTTGACTGACTGGGGGACATATGACATGTGAACATTGTGAATTTACACCAAAATTCCCAGATTAAGTTGAAAAATTATTTTTAGTTACATCACTTTAAAGGACTTACAGAATGAGAATCCTATATTCATGTTTCATGAAAGTTTCACCAAAGTCTCACTAAATACTTGGTCATTTAATTCAATGTATAACACTGTCATTTCATCTTCTTTCCCTGAATCATTTCATAATTTATTAATGTAAAGTAAAGGAATGATAAACAGTAACATACGCATCCTATTTATAATCTTCTTAATATGTTCGTGTATTCATGCTACATGCTTTCATACTATAAAGAAAACATTTTCAGGTTTTAGCTGTTGTTCGAAGATAGTTAATGACAAATAAACCAATTTAATTTCCAATTCAATTCAATTCAATTTTCAATTCAATTCAATTCAAAGAATAATGAAGATTTCTTGGATATCATCTTGATCAAATCTTGAGGCAGACTGGGCATCTATGTAAATAGAAGGTTGAGTTCTGGGTCACTCGCTGGCTTTGATAGCTCATATTAATCAGCCCTCTTTTCTCAGCAAGCTGAAAGATCATTCAGATCGGAAAGGTCATTTGGAAGTGGTTGATATGTTACGGGGAACTCAAAGTTCATCATCTCATGATTTCATGAACTTTGGAGATTGGTATGGCATTATACATATAAACCCTATATGTTTCATAGTTCTAATCCCCCCCTCCCCCCAAAAAAATGGAAGAGGGGAGAGGGGACGGGAGAGAGGAAGTGAGAGAAGAGGAAGGAAGAGAGAGGAATAGAGAGAGAGGGTGATGAAGGCATATGAATGAAAAGAGGCAAGAGGGAAGAGAGAGGGAAAGAGATTGAGGGAAAGAGAAAAAGTTGGAAAAAAAAGGAGAGCAAGAGAAGAGAGAGGGGAAAGAGAGGGAGAGACAGAGAGAGAGAGGGGGAGAGACAGAGAGAGAGGGGAAGAGACAAACATAGACGGGGAGGGAACACTTAATAGAAGAGGAAATCAATCCACTCACGCCTCATTCAGCATAACATCAATGTCCTATCCAGCTAATCGCTATCAACATCGATTGTGTTTACTGTAAAAATAGTTACAAGCAGTCAGTGCCATTTGGCAGTGGCACAAGAGCGGGAGAATGTTACCAATGACACATACCACGGAGAATTCAATGTCGATTCTAATGTCACTTTCAATGTCCTTTCCATGAATTTCGCATAAGTGAGTTATCAATTGTCAACTGCAAACCTTTTGGGGGGTGGCTGGTTTCGCTGAGGAAGTCAGAAGTTTGTGATCCTACATGATAAAAACAGCTAGCAATTATTTTGCGGATGATGACGATGATGTTAGTGACCCTCACATGACCTGAAATGAACTCACTCGGTACTTGTAGTGGTCTTGAAATGCTTTGTTCTAGTACTCGCCATCCAATTCAGACAACACAATACTTATGACACAGCCTACATACACATGCAGACATTTACAACCGTTTCTTACATATTTACCCATTCTCATGTACATGTATATAGGCCTGTCCATTTGAAAAAATGATACCAGAACATCCTCCCACTCATAGCCATAAACAAATATAAAATCCAGCTATATTCTTGTCTTGCTTAAGCATGTCAGGAATACTATTCACAATGTGTATTTCATATCAGGAAAAAAGTCCTTGTCTTTTCTCCTAGATGCAACAGCCAATTTAGCGTCTGATGATTGTTTTAAAGTACGTTCTAGGTTGACCTTATAAAACACAATTAGACGGGAATCTGGAAACATCATTTTGCTAAATTTTGCCAGGCCTTTGTTAATATATTTGACCCCTATTGCATTGAGGATCAACCCTGCATTTATGGATTATGACACAATCTGTTTATCAGATCTATATCCAGTGGTTTGTTCTATTGTTTATTGAATTATCATCCAACATCAAATGTAACGCACAGGACTGTCCTTCCCACAAAGCCTAGTAACAAAATGACCTGCTGGTAAATATGGTTATTTCAATTGTAATTTACAACAAAGAAGAAAATATAACTGAACACTTAAAAGTTCTGACATGTTAAGTCAATTTTCCAAAGGAACCCTTATTTCTAAACATTTAGCGGAAATGTGTTTTTTTACCTACATATACATGAAGTTCATTTGAAGCATCCTCAAAATTTAGTTCTAATAGCTTATCATTTAATTCTTCATAATCTTTTTTTTTCTCCTCATTTATTCTTATCATAATACCCCTATACAAGATATGACATTAAGGCATGGAGCAATACTTAATGCCAAAATACATGTTTATCCCATTTTTATTTCCCTACAGGTTTATACAACAAAAATAAACAATAGCATTCCGGCACTTGCACGGGTTGTTTTTTGTTGGGTTCTCTTTTTGCAACATCAATGTAAATAATGTAGAATCTGCGTAAATAGTAAGTAAGGACATGGTTTAATGGGCTTCATAGATTGATTGAAGTAACCAAACCAAAGTAATAGGTCAAGCTCAGTCTAGCAAGATGACATGGTTTATTAATAGATCCCCTTCTATGTGCGTCAGTGCTTCATCGGGTCGTTGTCGAGGGGCACACTTCTTGCTTGCGCCGGCTGTTGCCAGTGGGGCTGGTGTCTGGGGGCCTAGCTAGCTACGCAAGCCAGCAAGCAAGTATGCCGGTCGGCCTGGGTGTGGTGGACAGAGAGGAGTGATGGGGAGGTCAAATTTGAATGGGGTTGGGTAGGAGCAAACTGAGGGATGCACAGAGAGATATCACACCAAATGAACAGGGGTGAGAGAGGAAAGGAGAAAGACAGAAATTGACACCTTGAGGAAGAAAGAAAAGTCTGAGTAAATGAGAAAAGACATTGGCATGAATATATATAGAGAGAGAGAGAAATTAAATGTAGAGACAAAAAGAATGAAAGAGGCAAAACAACAAGAAAGAGCAAGAGAGATGAGATGAGGACAGATATAGATGTACATGTAGATGTGGGTAGAGAAAAAGAGTGTTCAGAGGGGTGAAGGAGAGAGAGAGAAAGTGGGAGGCATCTTTAAGAGGGAAAAGTAACAGAAGCAAGATTTACAAAATAGTGATGTACATGTGTATTGCTACTCAGCTTGCAGGGTGGAGGGGCAAATGCTCAAGCCACTAGGTCAATACAATTTACTAGGAACGAATTTTCAGCTATTCATAAGCTTTGCCAGGATGCACTAAAAAACGTCCACAGAACATGAGACTTATTTCATCGAGATGTCTTCAGGCACCATGCACGCATGTGACTGCCAACATGTACATGTATGTGTTGTATGCTTCATTTGCTTCAGAAAAAAAAGCTCTTGAAACATTTCTCTTTTTCACTGAAACACACTTTTCTCACTTCTTTCTCTGTTGTCAAAAAAAGTTAAAAAGCGAGAGAGGAGAGCACGAAAAATGTCAAAAGAAAAATCAAAAGGGAAGGAAAGACATGGAGGGTAAGGTCGTAAGGAAGAAACAGAGATGGAGAAGAGGATGCATGAATGGGAAGGGAAAGTGAGACAGGGGAAACCAGAGGTAGAGAAAGACAAACAAAGAAATAAGGAGACACATGCAGAGAAGAGACAGAGGAGAAATAAAGAGGAAAGAGAAGAAGTGAATGGGAGAGATGAAGAGAAACAGGGGCAGGGAGAGAGATGGAGCTAGAGGGGGAGAGGGGGAAGAGAGAGAGAGAGAAAAAGAGAAAGAGAGAAGTAGAGAAAGAGGAGAGAGGTAAGAAGAGAGGTAGAGAGGGGGAGAGAAAGAAGATGAGTGGTTGACAGAGTGAGAGAGAGAGATAGAGGGAGAAGCTATAGGGCTTGATGCCTTGCTTCTAGTTAATCATCCAGGAAATCCAATTTTACAGCTACTCTCTTGCTCTCTTCAAGATGGATGTAGCAAGGAATGCATAATTCCATTTAAAATCAAATGTACAAAATTTCTTGTATATGATTGCTCATGCTGTAGAAATCGTAAGGGCATTAAACGAACGTAGAATGTTGTGAGTCTGGTTTGATCGTTTACTGCACTTACCCACAAAATCTATCATCTAGAAATGGTTATTATCTGATATTCAATGTATTCACTGATACTTTATATGAATCAGTAGTAAGATAAATTACTCTTTCTTTTCAGTTTACAAAAATAAGGGCTAGATAACAGTATGGCTGCCATCTTTGGTAAGATGGTAGAAATACTTATTCTTAATACAAGACACCCCCCCCCCCCCATCATGGACTAATCTTATTTTGAATAATAAAACTTGATGGTAAGTTGTTCGAAAAAATGCAAAAATATCAGGAACCTGCACAGGACACTGATTTATACTAAATAGTAACAACATGAGGACTGACAAGAGTAAACTATATATATAAATCACTTAACAGATGAGTAAACTATTTTAGCCACTCAAATAATGGGTTGAGGTTGTAACTAGGATGAGGACACATATAAAGTTGCTAAGCTAAAAGAATTAAGACTTGTTTTGTTTCAACAAATATCTGTTGCTTTTACCAATGCAGCGCTATTCGAGACAGATGCAGTAATTGGTTGTGAGAGATGATTTAATATCAGGACAAAATGGACTTGATCACTGGCATGAAACTCACACACTCTGTGGAGTCAACATCTAAAGAACACACCATCGATCTCTACACCCTTTGAATGGCATCCACAATGTGATGCAAGACAACCGTATTAACTTTGCTAGAGGAAGATTATAGAAGTGAAGTTCCAGGAATTTGGACTGACGTTCATCATTAGCATGCTCGTAAGGACAACCTTGCAGGCTTACTTTGTCTTGATTAATATAATGGAATGAATTCACATTTGTTTCCATCAGCTGCTGAATAACTAAAAAAAAATGATGCAATTACACCTTGATAGAGCACTACTGTAAGAGCACGTCCATATATTTCAATGTCCATTTTCTCTTCTGGAGTGGCTCCCTGAGAAAGTTCAAGAGTTAAGAAAACATTCCCAAATTTGTGTGATTCTTGTTAAAATCTTTACACAATAGATGTCAAGTAAATAATCAATTTGAACTCATCGATGATATACATGTTGGTTCACATATCACGAAGACGTGCAAAATCATAAATCATTTCAGATCAGGCACATCGACAGGAGGGCGGTGGGAGCAATTGTCCCCCCCCCAAAAAAAAAAAAAAAGAAAGAAAAAAAATGCTTGAGTAAGAAGAGAAAAGCGTGACAGAACAAACTGCCTTTGATTTCTCAAAGGCAATTTGGTTTCTTAAAAGTCTTAGAGATCAAGACACATGTACTTACATTATCGTGGTTAAAGAAGAAGAGCATCTTTAGTTCCCGGTAGACCCTTTTGCACGAGATGAGGTTCTGGAAGACGTGGGGCATCTTCTTGAGGGCGACGCGCTTGCCATCGCGAGGGTCCGTCACCGACCTGACGACGCAAAGAGAAATGACGAAAAGAAAACTTGTTAACAGTGAGGTCCATCTCAGAAGTATAATACACTGGGGATGAGAAAGAGAATGAGAAAAAGAAAACTGAAACTGAGAAGAGACAGCTCAAAACAGAATGAAAGAGAGAGAGAGAGACAGACAGAAAAAGACGTACAGGGAGTGAGAGAGATGTGATATGAACAGACAGAGAAGAAAAGTGAAACAAATAAAAATGATCTCCTCCTACTGCCCAAATTGAATTCTTACTGCATATAGAGTACGCATGTAAATTGTGTCATGACTGTTTCGCATGGATACTACCAGTATTTAAGACAGAAAGATAGAGAGTAGGGGCCGGGGTACTTCCATATATACGCTATATGGGGATGTGCCGCCCAAATGGGTCACTTTTTCTCAAGAAATCCCTAAACATGAGTCACGTTTTTTACAAAAAATCCCTAAACATAGGTTCACATTTTAAACAAAATCCCTAAACATGGGTGGTATCCAAAATCCTGTGCCCTGTGTATTTTTTCAATCCATATCTTGAGGTTTGAGGAAAGAAATATCTGAAATCTCTATTCAAAATCTCTGGTACATACATAAACTACTGCATGCATCCATATCCCCGTACTGTACGTATTGATGTTCTGGCCTGATCTGACTGTCTGCGAAGACAAAACCCGCGAACAGTAACAAAAGGGTCCAGTTTTTACGAGAAATCCCTAAACATGGGTATACGTTTTGCAAGAAATCCCTAAACATGGGTACCCTTTTTCTTAAAATTTGCCCCTAATGATGGGTTAGGGGTGCAAGGTCCAGGCCTCACCACCCTATAAAAAAAAAAAAATCTGAGTAACCCCCCCCCCCCGGGGGGTAGGGAGAGGTTCTCTTTTCTGCTTCTATAACAAAATCCTTTTCAGTGCACAACATTGTTTACTGGTATGTATGTTATTATTGTTAACCCACTCTCCAATGCACTTAAATGAGAACCTGGCTTAAAGAATCTTAGACCCCGTTTACACCAAGCAATAGGCCGGCCCGATCTGGCCCAAAATTAGATGCAAACGCACGCGGACCCAAATGCGGTACCAAATGGGGGCCCGAGGCCCGAGACCGGCCTAGTTTTGGTGTTAACGCACATGGACCCAAATGCGGGTCCGCTTTTCGCGTGCCCCTCAATTAAAATTGTTTTTTTACATGCAAAGCGCGACTACCGGCGAAACATTTACATTAATAAGCCGGCCCAGAATAGACAGTGTAAACGCACAAAATTGCGGTACCAAGTACCAAATTTGGGCTGGCCTCAGGCCGGCCCCAGGCCGGCCCGAGATTTGGGTCTGCAGTGTAAACGGGCTCTATGTCATTCAATCCAATCCTACTTCAGATCACTGTATCCAATACAGACAAGGAGTACAATGAACTTGGCATGAACTTTTCTCACCATGCTGACATTAATTCCAGTCCAGTTTGCAAACCCTTGTCAGTCAAAATGTGTAATGAAATGTCTGAACGGTGAGACTACCATCATGACTTCATGACAATAAGCCCTGTACTATACATGTACCTCTGCTCCTAGCACAGTCTGAGACTGGCATGGTTAGGCTACATTTGAGGCTTTATTGAATTGTGTTTGTATTTAAAAAGGGTCTGTGTAAGCAGACTAATACTGTATAAGCCAATGTTTTAGCGTACAGATATTTTAGCGATTTGGGACAAGTTTGACATATTAGTGAGTTATTATTTTCACGTTTTGAATAATGTTTCCTTACTTGAATATAGGCATATTATGATATTGTTTAGTGGAAATTTTAGCGATGACATCATCGCGAAATTAGCGAAAATTAAACCTCCGCGAAAATTTCAGCTTATACAGAACTAGTCTTTCTGATGAATTCAAGCCTATTGCAGTTTGTACATCCATGCTTGTATACATGTATGTACATGTACGGAGTGTGGCACAAAATATAGATGTATACAAATAATCATGAAAATACACTTTAATGAAATCTCATTAATCCACCATTTCCTTTATCACAGACTGTGAAAGTGCATGTTCAAGTTAAAGTAATTAGTTTTAAATAAGAAAGGAAGTGACATACATTATTCAAACACATAAGCCTGAGGTTGAGCCTACACCAAGGCTACAGTACAGTCAGCAGTACATGTAATATGAGTACTACATGTATGTCAATTCATTTTTATCAGAAGTGCTTTTAATACTTTACTGCATGTGTATACACATGACTCAACAGAAATAGAAGTAAACTGTAAGGTTTCTGACATTCTTTCACTTCTTCAAATATGGAAAGCTACATGATGACAAGAATATGCCTCAAAGCCCTGTTTGGATTGACAAAAACCATATTTACACATTTATCTCGAATTCACGAACGACAAATCTATGCTTTCAGCATGTTTTCAATAACTGTTTTAAGAAATAGATCATGACATAACTTTTATATTGCAAATACACAGGTGGACCTTTTCAATGAACAAAGACAAAATTCAATGTAGGTTGTGCAATGCATTTCCCCACCAACTTACACAGGTGTAAAGTACATAAAGGTAAGCTCTTTCAATCTGCAAAAAATAGGTCACCTCGACAGGTCGCAAAGGATATTTGCTTAGATTTTGAAGTACGTCATGGAATGAAATACAGCCAGCTAGGCTAGCAAGGTTCATGCTTGTCTATGGTAAACAACTTTCCTGTTAATTTCTTCTCTCTTAACCTAAAACACTGAACGTCAACTGACCACCTCGCTGCAGAAGGTCTGCTTTCATCCACATTCAAGGTTAACTTATACCCCTTTCAATAAATCGCTGGTCCGGACCAGGTTCGCACTAAGTCGTAAAATTTTGAATTACTGAACGGTGCGGGCCAAAACAGTCTGTACTATTTTAGCGCTGCTCTTACAAGCACCAGGAGTGGACCAGGTGCGGACCAGGCGCAGACCAAAGAATCACTGAAAGGAGCAGCACCAAAGTCCGCCCCAAAATTCCTCGCACTGTCAAAGGTCAAAGGCTTTACAGCTCCCCGTGAATTTTTTCTATGTGTTATGAGAGTAGGATATTGACTCACTTTCATTGCTAGATGCTATACTTGTAGTTGTAGAAACACTGATCACTATGAAAGAGCACTCTCGTTGATATAATTATTGGGAAAAAGTATTTTATTAGACGTGAGGGTTCTGTACCATGCTATAGGCCTATATTGTTCTTTATTATTATTACTTCATGACTATTTGAAGAAAATTTAGTTCTATGAATAAAAAACAAATACATCAAATATTCCACCCAAAATAGTGAGTTCTTCCACTCTAACTAGAAGATGACACCATGTAATATGTTCAGTTACACGGCAGTTCGACAGATTTATTGAAAGGGTCCTCGTAACAGAAGCGCAGTCCGCTGTGAATTACTGAAAGCAAATTTGATTCCTTGGTGTGGACTATTTTAGTGCGGACCAAAAGTGGAAGGATTATTGAAAGGGGTATTAGGAGTATCCATTTATGAAGAAAAAGCCCATAAAATTCCATAAATATAAGCAGACGACATCTTTTGATAATCATTCACAATATTTAACATGTACAGTGTATATACATATAATATCAATATCTCATTGTACAATCTTGCATATTTTATTTGTACAAATACTGATATGCAGTAAGCTCTAATGATAATGAACACTTCTAGGTTAACTTCTTTTCTCTCAGTAGGCTATGGTTATGAGACTACTGGATAAGACAATCCATTTAAACTAGCCATCCACCATTCCTTTACGCATGATGATTACCTATGACATCCTCGTTTGAGGGATTTCCCCTACACAGGGATACATGATCCACCGACATCTGTATCAACATCTTTTACATTTTTAGCTCAGATCTATGAATTTGTACCCTGATAAAGTACCTAATCCCAGGCAGTATCCTGGTCAGGTATTTTACTACAATATTCATGGTTATACACCATTACTCTCTGTCCTGATGGGATACACACACAGTACATGCTCAAGTAGTTATGGATAAACAGAAGTGCCAAAGGTTTGTTTATTGCACTACATCATACATGTATGTCTACTTGTTATACCGGTACATGTAGCTCTGTCATTTAAGTCAACAATATATAGTTATGTCATAAATCTAATTTATTGCTAGACATCATGTTTATAATAAGCATAGGCCTTGCCATGTAACTGAGGCCAATGTTCAAAGTACACGTACATGTACCTACATGTATTTATTTAAGCACAGCCTAAAGATGCAAACATAGCATTTCTAAACAAACAAATCTAATTCTCTTGAATGTTCAATATTCAAAGTGTACCTACAAAACTCTGTTAGTTATGCTTGCAACTTTATTTGCCTCCTTACAACAAAAAACCATTGGACCTTCGGTGAAATACTCCCTTAAAATGAGGAAAAATGAAGAGAAAATTGTGTTTCAAAGGGGTGGGGAGTAGTCCATTGCTGGCCAAGGTTGGTAAACGAGCAGCTCACTGTCTAAAGTCTTTGACTAATTCGTCCTGTTCTTGACCTTATCAATAAACACTTTGACGTGTGTTGAAGCGAGCACTTCTGACGACCATGACTTTTTTCTCCTCAGGCCAACCAAGCTGATGACCAGCTGACTGACCAAATGACCGAGTGACCATCTGAATGGAGGTCAGGGAGAGGTTGGATGCTTTATCTCTTGCGAGCAAATAATATTTTGTCTCCTTAGGTTTGTTCTCAATCTTATGTCCTTCCATGACATACAAGAATAATGGTTAAGAAATATGTGTTTATTCCATTATATATTGTTTCGATACTGGCTTTCTGTTCATTCATGCTATTTTACTCTGATGAGTGCATGTCGAAAAGCTTCAGTATGTCCGCATTCAATGCTATTTTCCGAAATATGTGTTTTTCTTAGTTTTTTTTTTATTATTGCAAAATTTACATAGAGAGGTTAACTGTTGGGGTGACTTTTACATACTTTCTTTCTCTTCCAAAAGATTTTATTCATGTCCAGTGCTGAAATGTCCTCATATTATGTTTGCTTTACATATTGCATAATGCAAATAACAATTACAAAGAAGGAAAGTATATGAAGGTGTTTGTGTTTTGACTCTTTCATGGCCCATGCATAGTTAAAATAGTACGTTCAGCAAGTGCATGGTACATTGCATCATATCTAGTAGGTCCATGGAAATCTTTTTGCAGAAATAATAAATCAGCCCCTTTTTAATATCTATGCTACATTGGTAATTAAGCATAGGACTCTGTTGTATTCAAAGTTAAATCAGTACACGATGTTGGGGACACAGGTGTGTGGAAATTAATGAGTCACTGTAATTGAAAGGAAATTTGGCTGCTAATGCAAGGGAATGCAAAAAAAGAATAAACTTGCTAATGAATAATGGATAACGACAAACACATGATGAAATGTAACTTTGTAAAAAACTTGGGAGGGAAGATTTATTAAGGCAAAGGACTACCACTGTAGAAAACTTCATGTCAAAACTCAAAATACCACTTGAAGTGTTTTATATAATGTGGTATGACAAAACAATCTTATATTTCATAACTGAGTATACCCTTCCACTACAAGAAAAAAGCCATATTGTAGCTGTCCACATGAAAAGACAAACACAAATCTCAATACATGAATCAAGAGCACTTTCACTTTTCATAATTCCATCCCACCTGGATGACATTGCAAACATACAAACCCAATCTTCTGGATCTAAACCATGGAGAGTTCAGTATTTGCAACTCCCTGATCTAACCTATCACTTTCACACACACAAAGGCTTGGCAATTCCCGATCCATTAATAATACTGCAAATTGAGAGTGAAAGGGACACTCTCTCCAACCGGCAGACCGAATTCCGGGCGACAAATTCACACAAACCTTCCCACATACATGTGTACATGGACATAGGGGATAACGAAAGAGAGAGCGCTGCTCGTTGTGGCAAAGTGGATATGCACACCATGAAAGAAATACTAACGATCCCCTGATCGCACAAAGGACAACGAATCTTAGCATGTCAAAATCAAAACTAATTTTCAATTCAAGCTCGAGGGTGGTCTGACTAATAAAGCGAACTTACATTTACATACATCAAAATATTGCATTTTCCTCCATTTATTCATCCTCTTTCTCCCTCCCTCTCCTTCTCCCTCCCTCTCCTTCTTCCCCTGTTAGATGTCCATAAAACAGCAGAATTGTTCCCTGAAGACATCTCCTTTCTTTGTTCTGGGATTTGGTTAATATTACTTTCCAGAATTTGAAGCAAAGCCTCATGCTTGATATCGCGCTAATCAACCAAATCATCAGCTTTAATTTGGTTAATGCTGCAGTCTTTGTTCATTTATTAACTCTCATGAATAAATAATCTTGTCATCCATGTACTGTTTTCAGAAGAAAAAAAAATAGATGTATATGTGCTGATACAGGGATTACAGGCATAATTGATGCAAATGAAAACAAATTCATCAATTTCAAATACCAATCAATCTAATATACTGTTTTCACTGATTAATTTCTCTTATTCATAGCTATACAGATACATTCAACATCATCTGTATAAATCAATTTACAAACACTGAACAAATCAAGTAGTACACAATTTCATACTGAACAGACTAATTCACACTTTTGGGCTGGTCTATCATAATGACTGAGTAAATAAACCCAAATATCTGTTCCTTTTTTTAGGATGGCTCAAACATTTGGATTAATACATTTTAAATTTGAGCTGATTGGCACAAATAAGAGTTAAAGGGAATTTTATACAGAAAGACCCAAATTTTACATCTTCATAATTTCAATTTCAATTCTGTGATAACAATCAACAGAAATCAATATCCTTTGTGAGGTTGCATTTCCCCTGGGTTCTTTGCTTTGTAGTAGGAGACTGTCGAAATCTTGTTTGCAGATCACCTGATAATAGTGAAGCCGCACAGTTTCAGTTTTGGCTAAGACTAATTACATGAGCCCTGGATATAGCAACCCTCACGCTGCACCACCACCGTTGGCTTGGCGACTCCTCGATCCTTTGTTCCCAACCTCCCTTCCCACTGGGTCATGCTTGAAGAGCCGCAAGAGAGGAGAGAGGGAGAGGGAGAGAGAAAGGAGAGGAGAGAGGAGAGGAGAGAAAACAAAAGGTGGAGAGAGGGGGAGAGGAGGGGAGAGCAAGAGGAAGTGAAGGGGAGAAGGGGAGAGGGGAGCTTGGTGGAGGGAGTGAAGGAAGGGAGGAGGGAAGGAGAATGGAAGAGGTGCAGGGACAGGGAAGGAGAGAAAAGAGGGAGAGAAGATGGGCAAGGAATTACAAAAAGAGAGGGGCAGAGTGGGGAAAAGAAGGGTCAATACAGAAAGAGAGAGACGAGAAAAAAAGGGTGGAAAACGGATAATGATGACAGAAATGAGAAAGTGAAGATGTACAAAATAAATGTATAAATAAAATGGATGAGCTACAATAAAACCATAAAGAAGCCACGGCAAAAGGGCGGGGGACAGGAAGAAAATAAAAGCAAAGAAGGAAGGGAAAGAGAGAGAATGGGGACTACTCAGGATTGGCAAATGGAATCAGAGAGAGTGGGATGAAGAAGGAAAGGAGTACAATTTGGAAGAAGCTAGGAGGGACAGCAGAGACGGGAAGCAGAAAGTTTTGCTAATGAGATTTGTTGAAAGAAAGGAGGGTATGAATTTCTATCTCCCATAATCACAACAAAAGAAAGAAACATGCAAGTACATTAAGAAATAGGAGATGTGAAGATAGGAAGAGAATGACAAAAAAGTATGTCGTAGACAAGACAACAAACACAGCTAAAAGCTAAAAGCTGACAAATTTCACAGGGTATACATTCATTTATAATGAAGACTTTGGAAAAGAGAGATAATGTTTCTCACATGGGAGGAGTACATGACAGTGTGTATATAGTTTACACTGGATAAGAACAGTAAGGCTAGAGAGAGAGAGAGAGAGAGAGAGAGGGAGAGAGAGAGAGAGAGAGAGGGAGAGTGAGAGAGAGATGGAAATTAGAAACAACAACCTAATATAAAAAG
The DNA here is from genome assembly GCA_029962745.1 of Echinometra lucunter. Lineage (NCBI taxonomy): Eukaryota > Metazoa > Echinodermata > Echinoidea > Camarodonta > Echinometridae > Echinometra > Echinometra lucunter. The sequence goes on along the minus strand of CM057154.1, from coordinate 27,092,832 downwards.
TTTGAAGTCAGAGAGAAAAAAATGCAAGTAAAATTACAGATTCCACACAATGAGGGAGCGCATGAATTAGGATGGAATTCACACAGATATAAATTGCTAGAAGGTAAAAATAGAAGAAAAAATTTAATTGGACATGATGCCATCGAAAAAAGGATAAACAAAAGAATTACACAGCATAAATACGTATGTTTAGAGCATGGGGAAGAGGGGAAGAGAAAGCTGCGAGATGGAGGGGTGCGGTCGTAAGAGAGAGGGAGAGAGGGTGAGGAGATAAAAGACGACCCTAAAACACTCTCATAATCAGCCTTTCCTTCCATTCAATTGCCTCTTGATAGCCAGAAGTCTCAATCACGCACTGACGAGTGGCTTGAGTTAGATCATGGCAGCAGATGCCAAACAGAGTGAGACAAAGAAGAAAAGAGAGTGAAATAGGAGATGAGAAGAGTTAGTCAGACAGAGAGAGAGAGAGAGCGAGAGAGGCAGAGACGGGTGGGGTGAAGTGAGTTGGGCGTCTGAACACGAGGGGAAGGAATGAAGAGGGGAGAGGGAGAGAGAGAGAGGAGAATGAGAGAGAGATACAGAACATAAGTAAGAGGGAGGGGGAAATGGAGCAAGAGAGAAATATAAAGGAGAAACAGAGGCAAACAGAAGAGAGTGAAATAGGAGATGAGAAGAAAGAGTCAGACAGAGAGAGAGCGACAGAGGCAGAGACGGGTGGGGTGAAGGGAGTTGGGCATTTGAACGCGAGGGGAAGGAATGAGGAAAGAGGGAAGAGGAAGAGAAAGAGAGGGGAAGGAATGAAGACAGAGGGAAGAAGAAAAAGAGAAGGGAAGGAATGAAGAAAGAGGGGAGAAGAGATAGAGGGGAAGGAATGAAGAATGAAGAAATAGGGAAGAGGAAGAGAAAGAGAGGAGAATGAGAAAGAGATACAGAACGTAAGTAAGAGGGAGGGAATGGAGCAAGAGAGAAATATAAAGGAGCAACAGAGGCAAACAGAAAAAGATGTTTCGAGATTAACTGTTCATGAGAGAGCAATAAATAGAAATATGATTCAGATATGCAGTGAGACAACATGTAACACTCAACCATCATTTTGATGCGTATTTGTGGGGAATAGCTTTGGACAAAAAATGCATTAAAATAACAAAAAAATAACATTTGGGGCCTTCATCTTGTGAAGTTTTATGACTCCTACCTATATGCCTTAGGGTCTTCAATGAAGAGGTAAAACATCACAAGAGAAACCCAAAACAATTACATTCTCAAATGAAATCTTGAAAGATTTGGGTTGCAAGTTTGCAACTACTAAGATCCTAACCATCTTCAATTCAACTCAAATCATGTCCCTTTTTAATATTTTTTCGGAAATTGCCAACTGTTTTTAGACATGTGTACCTAAATGCTACTGTTTAACTGTACTTTTTATCAGTACATGTTATGCTTTTAGTATTGATGTATGCATTTATTTTATAAATGTTTATTCTATGTTTCAGTGCAAATAAATTTTGCTATGAATTGAATTGAAAGAGTCTTTAACACTTACAATGTATACATGCCTAGTAAAAATACAAGTAGGAAACAGATCTCTCTCTCTCTCTCTCTCACTAAGAATAATTATAAATACATACTATTCCAGTCCTGAACTTGACAAGTCAATGCGACCTTGTCCTTTCTCTGGCCAAAATGATTTACATAGCAATGTCTCGCTTGACCAGCCCAACAAAAGGTCACTGAAATGGAGATTGACCCAAGAAAGACAAGGTCAGAAATTCTGAAATGGTCAAAACTGACCATGACTTGTATTTGCAGTATTTGTGAAACCCATACATGCTGTATCCTTCCATCTCCTTCTATTTCTTTGTTAATAAATAATGCTGCTCAATTCTCTCTCTCTCTCTCTCTCTCTCTATGTATCTTTCTCTTTCTTTCTCTCTATCCTTTTCTCTCCCTTCTCCATTCTCTTTCTTTTTCTCTCTTGGTTAAATATCTTTGAAATATATGTTACAGACCCTTCTGTTTTTTCTTGCTATCCTCACTTTTCTCACTTTCTTCATCCCTCTTTATTTTTTCTTCTCATTCTCTCTCTCCCTCTTCATCCTCCTCTTACCCCTCTCTCCATCTCTCTCTCTCTCTCTCTCTCTCCCTCTCCCTCTCTCTCTATATATCTCTCTATATCTCTTTCTTTGTTTTCTACTTGACACAGTAGATCATCATCTCTCATCACAGCTTTTACAATGCAGCATCTCCTGTTTGACAGGAGTACAGTTTCCATGCCTACTGTGCATCTCCGCTCAGTCCTGCATCCTAAAATCATTTACAATCCCCAAAGGAGGAGAGAAGCAACTACTGGCTCTGAGGCTTTTCCACTCAAAGGCTGCATAATATTCCCAGCCTTGGCTTCACAAACTCCCTACCCCCCCCCCCCAAAAAAAAAAAAAAACGACCAGGGAATACCTGTACATGTATGAAATGCATCTTTCTGATGCATATTCACTTGTATACAGATACATATAGATCAATAAATGTAGCATACATGTAACTGTATTGTGAGATGCTCACTGATAAGGTGTTTTAATATGGGACCATTAACATTTGTACATCATAAATTATGGCATTAGATTGATAATCCTTCCCAATGATAACTCCATGATCAATTTGGCCAATTTGAAACATGTATATTCATGGGATTTGGAATGCCTTCCAGAGTGAATTACCCTACAAATTTGAATAGATTAAAATTGAAAAAAAAAACTGATGGCTTCCACTATCATTACAGCATTACACCTGAAGATTTATGACATACAGTGAAGGCTAATGAAAAATATTAGAAATTGCTTATAGAGGAAATCAGGAATACTGAATCATCTCATTCATAACATGTATAATAATTGAAAGCTAACTCAATTGTCTCAATCAACAGAATGTCAATTCAACTTGACAGGCAACGGATTGCTCTGATAAAACCCATCTCTCTTTGAACCACGGATTTCATGCATAAACCGTCTTCAGACACAAAAAAGTCTGTCATATAATAAAACGGTGTTGCGCCTATATGATGAGATTCTGTGTCTGCACGCTCACTAACGAAATGAAGTATAAAGAAACATCATATAACAAAATTAGCGTCTGAGCATCGTTTCGAACAAGAACTCGACAAAGCATCACGGTCCACGTGTGTCTGAATACGGCCATCATACAAAAGAATAACTGAGCGGGGCTGTTAAAAGGAGCCATGACAACATGCACAGTAGAAAACTACGCATCTATACATTTCTTTAAAGAGTTTGGGATGTATATCTGAACACCCAGTTCGCTGTACGGCGATTCTTCATACATTTCTTTATCGAGTTTCAGGATAAGCATTTTGTGTCTGAACAGGCTGTAAGCTACATGTACACCAAAGAATTCGCAACTCACAAGAATACAAATTACAATTCTTTTGTTATACAACATTCATTGGAGCGCATCATTCAATTAGACTGCATGTCAAAGGGGATTATGAATACAAATGCTTGTTCTCACTTCATTCAAACCAAAGTAATGTGATTGGCGTGTGATATTGATTTAATGCAAATAAAAAAAGCTTTCCATATTTCAGCCTGACTAATGACACCTTGAATCCAAGGGCAATCAATGAAGGGTATCACTGTTTGATGGTTGTGTTCTGCTGGTTTCAAATACGTTAGTGACAAAAAGTTAAACATGTTTACATGTTTACATGTCTGGCTCGTACAGATACACTGTAGTAATGGCAAAAATATGCCTGTAATACGATGCCCCACTTTGAATGCAATTCTGTAGGATAGTGCACAAAACTTGATACATGTACATACAACATTAGGCCCAATTCAGTTATTTTGTAAGCTTAGTGTTCAAAGGCAAATGAGACAAGAAGTTAAAGAAATATTTATACTTAAAGGATGTTTTTGTTTCACAAAACAGCATTCCAACAAAAAAAAAATTGCTCTCATAAATGACATGACATTCAAACTAAATGAGCCTCCCTTGGTTAACAAAAACAATTTTCTTTAGAATATTCTATGTAAAACACACATTTCCGATAGGCAATGGTACATTGTATGTATGTAAGTACATGTACTTTGTCGTTCCGATCTTCATATAGAATAACCAAACATACACCCTGTATGTGATTGTGATCAAAGCATCAAGACCAACAATTTGACATGGAAAAGGAAGGAAAATGATAAAAAGTAGATCAATTCCTTCTCCCCAACCACCAATCTAAAGGTCGTCGAAGCAGAATAATCAGAACAAAGACAGGCAGAAATATCAATTGTTTCACCCAGCCTACTTCTACAGTGCATACAGCCCACTTAAGAGCAAGAAGGATGCAAACTCCATTTCAAAAGATATGAATTAATGCCCTTCTACCTCTCACTGGATGATATTCTATAGTTCTATCAGTCTGGAGGTCACCTAATAAAGTCCAATGCGATACAGCTTTTGACATGGACTGAAACCCTAGATCCATCATGCGTCACATGAACCCAGTTTATTAGGCAACCCAGATATTTTTGTTTGTTGTTTTCTGAGCTGCGATTCAAAGGAAATTTCATAACTACAGCCTTCATAAAGGTCCATGTGTAGATGGGTCTAAAGACAGTTATGCGATATAAAGAAATTATTTCTATCCCTGTATTTTACAGCCTCTCTGTGTATTATTTCTCTTTTAAATATAATTGCCATGCTTTCTACATTTCCAATAGGAAAATTAATTCAATCTTTGTTTTGATTCATAAATGCAGTAAAAAAAAAAAATGCATAAATGAAGCTGACAGCTTACTATGTACTTATGATCATGATATGGATGGAGGAGGCCAATCTCCATAAAAACAATTTCATCTGATCATCAAAATGTGGGACATGAGTGATTTCGGAAGCTCAATATTTCAAAATGAATATAATGCATTTGTTGGCCACATTATGATGCAGAGTAGTGGCTATAACTACATGTACACGTATTAGAATAGGGTTCATGATATCTGTGTATGATCTGTAATGCTTTTTTACACATGTTCATGCATGATACAGCACTTAAAATGGAGTAGTGATAATCTCAACAGAACTCCAATTATCATGACATATCATTCTTGCCTAGATAAGACTCGGCTACAAATCCAGGTCACGAGGTCACCAAGAGCATGATGACAATGTTTTTAAATACATATAGATGTCATCTGTTCAAGTGTGAACGTCTCTCTCGTTTTGCAGGTATCACCGGTACTCTGGTTAATAACTGTAGAAATCAAACTTTATTAACAAAACCAAAAAAATGAAAACCTGGCTGAGGTGAAATTCAAAGCCATTGTTAAGAGTTAATCCTGTAGTGTATTGGTTGTCAAGATCCGCAAAAGTGTTGAGAAATATCACAAAAGTCTAGAGAACAAGATGTGGACCAACTCTGAAAAGGGATTCTTTTGATTGCCCCATGTTCCTACTTGACTGGTACTGCAGCTCAGCTACATTAACCCACTGGCTATTGGGAACTGGCTGCTCCCTATACTAAGCCTATGAGAATTTGAGAATTCAGGAGTCAATAGGTTAAAAGAAGTTTCTATCATTTTAATTTAGGAAACATATAGTGTAAATGCAGAAATATTCGCGGTACATTAATTTTTGTGGATTTCGCGCTATTTTCCGCAAGCGCGAATCCTGGAACTCCCAAAAATATTAGCACGACATGCATTGAAATATCAAGTAACAGCGTTTACAGTATACTTGCTGTCTTTTAACACACCATAAAGGACTAATTATATTGTCTTTTAAAAATAAAACTGAAAATATACAAAAACAAATTACTTTTTTCATTGCAAAAAGACCAGCTATACAATGTAAGTGCGCAGCTCAGGTATGCTTTCTGTTTGAGGAAGAAAGCAGTCAGAAATTCAGCTGAATGTGAAGAAGTCAACCAGGGGATTAAACATCCAACTGTTCCTGAAAGAGGGAGTAGGCTATAGTAACTTGAATTCATACCATATTCATACAGGATGACCAACTGGCTGACCGATAACTCTGATTTAGTGAAAATCACAATGATTACAAGATTCAGATGACCTACATTGTACAGCTTCAACTCCTAGCCGAGGGACTTCCAGTAGTACATGCATGAAGGTGTTAACGAGGTGGGTGAATGCCCTACCCAAAGGGCATTGGAGCACTGACTTGCATTGGTCCAGAACATGGATTTCCTGTTTCCAAGACAACAAATCTATGCACCTATATAGAAACATACTGCAAAGCCATCATGTGTATATCGGTGGCAATACTCTTAATATACAGCCCTTACATGATTGGAGAATAAGCTATATGTACATATACGATATGTATATGTGACTCTGGGAAATCTCAACTCTCAAAAGACCTCTACATGCAAAGAGCTCAGTGTCAAAAGGAATTTTCACTTTTCCTAAAGCAAATCCACAAGTCAGTGCTATCAATATTTTACAATGCTACAATATTTTACAATGCTATTACTGATTAGTCTACATGATAATAATCCTATCTTGTATAGTGTACATGTATATCACATTACGATCTAACATGTCTCTTTGTATTTCAGTAAATTGACCTCATCATGTTGGGAAGATCATCTCCAATGCAGGAGGAGGGGAGGAGACACAGAGGGCCCAGCATACCAAGAAATATACATGAGATGGAGTGCAGAAGGAAATCTATACCACTTCTAGGAAATAATGACCCTGATCTTTTGCATACAATATCCATCGCTAGGATGAACTCACCCCAACACACAGGATGACCTCATGACAATACACTGCAATCAATGCGCTTAATGTGTCCCTCATATGCCCTAAGAACTGGAAAGTTGATTTCATTTTCTGGCTATCGCACAGGCGAAAGGCAATCAATGATCCTGACTACACGGTGACTGTAATGCTCCGTGCCAGAGCTGAACGAACGATCGAAGAGAAGTTGTCGACGGGAGATGAGAAGGTGTAAACTTTGCTTATCTGTCATCGCAAGTGGTTCAAAGATGCTTCAAGTATTTTGCAGATGAAAAAAGAAAAAGAACCTCTTTAACATACTGTCATTCATTTGTTTCTATTACCAATGTACAAGAATTTCCATTTCTATCCATTCTGTATCTTGCATACTGTCTGTTCAGAGCAAGAAAGGCATTAACTCTTTGATGGAGTTGCCACCTTCTAGGTCTTGGAGGAGAGAAATGGAAAATGTTAAACCTTGCCATTTTCATTTACAGGAGGGGCCTCCAACTCACCTAGCCTCAGCAAAGATAATGTGGCTTTACATAAAAATAACGATAAAGTTTGAAAGATACTTTTCAAAGAGAGGCTTATATGACCGATAATTGTCCTCAGAAATAACAAATCACAGAATTTACAAGAATTCTCATGCATATCAATTTCTTGAGGGAACTGTTAATACCATAGGACATACATGTATTCATTTATTATAAACAGACCAGTCAACCTTTACTGAAAACCACTGTACAGACTACTGATTACTGCACTCTCTTATTCCAATAGACTTTATCGAGGAATACATGGTTCCCTTTGGCGATGGGTTAAAGAGACAATGTGTTCTTATTCTTGTAGTTTCTCATTCATTCTCAAATTAATTAGTAAATTGTCTGCTAGCACAGGAAATGAAGAAACAAAAAAAAATGAAAGAGGAAAAAGTCTCTAGCATACTCTATGATGCTGACCAGAGACCATAGCAAGTCATATGACGAATAAGGATTAATAGAGACATGACAGAGACAATGATGATAAGAGGGGGGAGACAGAGAGAGAGATGGAGAGAGTGAGGAATAAAGATGGAGAGAGAGGGTAAGAGGGTGAAAAGAGAGGGAGAGAAAGTGACATGACAGATAGAGATAGAGTAAGAGAAAGATAGAAGGATAGACAGATGAGGGAGAGTTTGAAAAGTGAGAGACAGAGAAAGATAGACAGGGTGGAGATGGAAAGACGAGAAAGAGAGAGAAGGCTCAAAGGCAAACCCTTTCTGTTTGCAGAAGCTACTGTTTCAGGGACGGTCAATAAGTAAATAGGTGGCGAGTGTGAGGAACCAATGCTGTCTCCAAATGCTCCCTGAATCCCATTAACAGCCTACCCTCGATGCAGAAAGAGAGCGAGAGAGAGAGAGAGAGAGAGAGAGAGAGAGAGAGAGAGAGAGATAGAGAGAGGAAGAAAGAGAGGAAGAAAGGCAGAGAGAGAGAGAATGATGGAAACCGAGCTCGCGCAGGAGCAACGCGGCGTAACTAACAGCAGAGCACCCCTGATCTCCTGCCGCATATTTACTGGAGACACAGAGAGCAGCAAGTGGACAGAGTTACACGCTCAGTCTCAAATTCTCCCTTCATTTGCTTAATTTATGATGCACTCTGTATATGAAAATTCATGCTGCCTGCAAGGGTGCTGGGGAGGGGGGGGGGGGTGGTATGGCTAGGTGTTCGTCCACTAAATTGAGGATCGTATTTCTGTAGAGGGTTGGAGATACTGAGATACATTCGTTCAGGGATTTAATCAAAGCCAAGATCAACATGGGGTGGATTAGTTACCTCTAATGTGCTCAAGTCAAATCAACACATTCTATAAGATGTGAATTTTATTGCTGAGCTTTATTATGACAGAGAGTGTGTTTATCGAGGGTAACAGAGGGCTAATAAGCGACCCAAGTTCCCAACTAGCGTACCGGACTTGAGTTCCGCAAAAAAGGGGGATTTGATTACCCGTTGAACAAGATCGGCGACTCAAGTCGTGCCAATAAACACAACGCGACTTCGGTCGCGTTTCGTTGGGGAACTTCGGACTCCTGTTTCCGGATGAGATAAAAAGTAATAAGCCCACCAGATTTGACCTTCACTGCCGGGTCACGTGCAGCTGGGCATGGGCTTGATGGTTTCGGGAACTCAGATCACGACGATAAACAAGACATCCAGAGAGACAGCCCATAGTGAGCGCGATTTGTGTTCGCGACTCAAGTACCCATTTCTAATTTCTAGAAATCGAGTTCCCTCACTAAACACACCCAGAGAGAGAGAGAGAGAGAGAGAGAGAGAGAGAGAGAGAGAGAGAGAGCAGGGATTAGTGTGAATACACCTGTACATGTATTAGAATATTCAGAGTGAGCAACGATTCTTTAAAATGACTACTCCTCTGAGATGAGAACCAGAAGTCATCTTGAATAGAATTTCAAAGAATTCTTCAAATCAATTTACATTATAAAAATCTAATTAATTCCTAACTACTTCTGAACTTACATAATATTCAACTTCCTTGTTTAATCAATGCATTATTGCCTGTATGTGTTGGAAGAGACTTGCAGTTCATTTATGCACAATACTAGCATATTATGAATTATGTTCATTTTTCACTCTTTAGGCTTTCCATTTCAGTAACTAACAAGGCTTAATGAAATTTTCAAAAATTGCATAACCACTTCAACTGTGCTGTACTTATGTCAACCTCCAAATGCAGACCCAGTTAACCATTTTCAAATTAACCTACTTTTTCCCCTCCTACAATACCTCTCCAGCTGATGCATTAAAGGTCATGTAATTTTCTTTCAATCAATTACATTTTATGCAACGAACACTGCCATCAAGACGCTAACTGCTATGCCACTCACGTACACGCATATAAGAAACTGGGATATCTAGGTTAAGGCAAATTTCAATGTCTTATCACAATACACTGAGATGCTGCAACACTGCTTTTTTGATTGAAATTCATCATCCAGTGCACTGTTTACTCAATTTCAAAGACATTCCTTTAAACTCAACAGACAAGCTAAGTTATCAAGCTAAATGTAATATCACATTACCTTATAATATTGCATTTATTAATTTCAAATTCCAGTAACATACATGTACAAAGGCAAAAAAAAAAATACAAGGACGAAAGTGAAAAGTAGTATGTAAAAGTAGTCCAAAACATGAGTTTATTTCAAAAAGAAAGTCGGCTGTAATTTTGTTCTTTTTGAAAGAAAGGATATTTTTCATTTTATTTCTGCCCACGTGGAAGTATGACATCCCAAAACCTGCAACAACTGACTCAGCACTTCCTACATTCCCTAAAACTTGGGTTTCCTGAAAACTATATCATGCAAATATTCAAACAACCTTGTCACAATACTGGATTTCATTGAACAGGTCAATAGACAGGAACATACTCAACTATAGTTTCCTTTCATGCTTGGCTTACCAATACATGTACATGTACATGTATGTGAATAACGTACAGGAAACAGAGTGAGTTTTAATTACAAATATACCAGTTTTATTGTCCAAAAAATAATTTTCTTTCTTTCTTTTTCCTCATTGTTCTACTAACCTAAACAAACTTTTTTTTTTCTACTAACAGGTAAGCCTACTGTTTGTCAATGCACACTTAATCTAAAAACAGAACTTTTGAAAATGGCTAACAACACTTTTGCTGAAATAACTTTTTTATGAAGTGCATAGCTTTAGTATTCACTCATTTTAGATCATGAAATTTCATGAATTAGAACCATATATGAATGGTGTAGTGATGCAAATGTCTACATGTAGGCCTGCATGTGTATTGAAGCAGTCACATGCATGTAGCGGTACCAACTACTGTAGCTTGATATAAAAACCATGCTGTGCTTTAATAAATGAGAACATGAGTAATCATGTTTCGCTAGCTAATACATGTACTCATTTGCCATGTGAATGAAACAAGGACACTGATTTAATTACAAGATCCATGACTGATCTATTGAAGGTTCAATGCCTTCTGCACTGCTCTCATATGGCACGCTATTTCACGATGCATCAACGTAGGTAGCTGCATTGTAGCTGCATTGTTCAATTGAAAAGAATTCTGGACAAAACAGAGGTCTCACGTGTGATTTGTCTGTCCCGCAAATAAACAAAAGCATTTGGTGCATCCATTGGTTTTGCACATCCCTTATAATCATGTACCACACTACCTGTGGTAAGTAAGATCATATTATTTAAAGTTGGCTAAATATCTTACTCAAGCCGAAAACTGAGAAAAATACTGAAAATTCTGATTTTTTGTTATTATCCACTTGAATACCGGCCCTGATGTCCATCTTTTGAATGTGACTGGGGTTAGGGGGCGGGGGAATGCTGGACTTTGAAAAAAAGGGGCATGGATGTCAGAAAATTTTCTGACAAGCAAAAAGAAAAAAAAAAGGAAAAGAAAGTCATCACAGATTTGGGACCTCTTTGTCATTGAAAATTCTCTGACAGGCAAAAAAAAAAAAAAAAAAAAGGCAACTGAATCGGGGGAGGGGCACAGGCTGTAAAAACCCCTCCCCCTACCCTACAATACATATCAAACCCTTTGACTTCTGGCATTCATTTAAAAAATCAATCTCAAGCATGCCCCTGAATTAGTGCTTTCAAATATCTTCAAATTACCTAATCTTTTCTTTTTAAAGAAACTCAGTAGCAGGGGGCACTTCAATAAAGATACCTTGAAATGAACTAAAATAAACTCAAATCAATTAAATGCAAATGTACACATCATACAGAAAATATTGGTTTTAACTTTGCTATTGATTATTTGCATGGAATGAATTCAGTACACAAACCAAACTTTCGTGATAAACACTAGGTTCAAGGGCAAGGCCCAGTGCATCGTTCAACAAAGTTTGCAAAAGATAACAAATAAAACAACCTAAACTTAAATTCCTACTTGAAACTTTTTTGATCATCCCATACATGTGCATGTATATCGCTAGTTGAAAAACAAAAACAAAAACAAAAACAAAAAAACAAAGAAAAAAATCACTAAATTCCACAAAATTCACCAAGAGGAGAGAAGAAGAGAAGGCATCAGGATGGACATTTGAACGATACTGTCACTGGGACTATCAATTTGACTGCCTCATTTTGCAGTGTTTACTTTTCATCTTCCATTAAAATGATTTCTTCATTTGTAGCATTTACTCACTTCAATGGAGACTGCAGAAGTCAGTCACTTCAAGGAAATTGAATACAGTTATACGGAAAATTAATTTCCATCATTTTATATCACCAAGACTCAGAATATTTCTACACTGCTAACAGTCAAGTGATGATAGATTTGGTAGGAAAGCCTAGCCGATGACCTTCCCCTTGACTTATATCGACCTTCTTTGTACGTGACCTCTATTCGCAATGACCTTGTTCCTGATGTGATGAAGCTGATTTATGTAGAAGATACATGTAGCAACCAAGGTCGAAACACACAAGATCCATGTGATGATTACCGATGGTAAGAAAATAATTACTAATTCATTTACATGTATGTAAGAATACACACATACATGTACATCACAATGAATAGAAACTCTACAGTTAAGACTTGAAGCTGAATGTTCATACATCAGGCCTACATCATAGAGAGAAGTCAAATGTATGTCAATAGATAATATTATGTGGTATCTATACGGTTAACAAGCATGCAATCAATCATTACTGAATTTCCTCAACAATGGGCCTCTTGCAATGAAAGCAAAATTAATTTTCTTTTTCAAAATTGTCATTAAAATCTTGCTTTTTTTCATGTGTAAATAGAATGAAATCACTTGATAGTGCTATGACAAGCAACTTTTCAAGATTTCATCATTATTGCTTTTGCTTTCTTTGTTTTCTTTTTGTTTTGTCCTGTACTATTTGTTTTTTGTTGTTTGCTTGTTGTTGTTTTTTGTTGTTTTTTTCAGAGCAATCTCTGAAGACCAGCATGTGTTCCCTTGAAGGTAAGAGAAGCACAATATGTAATAAAAGCAAGGACAGCACTGGTGAGGAAAAAAAAAACAGTTTTACATGTATAATCCCATGAGTGCAATACAAAAAGAGCTTTCAATTGTGACTTAAATCTATAATTGTTTCTTCTGTGTATCATATTGAGCCTAATGAAATAACAACTCATTGATCAGGGTATCTCTTGTAAGACAGGCCATATCAATATTTTTATAATATCTTTCATCATAAATTCACTCTGCATGACCTTGCCAAGCAGACGTACATCAATTTTACTTTCATTTTAAGACCCCTCCCCCTCTAAAAAAATATTGCAACCTGACCTTGCACTTAGTTTTGAGAGTTTGTGTTTATATTTTGTACAAGGTATTGCAAGTGTAGATACATGTATGCTACATGATGGAGGGCGAGAGAGAGAGAGGAGAGATTCTGCTGGCCGTCATGAAATTGCATATTTCAGAGACATGGATCAAACCGAGATCACCAAGGCGACCAAGGTCCCTATATATTGCCTGGCAAACATTGCCCCCCCCCCCTCCTCCCCAATGTCCCTCCATAGGCCAAAATAATATTGACTTCACAAGTAAGCTTTGCCAGAGTGCAATGCCCCTGAGCAGAGAGTCCAACTACACCATGCCTAGGAGGGTAGAAACAGAGGAAGAGATAGACACAGGGAGGGTGGAGTGGTAGGGAAAGGAAGGGTGGATCTAAATATTGTCAAATTTTGAGCTTGTGGTCAGCATAGCAAATGAAAATATGTTCTACTTATAACAGGAACATTTTCTTTGATTCAATATTTAATCCCTTCCACTTTCATTTTGCTACCTCTTGGGGGGGGGGGTTCAGTACGACTTTTAGTACAACTTTTTCTTAGCGTCAAGGAGAAATATCAATTTGAATCACACTCTTTTGTGTTTTATTTTGTTTTGTTTTCATCTTGCAAGCTCAAAACTGCAAACCCACAGTGCTGCAGAAAAAAATCAATACCCAAGCTTCTGCCCTCACCAACAAAATAAAACTTTTATTATTAAAGAAGTGTACAAAAGGTGTGCAAATCAAGCAAGAAAACTGAAAAAGATGACAAATTAGCAAGTAAAACAAAGATATTAACAATGTATCAGCAAAGAGTAAAAGGTGCCAATCCAGGCAGCCTACTGATATAACAAAATATTGTTTGTGAATCAAGACTAAGGTGGTCTAAATACTTAAAGCAAGATGTAATGATTACATCATCATTTTATGGACTACTCCTATTGTTATTACACTAAATCAATGAAGGGAATAGTGACTGTATCAGTTATTCACTGTTCGCTGCAGATTGACGACACATTGTCTTTGGCTAATTAGGCCAAACGTCTACCAGTACCAGCTAAGGGCTTGAAACCTTCAAGTACAATCCAACGATTGATTTGCGGTGCGTTCTCACAATGACCTCATTGTGATTCAATGAATGATTCATATTTGTGGCTGTGTTCTCACTCAATGCCTTAACCCCCGGGAAATGTATATGTCTCTGGTCATAATTGCTTACATACTTATTAATATCACAACAAGTTTAAATTCGCTATTGAAAATAATACTGATCTATTTCAATGAATTCAAGCAATCAAACCGATGTTAACAGATAAGACAAGCTGAACTCAAACTATAAAGTAAGGACCTCTTTCCTTTTTAACATTTGTTCCACACATAGTTCTATGGGTATGTACACAGAAAAACATTACAATTACAATTTCAAGTCATATCTTTAACATTATTTTAATCACAGTGATTTACACTTTACAGCAGGCAATGAAGACAACTTGTATGGCTCCACCTATGCTAGATGTAGCCTTAGACATATCCATACAGTATTTGTGTGTACTGCATGTGCAAGAAGGTACACTGTACTTGTATGGTGCTGCCTTGGTAATGGCATGTGCATGTACATGTATGGAACTTAGAGAAGATTTAGTTGTCTGTTTACATCATAAATACAACATGGGATAATAGAAAGCAGGGATATGCAAAAATTGCTTCAAACATAATCAGAGCTAATATTAGTATATTTTGACAATAGCTGCTATAACTTTTGCTTCTTTCGAATGGATCCAGAGGGAAAGAAAATATGACTACTATATCATATGTCACTTGCATTAAATATAAACTGGTAGATATTTAGAGTTAATTAGGTAAATTAGCTAAATACAATGTGCTGTCATTAGGCATCTTGCAGTAAACCTGTACAGCCACCATTCCATGCATTCAATAAGTGTAATAAGTAATATACTATGTAAATGTGTGAACAAGATCATGAGGTAGCTACATGTAAATCATATGGCAGTCAAAGATCTACCAACTAAGCCCAATCATCAAAGACAAATCTGTTTCCCTCTCATAGAGCCAGGGAGGAAAAGATGAAGAAGATGAGGGCAAAAAATATTAAATCAGGCTCTGCACATGTTCCGACAGTTTTTTAATATTCAAAGGGGGGAGATGACGGGTAGCGTGTGTGCTGGCAGGCTGATAACCTTACCATATGCAACCCATAGGTGACCTCAGCCGGACCAGGTTTCACAAGGAACCGAATATCAAGAGAGTGTCGGACAGTAACAATGCACGAGTTTGATATTCAAATACAGCATCCCTATAGGCTACAAGAATGCTCAAAGTGATACAGACAGTTAATCAAACCTTGATGAAATAATGAAGAGCTTCATGCACTTGTGCATACATATTGCAACTTGAGGGGCTTAAAAATGGTGCAAGTATTACGTTTGCAGAAAAACAAAATGATCTTATAGCTGCAGAAACCCTAATGTAAAATGTGCCTGTCAGTCCTACAGCAAAATGCTTGCGTGAAAATGGATCCGACTTCTTTGTCCAAATTTCAGATGTGACCTTACTTCTACCTTTCTGCTTTCAGACAACTCATTTCTGCCTTTCTTGCTCCCCCCCCCCCCCTCCTCCCTCCCTCTCTCCTTATTCCTGTCTCTTTTCTTTTTTTTCTTTTTAGGCTCAGGTAGGCCCACACTGTACATGTGTAATTTGTACAATTGTGGATTATATTGAAGTAAACTTGTTTGCTACTGCTATTTTCAAAATAATTAAGTACTGGTCAATCTCTCATAGGGTTTCCTTAACTTTCCTTTCCTACACTTTACCATTCTAAACATAACCTTAATTATTCATCTCAAGAGATTTGCTTTCTGACATCCCAGAAAGTCTGGTTGTAAAAGAATCAGATATCATCCCTCATTCCTAGTTTTCACTTTGTGCATTTTCTCTATCTACATACCCTGTAATTGCTTTTCATGTTTAACCCATTCGTGACAGAGGGTCCACATTATGTGGTTTGCCGTTTGGCCTAATATCATTTAATGCAAAGCCCTAAAAATCATACCAAATACACGAGCAGAAAGAGCAAAAAATTCTACACAAACTGTGCCCATTTTGGTTGCATCAATATTTGTTGTTTAATGCTGAGATTTTTTAAAAGTAAAATAAGCATTAAAATCATTAAATTGGCAATGCGATGAAAATGATAAAATTACTGTTTTTCCCTGCAAATTGGCAACTTTATGACTTCTCATCATACATTCTGTCAATTTATATTTATTTCAGATACATGATGTTTTAAAAGAAAAATGTAGCAATAAAAGAAAAATGTTGGTGTTGCCAATTCGAAGAATAAAAGCTGATCAAATTAGATTTTAAATACTTCCTGTCACGAATGGGTTAAAACATATCCAGCAATATTTTCTTCTGGATAATAATCATCTCCCCTCCCCCTCTCTACCCCCCCCCCCCTTTTCTCTTCCTTCTTTCTTACATGTACATTTCTTACATCTCTCCTTGTCTTTTCCATCTTTCTCTCCTCCTTTTCCTAATTCTTTCTCTATCCTCCCCCTTTCTGTCTATTTCTCTATCTCTCTCCCCCTCTCTCTTGCTTACTCCCTAAAACTTGTCAGCATCCTTATCACATCACTCGTTGCCTAGCAACCGCTCGTCAGAGTGTGAAAGTACAATTCAGATCTCTGAGCGAGAGAGATGTACATACTGCTGTGATTGTCGGAACGTGAAGAGCACAAATTAACGGCAGCACAGGCAAATAGAGGGTCGACTGCGTGAAATAAGTCACATTTTTGCAAATGTGAGAAGAGCCACTAAATCATCATACGAAAAAGTGGGAGTCATTAAGCCTCTACCAAATCTCATAGTAAATCATGGATAATGTTCATTGAACACATCAATTGCTGGGAGATGAAAGGATATGAGTTATTAACTCATCTTTCAATGCAATGATGGCTTTCTGCCTCACAGACCAGTGCCCCCGTTGCATAAAACTTACCATTGATGGTAACCTTGCCATCAATGGTAACTTCTACAGAAACCCTGAGTTTGAATGGCTATTGAGCAATGTTACGATGGTAGTTGCATGTACCATTGATACAGAGTTACCATTAATGGTAAGTTTTATGCGATGGGGCCCTGGGATTGTGTTATAGGCAGGTCCCTGATCAGACCATGTAGCCTATGACCTACCAGTTCTGTCCTTTACAACCTACTAGGAAAACAAGAACATGACCCTATTTATACGCACACTCGATTCCAGAGAAATGGGCAGAAATTTCTGCTTTTTTCAGATATTAGTTAACAATAAAAAAAAAAGTGGGTTCCTCTTTTGGGACTTCAAACTCATGGAGGGACATTTCATATTGTGTCCCCCCCCCCCTTCCTCAATTTCTGCCCTTGCATGGAAAGAAAAAGATTAGTTATGCCATTCCCAAAAAAAATTACAGTTAATTAACAGAAATTCCAGTTCCTTTAATAAATTAAACTACACCATTGCACAATGCCTTTTTGAAAATTTGGGACATTTTGAGTGCATCTCGTTTACCAACATACATGGTATAGGCATAATATTTTAATCAGTCTAAAGTGCTCATATGTGTATCAATTATATATAAAATTATATCAATCAATGACAGCTAAACGTAAATGTTAGGTCTGGAAAGGACTTGCTTGAAAGAAATCACATTCAAAATCTCAAACACTTCTTTATTTTTAACATTACAAGCACAATATATAATCTATATAAAATTGATACATTATATCCAATATTCTGCTGATAAGTTTAGCTATCAACCTCTCTTCCAGTTTATTTTAGTGTAAATAGAGGCCTTATCAGATAGTGAAGTGTATTTCAGTCCAATGTATAGAGTGTACATGTAATGTAACTGTATGGTTCATCAGCCACTCTCAACAGAAGAAAACACAGATCCACTAAAGCCTAATACAAACAGGAATGAATACTCGCATTAGTACTACAGGAACGGTTATCATAATATAGCCATGATCTGCTAGACCTAACAGTGATTGTAATATGATTAATTGCATCTCTATTGTGTTAACTCCTGCAGGTTTCAATTCACATTGAGTATACGATTCATTTTCAAGATTGATCATAATACATGTTTCAATATCAGAGATCTTTAAATTTGAATAAGTCTTCCATCACAATGTACATGTATGCAAAATAGCGAAAATCCTTTAAAAAACAAGAAGTGACTTTGTAATACCTAGGCTATACTTTCAGAATTTTAATTGACATTTTAGTAGTCATATAGGCATAAACATGTAGAACTAGTAAGCACATAACACATAATTAGATACATGCCAAGTTGCCAACCAATTCAAAAGCAAGCCAAAGGCTCAAAAAATTGAAGATCCTATTGGAAAAAAAAATAGTCCCAGAAAGAAGTTGTCTGGATGACTAGGGGGCAAATTTTAGTTAGTAATCGCTCGATGACATAATTTGCGTCTGCCAAGTGATGAGCTTTAGCATACAATACTTGGCTGGAGTATCACTCAGTGCGTGAGTCAATCGGGATAAAGATAGATCCTGAATCATTCCAGTCCAGAGCTTCACAAACAGTTCCTGGCCTGGCCATCACCTTCTCTCCATGTCTCATCTGGCCTCCCTTAGATGCAAATTGCACAAGGAGTCTAAATAGCCGACATAAAAAAGTGTGCATGCTTCTCTTTATGAGCTCTGCTCAAGACCTCACAACATAGCCATGTTCGTGTATTCATGCAGAATAAGATAAATAGCAACTTATTGTACACTATCAATACTAGCTCAGCTCAATACTAAAAAATCCTTTGTGGCTCTGCATAGGATATTGGTACAAGTTATTTTAGTAATATTGAACTACAGCAAAAAGAGACAAAGCATTTGATAATATGTGCCATACAACCAAACTGTTAACAGCACAGGAGGTTGTATCGTATGCCTACATTTCTAAATTCTACATGAAGCCAATGGTACAAAGGCAGTTTGATATCTTCCTGCAAAACTAAAACCGAGACCTACTTTAAAACAGGTTAACTTCACTGAGGATTTATGAAAGAAGGTTAGTCTTCTTAACATGTACAGTTATTTGGAAAGTTAGCAGAGGGGACAATGGAAAAATCATTATCAAAAGCATATTGTTTACAGATAAAAGTAGCAATTATCAGTGCACATTTCTTGGTGAGGGATGGGGAGAAGAGACTGGGCTTGGGTAAGTTTTAAATTGGTCCACATTTTTCCATTTAATCATACCCTTGAAGAAAACCATGATCACAAATTCTCAGAAGATGTTGACAAAGTATCACAGAACACCCTAGCCATTGTGATGATTACAATTGAAATCATTTCATTTAATAATTCAATTACAAACCAATGAAGCCCAGCGAGGATCAAATTTGGACCACAAAAGGACAAAACAGCTTTTCACACCATGTTGCATACACAGGTAGAAGTATACACTGTACCAGTAAAGACTATAACAAAGCCAAAGGAATAGATCTGACCTGGTCAAACGTTAACAACAGCAATAGGTGGTGGTGGTTGGGTACCACTATACTAAGTGGTTATTGTTATTTTTCTCTGCCAGTTAATGACCTATTACCCTTTTTACACATGGTTTTCTTGGTCCTGTACTATTCTTAACCTTACTATTCTTAAGTCTGCTTTTCACACTCAGATTTTTACTCCTGTACTATCTGTTCAACCCTTGGTGCTAATGCCTCAATTGCCATGCTAACCCTGTGTTTTCCAAGGACAGATATACTATCTTCAAGTCTAGCCCACTTTGGTAAAACAGAGTATGAACAGAGAGTGGGTTGAGCATATATGTGAGACTGGTTTACTTCATTAAATATTTATTACATGTATTCCTTCCTTCTGATAGTGGTAGTGGTACCACTGCAATTTGCTTGTAAACAGAAATTTGGTATACCGGGTGCCATAAGAACAAAAAGCTGGCATACAAACAGTACAAAATGGCATCACATAAGAATGTACAAGCAATTGGACAAGGCATACATATCGATACCAGTATATTATTTCATTTTCCCAAGCTTTACGATAATTCACAAGAAAGGTGTTTAGAGTAATATCCAATTGCAGATTAATTGTCTAACATACATGGAGTGCAATTGCCTGTCCATGATATGTATCATCTCACTAGATTAAACATTAATTATTCACATTTATTTCTCTTCTGAAGCTTGCTCTTTGGCTATCTATGGCAACTTTAAGTAGACTTATAGCAGAACTTTACCAAAATAAAAAACCATATACCTTCAATATAGAGTATGGGAATCAATATACACTGTACATGTAAGCCCTATGAAATCAATGTCCAAGTAATGTATATGTAATTCCAAATTAAAGTCAAGCTTTTCAATTATTCCCAATAGTGAGCTACATGCATCATTTATGGTCATATAATCCACTGATTGAAAGACCGTGTCATAATGTTACAAGGATATGAAGTGCAGGAAATCAATTTGCAGTACAAGCAATATCTATCTGAGAAGACATCATTGTTCCTCCACTATACCTGCAATATACCTGCTTTGTTAAACTCTAACCACAAGGCTGCATTGGAGGGCCAACTTCACAATCTTATCTTTCTTTGTGAACATTCTGGTTTGGGGAAACAAACAATAAAGAAGGAGCACATTTAGCCTGGGCTCAGTGGGGAAGGGCCAATAGGGGGGGGGGGGGGGGTGCAGTAGACTAGAGGAGGAACAAAAGGCAGGTCTATCTATTGATCTGCGGTAAATGAGGACACACAAAGGGATAGGTCTGTTGTTGTTACATGCATTGGTCCTCCATAGGTGGGTTGGTGGTCAGAGATGGGGACAAAGAGTTGGTCTTTGCTGACTCTTTGCCACGAGTTAGATTTTCTCTCTCTCTCTCTCTTTCTCTCAAAATGCATATAGGCCTACATGTTGGCATATATGCAGTATAGTATTGCATAATGCAAGCCTACACATTAAGTTTTGATGCAACTATCTACATGTACATGTACTGTACCTTCAAGGCAGTGTTGATTTGATAAAGATTCATAGATTCTGTGCTTTCAGGGCAAACTTGTCTCAAGTGAACGTGGTCGGGCACAATTTACAAAGGCTCACACAAATTATTCAAAATATATCAAAAGTACATGTACCTCAAAACCATATTATTATTATATTACCTCTCTCCCCTTCTCTCCCTCTCTCTCTCTCCATCTCCGGCTCTATCTATCTATCCCTCTCTCTCTCTCTCTCTCTCTCTCTCTCTCTCTCTCTCTCTCTCTCTCTCTCTCTCTCAATGTCCTGATTATCAAATTGACATGATAGTTAGTGGTGCATAATTTGTATCCACTTGATTAGAAGGACACTACATTTACAATAATAAAAAACAGGAATAGGTATGAATTCATTTGTAAACAAACCTTATTAATCAACACTCAACAAATGCAAAGGTACTCTATCAAAACAAATCCTTTTCTTTTCCATCCCAACAGCAATTATGAAGTGATTTCCTTTGGAATCTCATTACACATGAAAATGCTCTGCATGAAGGCTTTTAGCAATTCAACCATTGTTCATGGGAAAATAAACAGAAATCCACTCTCAATGATGCATAAAAGCTGATATGATACCAATTAATGATTGAAAATAAATCACTTTACAGTTACTGAAAAATACATTTTGTGGTTAATGCAATATGCATTTTGCACTAACTAATAGATTAACAATGCATATATATGAAATCTGCTAACTATATATAAGATCATATACATGTAAGAGGAAAAATCTGGATGACTAGTTTTCCATCAAAAGTATACTGTGAAACAAAGGCAATGTCCATACAATATACATGCAGGTCTATTTGTAAAACTCATTTTCCCTAATATTCACTTTCTCGGCATATACCTGATAATATATGAGGTTAAAAAAAAATGTCAATTTCAGTTCTTGTTGAAGTCTGTTTCTTACCTCTGCAGTTTGTTCTTGTAAACTAGAAATAGAATATTTTAGACAGCAAATAGATCTAGATATTTATTAATTTTTTAAAATCAGATCTTCGGAAGATTTAAAGACTATGTCACCCTATGCACATATTAAGGCCTTTTCCACCCATTCATTCATGTTAATGCCACTCCTCCCCCCCCCCCCCCCCCCTCCCATATAGTGAAATGATCAGGAAAAAGAAAACATAAAAATTCAGTGGAAAAAAAAAAAGTATAGTCTGACTGAAGCAGGGAACAGCTGCTGACACTCCCACAAATCTTTTCACAACTTGCCTCACTTTGTCTTTAAAAAAAAAGAAAAACATTTTGCTGCTATCCAGCACTGTGGTACAGCCTACAGGTGCAAAGGACAAAGAGTTAACAGATAACTAAACAAAACAAGACTCATAAGTGTGTCTTCAGGCAAGAACAAAAGCTTGAAATCCCCTGACCTCCCTTCCTCTTTCATTGTAGCTAGATTCTGTGTTCTTTGAATAACACGGAAGAGCTGGGTTGGTGGAGGTACGTACACAAAGGGCACACGATCACTGAGGCATTTAAACCCCCACATATTGACTAGCCAATGGCTCGGTCCTTGGGTCGAGTAAAGGCCATAGCACACCGGGTGGACCAGCTGGGAATGCGAAGGGTTCAACGACTACATCTAGTCAATCAAAATGATACATTTTTGCTCACAGATGAGTTTTAACAAACATACATGCATTTTCTTTTCAAATGATAAATCAGGAACTTACTTATTAAAATTGGCAACAACAAAGTATATTTTAATTTAATGGAATTCAAGCTGAGACATTTTACAATCGTGTATTTGTGACCCCCCTTTCTCTCTAAGTGGAATAGAAAATTGGAAACCTGGTTCGCCAGTACTAAGGGCCGAATTCCATACACTGACTCAATGGAGTCGCAATGCAATGCAGCCGCTCAAACAAAGAGGTCGACGTCGACTTACCACACAACACCAAACGCCCCATAACCGATTGGACGATCGGGCTCGAATTCTCTTCTAGGCACAGACGAGGCGGCAGGAGAAGGCTGGTAGTAGGTCTGAGTAGCACTCAGGATTGCACGGTCGTGGGCGCTGGAGGACCCGTTAGCGAAAGCCATCTGAGAGTGAGAAATCCTAGATCCGCAAACAGCCATATCACATCGGAGGGCGACCAGCAGCGAGAAACTCAGGCGTGGAGACGCCTTGACTAGCCCGAGCGTCGGCAAGCTAGCCGATCAACGAGGAGTAACCGTACACACGCGGACTTTAATCCGATATTTTTCAGCAACGACGTATACTCATGCCTTAAAATTGCACCAGGACAGAGAAGAATTAGTCAAATTTTAAACTCAGTATCAATCTTTACTTCTTGTCAACTGAGGTAGAGGGTAAATAACAGATCCAACACGGTAAGAGCGGCACACACTCCTCAGACTGCTGGAGCACGGCCACCCTACAAATTGCTCACAAAAAAGTAGCAGAACAAAGACTTTGAAAATCTCGTTACGTACTGTCTCGTGAAGCGCGAGATTATAGGCACGTGCCGTGTCGTTAGCAAGCAATGACTAAAAATAACGTGGCAGTTGGAGGTTTATTGTTTATTCACTACACAAATATGTTTACTAGGAGTTTATTTGCATGACATAGCATAGCATTGCATCAGCAGTTAAAGTTATGACTATTCTCGCCTTTGCAATACATAATGAATTGCCGAACAGTAAAACCACTTGGGCGTACTGTATAATTCCACTTCAATAAAAAATACGTCGCCCTAGGTCTCCCACCAATAGGCGTATCATATAGAAAATCATAGGAGACAGAGTAATTTATTTATCACATACCCTTGACAAAGGAATCGAATTTTTCAAAGTCCATTCACACTTTTTCTGAGTGGCCTATCTAAAATAGAACAAAGGACTGACATAACTTTCTAGGCACGATATGGAAGCACATGCAAAGAGCCCCCCCCCCCCCCCCCGTTCTACTGGAGATCGAGAAAGAAAATATAGAGATGGAGCGCTACCCTCCTACAATCTACCTTTTACTCAGTAGCCTTGGACACTGATTTTCAACCAGGCCCATGACATATGGGACTCAGTGGTAGTCGACACATGAACCGCCCATCGCCTACCCCCCCCCCCCCTCCACCCCACCCCATCCCCGGTTCGCAGGCAAAGGGCTAAATGAATGCAAGATGAATAAAAATTCAAATGTTCATGGAAAAAAAGATCAAACTCAGAATCTTAAATAAGGGCAATCAAGATTTTATTACATCTGTCATCTGCCACACTCTCTTTAAAAAGCCTGAATTAAAAGAGAGGGAAAGAGAGGGAGAGAATCAGATAATAATATCTAATAATATATGCGCTCTCAAAAGAGAAGAGAATATCATGATCAGTTACACTGAAATCGTCTTTAAAATGTAAAAAACAAGCGGCCGTAATTAGTAACATATATTTTCTTTGCCGAAATCTAAGAAAAGAGATTGGTGTATATCTATTGTGATACACTTTCTTAATGAGCCCTCGAACCTTTACGTTATCAACAAAAAGATAAGCTTTTTCCTAGACGCTTACTTATGTAACTGATGTATTTTTCCGGCTATGTATCCCTGTCCTTGTTTCAGGGAACGATCAATGACGTCACATTACAGAGGTACGGGTATAAGAAACATAATGTTCTTAAAAGCACATTATCAAGGACCTTTTTACTGTCAACAAGACGGAAGTGATAATTTAATTCCGGGTTTTTGTGCAGAGCTACCCTTTAGAGTGAAATAGTGCGGACATGAAAAGGAACCAGTCGTAAATTCAGAAAACATGCAAAACGCGTGAATTCGTCAAGCTTCCATTCACATGTCAAAGCACCTATCGTCCTGGAAAGGTGATCACATCACTTTTACACAACAAGAGATAATGTTCTCGCAGTGAAAGTAAATTCCTTCTAACACAATAACACTCGCTGAAATAATTGGAGAGGTGGAAATAAGAAAGAGAAACACAATTGTAGATTCCATTATCTGCTTTTGATTTGATACTCATAATTATGACTAGATGTTGAAAAGAAATGTGTATTTTATATTCACCAGACAAAGAGACGATTTACAAATGATGCACGTGTACTACCCCGTACTACTATCGGCCTATAATTTATAGACAGAATGAAGTGCTACATCCCTCAGAAATACAGAACAGGAAAGAAAGGAAATTGAAAAAAGAAAGACATGATACGATGCTCATGAATAAGTTATTGTAGGAGCATCTCAAAATTTAACCGCTACTACCATGAAGTACAACTATGTATGTTATTTTGAGTTGAAAATTATGTATCTTTTATCTGAGTTGAAAATGGAAAAATAAATGAAATGAAAAATGAAATGGAAATGAAAGTATCCATACTTTTTGGAAAGGAAGCTTTGCGGCATAGTTGTGATCAAAGACTAGCTTCGGATCACTTTGAATGATTGTAAATATTGTAATTTGACCGAATTGCTTAATAAAAAAACATAAATTAAAAAAAAGAAAGATAGAATATCTTCTTGCCACTCAGGTCGTCTTAATTAAGCAAACAATTATTATTGGTTTGGGCTCCATGATATCTTTGATTTCAAGCACAAGTCATGTAAAGTTCAAAATTTCTTTCAAGTAACTTGAAAATTACTTCAAACTGACACGTATTGTACTATTACTAGTCGCCATTATATAGACCTGTTTCCTTGAGTGTGTGAAAAAGTGAAATTATATTGTTTTAATTATTACGTCATTCCAAAGAAAGGTGCAACAATGAACAATGCGCGCGTGTAATATCATTGTGACGTAATTCGGAAGTTATTCATGCACGCGGGCGCGCGAAGTGGACTGCGCGTCCTATTTGTTACATCATAATGGTTTAGTAGTGATGTAGTTTAGTAGTGATGCGCGCATTACATCGGTTTGTTTACAAACATTGGGGTCAACGCACTTTTAAAAACTTGAGCGCTAGTCTAATAATAGCGCCAGTGTACAAATAAACTTGGGGGAAAAGAAAAAAAGTGTAAGTACTAAAAATTCCTGCATATTTCAGGGAGCAAAAATCATCGAAAGCAATGCTTGTAGCTCAGAATTTTAATAGAGAATTTCTGGAATTGTGGATTTTGAAGCATCAATTAAGCAGGAGAAACATAGAAAAAAGCATGTAAGTACCGTAGACGTTTCAGAATTGAGATACTAGAGAAAATATCAGTTGCGTACGTAAAGATTATCGTGCTGTTTGATCCGACTGCAATTCTGTTTTCGAAGGCATTAGGCTAAACATGATATTACGACAATGGGAAAAATATCATCCAGTTTCTTTGCTTTTTTTCGAATCAGAAAACCACATGGAGAAGTAGGCTATTTGGCTTTACTTTGCTGACAGTCGTGCTATATACGACGGTTATTGGCCTAATTCAGAGCAAGTTTGATCTCCCCGTTGCAGCAAAATCAGGAATTGTTTCTCCAAATATTGGATCATGGAGTAAGATTATGACGGATGTTATGGGATAACTCATATAAAAATAATGATCATACCTAAAGGAAAATATCACTTACTAAGTAGCAATTCATATATTTTTAAGAATGCTATTAGTTGGAAATTAGTTCCTATTAAATACCGTTCAGTGAATATAATTCCTGTTTCATCGTGAATTATTTTGAATGTGCCCCCCCCAAAAAAAAAAACAACAACAACAACAAACAAATCAGATTTCAGAAACTTGAGGCTCGGTTCTTTTTTTCTGCTTCTTCTTCTTTTTCTTCTTAATCAACCAGAAATAATGAATTGAAACCAATTGCCTTCATAATGGGGGAAAAAAAAATCCCACATTCACATCGTCTAAGTTGAGAGTTTGAGACCTATACATCGGCAAGATTAGGCAAAATAATTTTTCCAACAACAACCGCTGCTGCTTATTTTCAATTTTTTTTTTGAAAATAATATCTTAAAAATTAATGATTTATATCGCCATAATCTCGGTCAATTTATGTACAAATTAAACAACAATTTGTTACCTTCTGTTTTTGATGATATGTTTTGCAAGAATAAATTTATTCATAGGTACCCCACCCGACAGTCAAATGAATTCCATTTACCCCTCGCTAGAACCATCTTGACTAAGTCTATATTCACTTTTACTGGACCCAAATTTTGGAACAATCTTAATTTTGATACTAAAGATGCACCTAGTTTACATTCTTTCAAAAACAGACTTTAAGGCTTTTCTTTTGATTTCTTATCGGGAATCTATTTGATTCTTGGTGGGAAATTGAAGATTTTTTTCTCTCGTCTCTTTCTTATTTTTTTCTCTCTCTCTCTTGAGTCATAAATCATCATCATGCATAACTTCAGGTAAATTTCTTTCATTTTCATTTTTATTTCACCTTACTTCCACTCATACGCAAATCGTATTCTGGGGCACCCAAAGACTGCGCGTGGTTTCCTTTTATTTTTTGTAAGCCAGCGGTTTCGGTTTTCGTCCTGTATCTGTGTGTATTTTGTTTCTGTCCTGTGTGTGTGGGTGCGTGTGTGGGTGTGTGTGTGGATGAAGGTGTGTGCCTCTGTGTGTGTACATGTTACTCGATTTGTTTAGCTTTTTCCTTTTGTTCGTCTTTATATTTATCCCTTTTATAATCCTTTTTTAATCAAATTTTTCATCTCTTGAAACCATTAAAAAAAATAAAAATTTATAAGTACAATTCATATTTTCACACATGTATTTTCTTTTGAGGGGTTTGCACAATACAAGCTTAGCTTTTTAGCGTTCCCCTCCATTTTCAACGTTTATTTATATGCTTAATTTGTAAAATTTCACTTTGACAATTTCTTATATAATGATTATGTAATTATTTTGTATGTACAAATTTATGTATGTTGTACAACTATGTATGTTATTTTGAGTTGAAAATTATGTATCTTATATCTGAGTTGAAAATGGAAAAATAAATGAAATGAAATGAAATGAAAAATGAAATGAAATTTGTATCCAAACAGTGTTTCAGGACACGTTTGGTACAGACCTACTAAAATTTAGATATATAAGTTCAACAATTTCATTCTGAAAGCGACGTTATCAATGATACATCAAGGAAGGGTATTTATCAGGGCCGTCATTCCATGTTATATTTGGGGAGGCACCGCTAGCGTACTGGGGGGGGGGGGGGGCTTGGGGCACTTGCCCCTTCCCTAATGAAATTCGAACGTGGTTTATTTCTAATTCGATACCAGTGATTTACAAACACTGCTGAAAATGGCATGATTTTCTGAGATTTTTCATCATTTTATGCCACCCTTTGGTGATGCAGATTTTTTTTTTTTTGGCCCTCCCCCAAGTATTTACTCATTACGCCATGGGGGGGGGGGGGTCCAAAAATTCGCCGACAAGCCAAAAACAACAAAAAAGAGGGGGTTCTCGGCTTCAAATTTGTGGGGTACATACCCTATTGTGCTCCCACCCTTACAAAATGAGGGGAAGAGTGTCACACTGCCCCCCTCCCCCCCCCCCCCCCCCATTGACGCTCATGATATTGATTTTTTTTTTTAAATGTTCATAAGGCTTAGAGCTCTTAGCGGAGTTCACAGTTCACCAATCAATCTCATGGCCCTTGTATATCTTTAAAATTTCATGGTGTACTAGTCCTGCAAATTCTGCCAACAAATTCATTGTATTTCGGGTAAATGCTTTTTTTTCACGGATAGAATATTAGACTTGGGATTCTGAAGTAACCTATCCTTCATTCGCCTGAGGACGGTAAGAACATGCTTACCGAAATGTCGAGAATTAGTAGGTCCTTTTCAGGACTGCATTCTTTTTCCAAGAAGAATAGTGTACCGTGAAGCCTTCTACTGCCATGATTTATCCTTCGGAAATCCATTTGTGCAATGATATTATGAGACTACAGCGAATCGGGCGGGAGGGGGGGGGGGGGGGAGGGGCAGTTGTTGTTGAACCAAACCTACAGAGCAGAGTTTATCTAGCGTATCCGAAAATCACCCAGCAAACAATTAACAAGAAAAACCAGGAGGCACATGAACTGGTTTACTGACAACCATTACGGATATGCCAATGAAAACCCCTTTTTAAATGGAAGATAGCCGATGATAATTTTAATGGAAGTGTTGCTACCCGTTCAAGTGATGTCTCTGATTCGAAGCACTAAGAATTCAAAGCATTATCATTTCATATTGCGTATTATTTCAACTATCCAAAAACACAGGTCACGTAACGGAGCAAGACCAAAGTTAAACTCAAACGATGGGTTTGTCCTTGTTGAGCCTCCAAATGAACGAGAAGAAGAAACTCTTCATGCAAACGACCATACCTCAGACCTTGCACAGTCACCGTCCTCCAGATCTACTGATCGACGACCACAGGCTACAGGAGGCCAGAGTCCACCTTCGTCGTCGTCGCCATCCCTCGACGAGTTCTGCCAGTCGTTCGAACATGCTTTGACAATTGCACAACATGCCGAACGCGCGAAGGCCGAGGCCCGGACCGCCATCGACAGAGCCGAGACTGCCCGATTCCTGGCCGAACAAGCTTGGGACCAGGCGATGTCCGCAGCTGAAGCAGCACAGAGCATCGCACGATCTGGCCTAGCGGTAGCCAAGCTTTCACTCGATGCCTGCAAACCTGGATCAAGGCCAAACCAACCGACCATATCCCTCAGAACTGCCTTTGATCTTTTTGCCAGCCAACGTGAACCCATTATGGACTTTGAGAGATTTCAACAAGCGTTGAGTTATGACGACGACAATGCATTCCGTGTCGGTGGCGAGTTTGAGTCCGAAGAAATAGAGAACGAGTATCCATGTGATATGACCGACTGCCCGACTTGTCGCAATCGCCAACGGGCCCGGGGCTGGAGATTTTTTAAAGTTCCTCAAGAATTCACTTCTCCTCCTAAAGACGCAACAAATCGATCGCCGGGAATTCGTCAACCTCTCCATCCAAAGACGAAAGCAGGACCTGCATCGCCAAAGAAGGACGACAATTCTCGAAAGCCGTCAGGAGTTCCAAAGTGCTTCGAAAAGTATTCGTCACCCCTTGGTCAGTTCTCGGCAACATCTTCCAGAATGCAGAAAACGTTCAACCAGCGTGCTGCCAACGAACTGGGGAAAGTATGTGGCGTAGGCCTGCCGGCAACCAATCAGATCACCGAAAAGTTCTTCCAGCTTAACCCCGGACCAATGCCTGCCCGCCAGTCAACATCTGACGAGCTCGAATATCTCACATTCTGGCCAACAAATGACAGCCCTAAACTAGACGATCCCGTTCAGGTAATAAAGCTTTTCATTTCATATTTCTTACACTTCCTTACCTCATGACGACAAAAATGTTAATCGAAGGTGTCATGACTGAGAGGAAAAGCAGGAAAGATATACATGTACCTCTAGAATCCTACAGTCATTTCGAATTAGTATTCATCAGGTATTCATGTTTTTCATGTATTTCATCTTTCTCTTTCCAAATTCTTTATTCCTTCCTTTCATTCAAATATGTCCCCATGCCATATGCATCTTTGGTGCTTAGACGAAATAACTGCATTTTGTTGCGTTTCTCTTCAACACACGCACTTTTCTAAAAGACCTTCACTTCAATTTAAATATTTGAAGATTCATGAATCAAACACTTTAATTTCAACTTGTGCATGTTAAGTCATATCCATTGGGAAAAATCCCAAATGCACTTGGACATCCAGTGGCGGATTCATATTTCCTGGAGGGGGTGGGGGAGGGGGGAGGGGACAGAAACTCGATAAATCTCTCACAGGCAAAAAAAAAAAAAAAAAAGAATAATAATAATAATAATAGCAATAATAATAATAATAGTAATACTAATAATAATCCATCGTTGCTGGTTGGAAAGTGCTTGCCTGGATCGATCCGCAACCGGCATCACGTATATCATGGTTGTATATGTTTATGTGAAACTGCGGAGGACTTTTTTTATAGATAAAAACATTGCAGGTCCTTGTTGCCTAGTATGAAAAATAATGGAATGTTGATACGATTTCAAAAGATATTTCAGGTCGATCGGACAGGAAAGTGTGAGTAAGATTTTATTCAGAAGCGGTTACCCCTTTTCGAAAAATCCAAATGTAATTGAGAGTCAATAGTTAAGGAAAATATATTCTCCAAAAGCATACCGAGACCCCCGAATTTGTATAAACTGGAATTTTTACTGATTACATATTAGTGATTGCTATTGAAAGTAGGTCATCTGGTATCTCCTCCATAGGCGCCAAGAAGGAAATATGTCAAATAAATGTTTACAATTGCCATAATGTTTTATATATAACGTTTAGACGGCGACGAGTGGTGATACGGGGAAGTAATATGTTTTAATGGTTCCTTGTCGAGAGAGTACAAACAAACAAACAAAAAATCTGAGCGAGAGCAAGAAGAGTTTGTTCACGCAAGTAGAAACTTTGAAGAGCTCTTGTGCGTTTTTGTCATTTCTTTAGCGTTTTTTTTTTTTCGGAAAGTGGCAAAAGAACATGCAAAACAGCAGGACCAACAGCCTACATGGAAAAAATGAAGAAAAACAGCAACAACAAACAAGGCAGACTTAAGGGAAATGTACTGACAAAGCAAAGACAAGAAATGAAATAATAAGATTATAAAGTTCGGTATAAAGTTCGGGATATCTACGTGTGGAGGGAAGGGGTTTAGAGATATGTCGGGAAAGATTGTGATAGATATGGCCTATCTTAATTAATCTCTTTAACTTTGTTATTCATTTATTGCTTTTATTAGTCTGACGATGGAGCAAGCAGCGATGACAGCTCTCACTCCGCTCCACTTTTCTTGGGGGTACGGACCCGTCGAGCAGAGAGTTGTGAGGAGGGGTTACTTAGCTCCCCTCTCAAAGCCCGCCAGCTTCAGCGGCTTAGCGACATGGAGCCCACGGAAGAGACCACTAAGGTCCGGTTCCACCAGGCCACTGCAGCTAGGAGGAGCCAGAGCTGCTCCAGCGAGCCTGGAAATGACCCGACGAAACGACCGTGCTCTCCACTGGTTCTACCTGATGTCGACAGTGGCACAAATGTGCAGGTGAGTACCGACCTTGGAGCTCATATTTCGACGTCATCATCACGTACATTATCATTAAGTACATCATCATCATCATCATCATCATCATCATCATCATCATCATCATCATCATCATCATTACCATCGTCATTATTATCTTAACTAGAAAAATCACAACCGATCACCATCATAATTATTATCACTATCCCTATAAATATTCACCCATCAGCGTTATCATCATCACCGTCATCCTCCTCCTCCTCCTGCTCTTCATCATCATCATCATCATCATCATCATCATCATCATCATCATCATCATCTTCACCTCGTAGTCCTTTTCACTCTTTCTTGCCGTCTTTCTATAGTCTCCCATTCTCTCTCTCCCTCCCCCCCTCTCTCTGTCTCTGTCTCTCTCTCTCTCTCTCTCTCTCTCTCTCTCTCTCTCTCTCTCTCTCTCTCTCTCTCTCTCTTCCATCTGTCTAAATCTAACACTTTCTCTCTCATGATGAAGTTAAGGGGATTATAACTGCAATTATGACGTGATTTAACTTTGGTCGAGTAAAAGATAACTCTAATATGTCTGAGTCATTGAGATAAATTTCCGCCTTTTTTTGGGGGGGGGGGGTTGTTTGTTTATTCTGTTTTTTTTTTTCTAATTGTTGTATGATTACCTGTAAATATTGTAATTGTTTTTGATTAGTTATTTTTTGTTTATATTTTGTTTTTTGTTGACTGTGGACCTAATAAAACATATAAATACAAAAAAAAAAAAACAACAACAACTTTGGTCGATAGCTAGGGACCAGCAAAGACATAAAAGTCATATAAGAGTAAAACCTTAAACTAAAAATGAAACTAAGTGCGATTTTGTATTACGTTTCCTTTTTACCTTTACGGAACAAACCGATAAACAGGGAACACACGATTAAAATTTACACAAATAAAGTCGCACGATAACAGTGATATATGAAGGCTTCCTTCCCATGTTCACCTGTTCACCATGGAAACCGTATTTCATAATAGTTCTTGTTTTGCCATTAATTGCTATGATGCAATACGGGATGAGAGAGAGAGAGAGAGAGAAAGAGAGAGAGAGAGAGAGAGAGAGAGAGAGAGACAGAGAGAGAGAGAGAGAGAGAGGAAAAGGGTGGGGGGGGGGCTAGAATGTAATGCATATGCAGATAAAAAGGGAGTGTTCGCCGTTCGGCCCCTCATTTATCAAAAGGCTTTAGATAATTTCGTGAACGCCTATTAGAAGGTTTGCATGCCATTTCCATGCACGATGCTAATTTCATTTCATTTCATTTCATTTATTTTCATTTCCAACAAGTAAAATCAGAGTTTGAAATGCATATGGAAAATTACACGTATCAAGAGCCCAATCTCATAAAAAATATTATGTTATGAAGAAGTAATGTTTGCAAAAAATAAACATGAATCTCTTTTTGAAAATGAAATTTATTTTTCGTCTGTCTCTCTCTTTTTTTTCTTCATGTCTTTCTTCTTTTTCTTCTTCTCCTCCTCTTCCTTGAGAGCGGGGGAAAGGAAAGGAAGAAAAGGGGAGGATTTCTACTATTCAAGCATCTTGTTTTTGTTATTTTTTACAGATGTATATCTTAGATATAGAAATGAAAGTTACAAAGACGTGTTTTCGCTACTTAATTTTTTTTTTCATTTTATCCCGAAATTTTGGTCAAGTCACTATGTCAACCATTTTCATATGGGCATAAAAGAACATTTTCTTTACCGTGTTTACTTTTAAATGTATACAATACATGGTACATCATTGTGCGTCAGTTCACCTAGCCACACTCTCCGTCAAAAAAATGCAGATATCGGTAGTTAATTTCAGTTATTGACATGTAATACATTTGGTTTATTACGACTGAAGGCTACTATTGACTGATCCATGAAAAACGTAGTAAGGTTTGCTGGGATCCATTGAAACATTCCCACTCCCCCCTCCCGACCCCTCCCCGTTCTGAGGAGTGTTCGGCACCTCATTTATCAAAATTCACCGCTGAATACGCCACACAATTCATTTAGACGCAGTTGGTATGGTATTTGTTGTTTTGAAATGAATGTTTTCAAAATATACATATGGATATAGATACGTCATCATTCACTACCGTACGTACTAAGAGGTAGTGCGTATGCCCGCCAAGGTTATTCTTGAGTAAGTCTTGATCGTGACGTCTAACAGCGTTAATGTATTCTCGGAGGCTGTTATCCCTTCTATTTTTAGACAAAAGCAATATATATAAATTTGAACTTTCAAAGATATCTTACGGGAAAAAAGTAAATCGGCAATCATGACTTCTTCTTTTCGCGTTTATGACCGTTTCTTGTTAATTTTTTTGTCTTTGGTCATATTTCTAGTTTATCCACTGTTGTAATATTCATTCATTTTCTACGTTTCCGTCAGCTACTTTTATTCATATCACAGGCTTACTGTCATGACTGTCCCACTGCTTCCGTCATGACTCCCATTTTTACTTCCTACTCTTCTTCCCTTCCGTGTTTTTTTTTTTTCAAAACAAACTTAAAGCGGTAAAAAACAATGAGGATGGAGTGAGCGGGCGGGTCATCAGTTTTGAGGATATTGCTACTGAACTTAGAGAGGGAGGGGAAGTTGTCACACCTTCAAACCCTTGCGACTTACATGGGCCTGTTTTTCACATCATGCTTGTTTCTTCTTGCAGATTCTGCCCAACAACGTTCAAGTCTTCCAGCCGCCCCCATCGAAATCGACCACGCCCCCTACAAGTCGTCATGGGCACGTGACGTCACCAACCAAAGCATATCTTTCCGACTAAGCGGAAATTCGTGGAACAATTATGCAACGATGACAGAGAATATATATATTTTTTTTTATTTCAGCAAAGGGAGAGAGAGAGAGAGAGAGAGGATGAAACGCATTTTTCAACTCACGCAAAAGTGTATAAATAATTAAGAATCACTATTTCTGATGATATTCATATTGTAAAATATCAGAATGCAGCACATGAAGCTGATTTATTTGCGACGATAACCAAAGTACCTTTGAAACACTCCCCGAAGTCTTTACATCCCTTTTTTTTTTAAATCTATGAAGCAAGAATTATCATGCAATGTATATATGAAGGTTGCTGCCCTTAAAAGCATGTCATTTATAAGCAGCATATCTAAATAATAAAATGATAGATATATAAATAAAGTATGAATCATTTACTAGGGAGGAATTTTACAATAAAGTTATGAAAATGTGGATTTATGAAGGTTCTGATTAAGGAATGATTATTCTTCTGTGAACTGAAAACTAGAGTACGCAACAGAAACGGTTCTAATACCTTTTTTGAAGCGTGATTTTCAACAAATTAAAAATCTAATTTCTGGAGGTGATATACCTATCGGGAAGAAAAGTTTTGATGCTTTGCAGTTACATCACGTATCTTAAATTTCCAAGCTCATGGTAACTTAAGGGTCCAACCCCATTTCTCTTCACAAGATGTGTCACAACTAAAAATACCACAACCTCAACCACATATCAATACCAATATCAACATCATCATCATCATCATCAACATCATCATCATCATCATCATCATCATCATCATCATCATCATCATCATCATCATCATCGCCATCACAATTACAATAATCACCTTCCTCTATCATCATAGTAACCATCATTATCGCCATCATCGTTACTACCATCTTTGTCACTGTTATTCTCCTAATCATCATTGCCAACATTTTGAACTTCATCATTCTCCTATCATCATCGTCGTAATCATCATCATCATCATCACCATCATCATCATCATCATCATCATCATCATCATCATCATCATCATCATCATCATCATCATCATCATCATCATCATCATCATTCTGTTTAAGCATTATCAACATCAACATCGTTACCACCGTCATCATTCCATTCTCCTCATTATGTAATGAGTCAATACTAATGAAATGCATGATCATCTTGCTGTAAATCAATATGCCTCTCCTAATCTTCATCAGCAGAGTACCGCCATGGCAACAAACATGGCAACCAATCAACATACCCAACAACATCATGCACGGACAGAATCTGCCTTTACAAGTATGAAAAATGTTGATTTTGAAGATAGGTAGAAAATTAGATATCAAGAAAGATCGTGAGGCAGGGAGGAAGGGAAGGAAGCAGGGAGGGAGGGGGAGAAAGAGAGAGAAAAAGAGAGCAGGTGGGGATGGGGGATGGGGAGAAGTAGAATAGTTGAAAGACAGATTAAATGAGGAAGGCGAGATGGAATGAGATTGTATGAAATTTTACACAACTTTGGAAGCACACATTGGAAAATTTGGTTTAAGATACAGAAAAATGGAAAAGTATATTTTCTGAAAGTAAGAGAGGGAGGAAAAGAGAGAGGACATTAGGGAATTAAAAGGAAATAGTAACAAGCAAAATTAATCTACTATTGAAACAAGAAGAAGGGAACCTAGAAATCAATCCACAATATACTCTATACCGCAATCTCAATACTGTAAAGCAAATAACTTTTTAAAACATACACAATTTCAAAGTTCTAAGAAACTTCTTGCATTTATTGCAAATGAAATCTGCAAGATTTCTCAGAGTGGTGCATTCACATAACATAATACCAAAAAAGTCTACTTCCCATAAAAATGTCATAAAATACTACAAACTAGGTCAAATATGTGTGGAAGTAACCCTAGCATTTTCCTATGTTTATTATATTCCAAGATATACACATGGCAAGTTCAATACATATTTACAGAACAAAATTAAATCAAATATATCTCATCCTGATTTCCAAAGACAGCTTTACAGAGACCGCAAAATTGGTGCTGGGGGGCTGCACCCCCACAAATCTGGCTAAAAGTGTAAAAATTCGCCTGCAGAAACTACCTGATCAATGAAAACATACAAACACTTCTGTTCATATAGAAATTCAAAATTAATATTGCATGAGAATAAATAACAAATGAATTAACAATGCTTGTGATATTGAACCATTGTAGAAACTACCTGATCAATGAAAACATACAAACACTTCTGTTCATGTAGAAGTTAAATATTAAAAAAAAAAAAAAAACCTATAAATTGCAAACACTTACTACATGTATTTAAATTCCTCATTGGCATGCAAAATCATGCAAACCAAAGGGCTTGAAGGGGCTCCTCCGCCTGGATCCCACATGTTAGGGTGTCAGCCCCCCCCCCCCCCCCCCCCCCCCCCCCGAAAAAGGTTCCACACAGCCCCTGCTGTTCACAATAAAAAAAGTACTATAACTATGACTTGAATGTATGTGTCACTAATATTGCCTTTCTGTATCATAACAATTCGAAATATACACGATTTTCAAGTGGCTCCACAATCTTGCATGAAATATAATGATTTTGGTAAACAGTTATTAGCATGAATATGTTTTTAAGAAATTGTCTCTATTTCCACAATAAACAGACAAAGGTAAATAAAACTGGCCTTGGGTATCTATATATTGTTAACTTAAAAAAAAAATACTTTGCTCTTATTTAGTATTGGTACATTTCTACTGATTATCTTAATAGTCATGAAGTATTTCAAATTATTTTGTGTTCTCAAAAGTGTATAAAGAGACTTTTACCCCTGTATTCAACAAGTATGATGCATCTTATTATTGCTTTACAATTTGACATCCAATTACTTTAAGTCATGTATTTCAGACCACAATGTGTTTGTCATTCATATAAATTCAATGTACAAAAATATATTTACATAGATTGTCTCTGGCATATTGCATTAGAATAAATAACAAATAAATTAACACTGCTTGTGATAATGAACCATTGCAGAAACTACCTGATCAATGAAAACATACAAACACTTCTCTTCATGTAAACCTGACTTGTATTGAAAACCAAATAACACACACCGGAAGACCAAACTTCAATTGGATTTTGGCAGAAATTGGAAGTAGGTTTTGATACAGTATTTTAAGAAAATGAATTCTTCCTGAGATTATGAACTACTGTGGGCAAGTCCAAGCTATTTTTTCCCATATGTTACAAACTAAATCTAATTTTATTAGTATCTCTGCTAATGGTATTAAAGCAAAAGCGAACTGGCACCCTTGTATGGGATTTTGAAATAGGGCCCTCTCAGTCCTAAAATACTGATTTTGTCCCCTTTTTGCTCCCAGCATGCTCTATTCTGATCAATGAGACCTTTATTTTTTTTTAGTAACATCCGTTAAAATGTATTTGTATTCATACTAAGGAAATTCACTAGAAGCCACGAAGGATATAATGTTTCTAAGAGTAGCCATAAGAAGGTGCTGTTGTAAATACATCATAATAAGGGTCAGTTCACTGCTGCTTTAAGAAAATAGCCATACTGGACCAGGAAACTATGAAATCTGAAAGAAATGATACATTTGGTATCAATATGCTTTTAAGAGTATAAAAACCGGTGCACTTGGGACATCAAAATGATCAAATACTTTGGACTTGCCTTACCGGTATTCCTATCAAGGTAAAAACTACAGAAAGCTGAGGGCCTTTTGTTTGGAGAAAAGGCCCAATCAGCTGCAAATCACAGTGAGATCATACCAGATTTATGACTTTCCACTGCATTGGCTCTGCATTGGCTTAATGTCGAAGGCACAAAAACTGACATTAATTTAGAGAATATAATGATGTAATATTTATGGATCAATTTTGTTTAAAAAGTAAAAAAAAAAATGTTGACTTATAAAAATAAAAGGTATAATTAAAAATATATATATGTCATACTTTGACCTGAATGATGATAATAAATTCATGTAGAATGATGCACATCGGTATAAAAAACAATTTAAAAACCATATAATTCAAAATCTGTAATGAAAAATACCCTAAATCCAGATACACTAGAGTTATCTCCAATTTAAAGAAGATTCATAAGAAGAAAAAAAAATTGATAAATTTAGCAACCAGACCTGCTGGCATAAGTTATCAATATGAAAATAAAAAATCTAAAAGTTGTAATATATTCATTTCTGGCATTTAATTCTCCACTTTTGTTACAAAAGGTTAAGAAAAAAATATATATAAATAAGCATTCATAATTTGTCAAGAGTTTTCTGTTAATCTTGAAATCATCCCTAAATTTCCCTGGCACATGTCATGTTACAAGAAATGTTTCAATTCTGTGTCAAGTGACCCTTCTGAATAATATCAAAAGTGCTAAGACAGAGAGAGAGAGAGAGAGAGAGAGAGAGAGAGAGAGAGAGAGAGAAAGAATTGTCTCAACAAGTAAACACATTCATATATTTTCTTTCATACACAGCATCATAATATTTTTAGTTGCAGTTGCTTTGCTCAAAAACACAGAAGTCCAGTTTACATGATCCCCATAACTATGAAAATGGAATTGACACACAAAAAAATACTGTATCCTTGACAGAAGGGTGGAGTATGCATTCCAGGATTGGTAAATGCTTCAGTATTACTTGCCTCCTTTAAGAGAATCATTTTTGAATGAATTCCTGAAATGAATAAACTTGTGCTAACTCCTAACCTGTATTTTCATCTTAATGTTTTACTACTCCCTCTCCCTCATTTTTTCATTTTTATTTTAAATATCTTTTTTGCTTTAGTGGTTTCAATTCAATGTAGGGGGCTAGCCTTGACAAGCTCTCAGCTTTTGCTGGTCCTCCACTCAGATTTGACTTCGTATTTTGCTTTGATTATGTATGCATTTGTATTTTTGTGTATATGTTTACATGTTGTTTATTTATTGTACTGGAAATATTGTAAATAGTTTTAATGTTGCATGTAATTGCCTTTTTATAAGTGAAAATATACTTCAAACTTGAAGCACTTTCTGGGGACCTGTCGATGATCAAGCATAAGAAGGGGAAAAAGACATTCTTGAAGGAGGGATGCGGTTCACCTCCAAATGTATATGCACTAAGAATGAAATAACTGCACAGAGAGGCCATTCCATGATCTGCCTCTGGAGAAGGTCCTTCTGGCTTGGTGGGTGCTTCCTTCTTCTATCACAGAAGAATGTAACCTTCAAGATCTTTAGGGAACAGTAAGTACATGTCCACAGACAGATGCCTCCAGATTACAATGGCAGCACAGAATAACCCATTCTATGATCTACCCAAGAATGAAAGCATTCTTGAGGGAATAACGGCAAATTAAGTCTTCCAGGGTACATAGATACTTCAGAAATGCAACAACTGCATAAAATGGCTGCTCCATAATCTACACAAAGAAAAGGGTTTTGAAGGAGCAATGCACTGTCGTACAATCATTCTTCCTCAAAGGTGCATGTTGATGCTTCGGAAACATCAGTTGCACAGAACTGTAGTCTTTCCATGATTTAGGACTGCTCATTCAGGGAAGAAGGCATTGTGGCTATGATGCGAGACAATCTTCTTGTCAGTTCTTGGCCTTTGCTGCTGGATGGCCCAAGTACGCTTTGTGATAAACTGTTTGGCGCTCTTGTCCCACTTACTTCTACTCCTCAGGATCTGTCAAAGATGAAACCCAAATAGGAGAATAGTGAAATTTAAGGAATCTATGACAACAACCATCACTTGAATACCATCCAT
This sequence comes from Echinometra lucunter, assembly GCA_029962745.1. NCBI lineage: Eukaryota > Metazoa > Echinodermata > Echinoidea > Camarodonta > Echinometridae > Echinometra > Echinometra lucunter. The sequence goes on along the minus strand of CM057154.1, from coordinate 27,052,151 downwards.
AGGTAAATAATGGCCCAAATAGTACCCTTTAGAAAAATTCTACCCATCTAGGACTACTTGGACTACAACTACTTGGATTACTACTACCTGTACTTGGACTACAGCTGTTTGGATGACTGCTTTTTCATGGACTCCTACTATTACTGGAATACTATACTCATTGGGCTACTTGTAGAAACTGGACTACTGTTAGATATTGTGGAACATTTTCTACCTACAACAATCATTCCTGGATATCTAAGAACTGTAAAAGTATACTCCAGACCAAAACACCTAGAGTACAATAATCCTCTGGACAACAACTCCTGCCCCCATCCCGAAAACACCAGGTACATTGAGATAAACTAAAATTGGAGGGACAATTACTCTCCACTTCAATTTCAATCTAAGCCCACACTAACAAATGGCCGCTAAATGACCCCTCACCTCCACATGACCCCTGAGTCTCCTGGGTCGTTTGAGGGCCAGCATGACTGCAGGACAGTGGTCCACTGTTTGTTTCTCCGTCAGTGGTCTTGCCTGATGAAGCGGGATGAAAGCCTCACCGATGAAACTGTCACAGACCAGGGTATTGCGATCAACTACTGTCACTGAGAGGATAACCGTTTCCATCTCAAATGCCTCTTCGGGAAGCGCACCACTACGAAGAAAACAAAACAAAAAAAAAACAAAGAACAAAACAAAAGAAATAAGTGAGTAGCACAGGAATATCATAGAATCCCTAAACCATACAGACTGCTTTAACAGCAATTCTTGTACAAAAAGAATGTACGAGAGAGAAGCAACAAGTGTTCTTTGCAGGTAGGTTGTCTTATTGCTTAGTTTTAGGGGTTTTTTTTTATATATACTTCAATAAGAAATACTTTATCTACAGAAATAAACAAGAACAGTCTTCATACACAGGTGGCTAAATAAATTTGTTTGACAAGAGAGTTGAAGATAGACAAGTCTGAAGAAAATACTAATTATAAATCAAGGAAAGTAATTACACGCCACTATATGTCTGTAGCCTCTTGATTAATAGACAACATGCATACACAGATCAAAAAATAATTTGCCAAATAGAGGAAACACTTCCAGTACAGGCAATCACTGCTCAAGAGGAATTCTTTTCTCTTCCGAGCACTTAAGTACATAGTGATTATAAGCCAAGATTTCATCAGATGACACATTCCTCATGACCATCTTAAAAGTGATCTACATATGTAATAGCACACACTATTCACTACTAATTTTAGTATTATACACAATGAAAAAGCACCAAAATCTTTATACACACTATAGAATGTTTAGAGAAATTGTACAAATGCTTCAATAGTTCTCCTATAAACTATCTGAAAAAGATAAATGTACACTGAAATATAATCAATATTGTTCCATGTTTACAAAGCACTTCAACAATAAGAACATGCTTGATATTTTAAAATCAAAAGACTGAAGTATAAGAATAAAATTCTAAAGCTTAGATTTACTTGTGTGAAATGAAATAATCACAATAATTTATAAGTCAAGATCAGTTAGTATGAAAATTCAAACTCTGATGAGATGCATTGTTGCGTTCAACCTGGAACATGACAGAGGAAATGGCAATCTGATTGCCAATGGAAGGATATTGACCAACTTTCAAAAACATCAATACTATAAACAATTTGTTTACAAGTAGAATATCTGTACTAACTACCCTTTGTGGTCAATCGGCTTCCAATTTGTCATTCCCACTGTAAACAATTTGTTTATAAGTAGAATATTTGTACTAACTAACCTTTTTGGTCAATTCACTTCCAATTTATTATTCCTACAGTAAACAATTGTTATCCTCATTTCACATTCCAATTAGATTTTCTAATAAATAAACATAATCTACTATCATTGCTTTGTTAATGTTTGATTATACATCAGTTCAACTGATGTCTGGCTTCCTGACTATAATAAATAAACAACTCATCTAGGCTGTAAATTTACTTGCTGAAGATGATTGAAATAAAAAGATTGAAATTAGACCTCAACAATGGTTTTCATCAGATTTTTATTTCTCCTGTTATACATTAAAATCATTTGTGGAAACAATTGCTTCCAAGACCTGTCAACAGTTTGATCAACAAAGCAGATTTATCTCGGAGTATACTTACAACTGAAAGACTTCATTGTAGACTGGGTTGAGTTCTCGCAATTTAGCTGTCGTCTTGAAGGATAGGATTTTGTTGAAGGTTGTCTCAGGGCAGATCTCCACAATGACCTGAGGGTCACTCAGACCTTCATGACAAAGAAGAATACATCATGATTGTAGTAGTGGGGAAGATATTCTCCAGACTGACAACATACATATGGTCGGTATCAACTTCATTCCGCACATCATTGTTGTAAATATGTAATCCTCCCACTTTGTTGTGACAAAGTGATAATAAAACCATCAGTTCAATGCAAGTACATTCTACATGTCAAATCATCATTATCAATATCATTATCATTATTACAGATCATGATCATAACCATAATTCATACCGATTACATCACCATCACCACTATTAACCCATTCGTGACAGAGGGTCCACATTTTGTGGTTTGGCCTGATATCTTTTGATGCAAAGCCCTAAAAATCATACCAAATACATGAGCAGAACGAGCAAAAAATTCTACACAAACTGTGCCCATTTTGATTGCATCAATATTCGTTGTTTGATGCTGAAAATTTTTTAAAGGAAAATAAGCATTAAAATCCTTAAATTGGCAATGTGATAGAAAGTTTAAAATCGTTTTCCCCTGCAAATTGGCAACTTTTTGACTTCTCATCATAATTTCTGTCAATTTATATTCATTTCTGATACATGACGTTTTATAAATAAAATGTAGCAATCAAATAATAATGTTGGTGTTGCCAATTTGAAGAATAAAAGCTGATCAAATTAGGCTTTAAATAATTCCTGTCACGAATGGGTTAACCAACATCATCTTCATCATCATGGATCATCATCACCATCATCATCATCATCATCTACATCATCATCATCATCATCATCATCATCATCATCATCATCATCATCATCATCATCTACATCATCATCAGCATTATTCATTATTTATACATAAGGTAGCTATCAATTTATGTAGATGAATACTCAACATTCACAAATTACAAATTGTGGCTTTCATTCTGCATGATCTTATTAGTACTAGTGAAATGGATAAAATGGCCAGTGCAATGCTTACCATTTCTTTTTACCCCAGGAAGGTCGACTGCATTACACACTACAAGATTGAAAAAAGTTACAAAAATTAGATGAAGATTATTGACTCACTTAAAAGAATGAATCATTTGAAAACATCTGTAGAACTCATGCAGACAGATTCTATTAAAGATTCGAAATTAACAATGACAATTTTATCAAAAATTTAGTAAATTGCTATAAAGAAGAGGAAAACAGGAATGTCAAGTTTATGATAAATTCCCTGATTTGGCTGTATATTTCACAACTGGAATTCCATGCACCATTGAACAATTAGTAATAATTAGTCAAAATAAAAATGGGTAAAACCTTTTGACAAAATTTGTTTCTTCTGATGATTGCATGTTGCCCCAGCAACAATGAAAAAAAAATTATATGAAAGAGATTTTTTTTTTCATTTTCATTTTCATCAACAATTTCAAAATAAACTGCTCTTTGGTTAATCTCCTACATGAAACAAATACCATGCATTAACCCTTGACCAAACGCTGCACCTAACCCTAACCATAAATCTAACCCAGAAGTCAATCGCAGGCCTTAGATTTCAATAAGGCAGGGCCACTTTCCTGTAGGGCACATTCCTATATTACAGCATGAATAGGAAGAATTAGAAAGGGCACCAACAGTCTCCAAGACCAGTGAGAGGGGCATTGAGGCCAATCAAAAGGGGAAAGGCCATGGCCTTGGTGGCCTTGAATATATTTAAGTCCTGCAATCGCAATCCTGACCCCAATTACATATCAATGACAAAAAACCTCAAGGCACGTATCACAGGACAAATTAATGTCAGATCACAATTTTTCTTCAAGATGTGGTATATTTTCACTCCTATGCGAAAGTTTGTTTAACATGCCACAAAATATGGAACTTTTTTCCGTGATAGATTAGGTAATTAAGCCATCACCTGTGGGAATGGGAGTGGTTCCTGTGTTACAGCCTATGAGAATTAGAGAATTATTCAGTGGGTATAGAGAGGACTCCTAGACTGACCTTTGACCGAGAGTGACCTCATGTCCCCTGGTACCTGGTGATAGGCCATCTTGATACTGACATGGCCCAGGTAGGCCATGGGCGTGGCCATGTCCAGGGCCAGGTCCCGATAGTACAGGGCCTGCAGACTGAAGGTGGACCTGGTGTTGGGTTCCAGCTTCTCCAGTATGGCATGGTACTCGTCAGTCCGAGTCTTGGAACTGGTCAGCTCGATGCCCGGCCTCTGGAAGTAGGCCTCCAGGGAGTCCAAGCTCTGCGAAGGTATCACATGAGTTTATGATATTCATGAGAATCTAAAACACTATGATTCTGATCACAATGGCTAGAAAACTACCCCAAATTGATATATGCTCATTAATACAATTCCCCACTAGTGTAGTTGCCTGATGAGTAATAGTAGGGTATAATTGTCCTGCAAGTGTGTCCCCCTTGGCCCTGGGAAAGAGGGGGGGGGGGGGGTGTAGCTACCTAGGGTTCTTATCCCTGGGAGTAGTTGTCATGGGGAAGGATAGGGGAACTATAGTTTCAGCCATGACCCGAGAAATAAGCGGACAATATTTGTTTTAATACCCTATCCTGATTGTGGATTCTCCAAAAGGGGATATTTCAACAAAAAATGCTTGTTGAAATGTACTCATCTGAATGTAAACCAATCTAAGAGAAGCGTGCATGTCCAAATACACGTATCCATTGCTAATGTCAAGTGCATCTGTTGTGTCACTGCTTTATCACTATGCCTGTGGGCATAGTTCATTTTTGCGGATTCCCTACCTGTTGCAGTCTCTTGTAGTAGCCTGGTGGTCTACCGTCTTGGATCCTGGATCTGATGCTAGTCATGAGAGCATTCCAGAGTTCCTGGACCAGGCGAGGGAAGATCTGAGGCATGAGCTGCTTGTAAAGGGTCCCTAGGTTCTCGTCTATGTAGTCCAGGAGCTCTTCCATGCACTATAAACAAAGAATGAAAAGGACTTCTAATTCAACTATTTTTCTGATGCGTTGTCAGTATTCAAGATCCACGCGACTTCTTCACATGAATGAGGCAATGAGAAAATGACAAACCTATCTCCCCTTTCAATTGTTTTGCTCATCTGGTAAGTCAATTAATATATTTAAAATGGTTTCCTACATATGTTTTCATACATTATTTGAAATACTTTTATTCAGAATGTACATGTTTGTAATAAACTATGTTATACCGTACAAAGGAATGAATAAATCATATCAAACCAAATAAGTGCTTAAATTCACTCCTTTACTGGTCTGTCCCCTTTGCAGGTTATCAAACTAAATTAATTAAGATCTTTATTGACTTTTGGGCTAGGCTTGTTCATGACTTTGAAGAGCAATGTAATAAATCAAAATACTCAATAAACCAATTTTTCATTAAAGAGTAAACTCTAAAAGTCACCTCCTCACTGGTCTGCCCTTTCTGTGGATTCACAAACTTGTCCAGATGTTTGTTGACCTCCTGGCTAAGCCTGTATGCAATCTTCTTCTCTAGTAAACTGGACATGTAGTGGATGTCGTAACACGCCCTCTGGGTCAAGCGTTTCAGGGTACTGAGGGTCAACTTGCCCGCCGAGGCCGTCTTGTGGTGGGCGGCCAGCTGGTTGCAGTTGGCCTCCCACTCCAGGAGGGTGGGCAAGTTGTCCAGGTAGCCACGGACATGCTCAATGTTGTTCAGGGTGATACACAGCTGGTGGAGGACAACGGTGGAGGAAAATGGTGGAGGACAATGGTAGAAAAGAAGAGATGAGAAAAGTCATGAAAGAAATCAATTTCAAGAGAAAAAAATTCTTCCAGTAGATGTAGATGTTAACAGAATTATGATACTGTTATAGAAGAAGATAACATTTGACACTAAAAAAATCAATGGACAAAGACTACTCATTTAGCCAGGTTTTAAGTCTTGACCAAAGTTAGTATAATTCTAAGAATACCAATAAATGAAACCATATGTGAACTTACCTTATCTTTGATATCAAACTGTCCATCTTTACTGGTCTTATAGAATCCATTTGCTTCAAGGATGCAATGGATCTTACATGCATACAGTTTAGCTCCTTCACAGATCAACTGGAAAAAAAAATACCCACCAAACAATTGAGGTCATCTGTGAAAATATATGTCAGTATTAATATAAACAAAACTGGATGAAAAATATTGTTAACGACCCCAAGAAAAGCTATTATAAACGAATGCACAAAAATCCATCAATAACTCCCTTGGGAAAAAAAAAACCATCACATACATCATAAGTGCTTAATGTAAAAATTTCTTTCTAATTTTGAATTAGGTGAGAAAAGAATGTCTGATTTTTATTTTCCGTGAATGTCTTACTTTGGTATTTGAGTTAACAACAAAGAGCTTCAAAATTCAGATTCTTATCACATACTTCAGAGATACTTATTCAAAACCGTCATGAGGATGTTCAGAAATACATATATATTTTTCATTTTGATATGCATCTCCCGATTTCTGTGCAAACCAGTCATACTGATCAAAAGCCAGTCTACCATGTCCCCCCTTAAGTTATGAAAGTTTCCACAGTGAAGGAAAGCCAAAAATACACTCTGCATAGCAACATCATATAAAAGCAAGAAGTCAGTCTTACATCAGTGAGTTTTGTGATGGCCATACAACGACTGTTTGGGCACTCGTAACCTATGCTCTGCCATTCTTGAGTAACCTAAGTGAATAAGTGAATGAGAATGAATGAAACCTCTACATGACATAATACAAATTCAATGAGATATGCTAATTTTCTACATAACTGACTGCATGTATGCACAGTAGAGGATGAACTGATCTCTGATTAATATAAATATATCAGGGTATGCATATCAATATTCCTGATGACTAGTATCAAAGAGGATATATTTGATCGTTTCAATAAATAAAGGAAATACACTGGAACAAAACAATCATAGTTTTAATCATGGGTTCCATATTTGAGAGGTAATATAGAATTGTTTTTTTCATTTTGAATACTAGTAGCTAAAAAACATGTGAAAAATATCCTAAAAGTACTGAATCACAAGATTCTCAGTGACAGCCCTGCATTGCGTGCAGGGGAAATCAAGTCATTGTTGTCTGTACGTCACCAACCAAACAAGCTAAGGCTAATGTGGGGTATGTGTTATGCCATCAAGAAATTAATCTTTAGCAGATATTGAGCCTATTGTGCAGATACTTGCAGCACTGAAATACTGAAATCAATAATTACTATTATATAATTCTGGAGGATATGATAGCGATAGAATATTATATTATCATTAAATCAACAATGGAAAATCAAAGTATACACAAGAAATATTTTTAACAAGTAACATACCTTAGCAAAGCAGGCTTGGACATCAACAGCAGAGTTGGAATACTTGACAACCTCATGGACCAGCTTGACATCTTTGTCTAGTTCCAAGGCCTTGTGGACCCGATTGAAGGTCTCGTGTTGAAAGGTTACCAGCCAGTAGGAGAGCGGGACCTGGAACCAGACGCTGCACTGCTCTAGTTCTAGTTGATCACTATATTAACATGGGGGAAGGCAGCACCATAACTTGAGAAAAATCCACAAATTTAAGGTTCATGAAACTTTTGCATATTTTCATTCATTTTCCCAAATCACAAAAATTGCATGCTATAAAATCAAGGAACAACAACTAAAACGACACTGAATTTTTACAAAAAAACTGTTTCTAGCATTGAGCAATATTTTTTTCTTCTACCCACTGGCTAATCAAGAAAAAATGTCGCAGTCAGATACATGCACTTCTCCTAATTTTCGGTGCTTTTGACCAAACAATTTTTTGGGGAAATAACAAAAGCTTTTAAGATTTACAAAAAATAAAAAAATACTGAAAGCACATTCATATTTTGCTTTTACACCACCAACTTTTACTCACTTTCCGGCAACATGCTTCTTGAGGATCATCACCAGGTTTTTAACAGACATGTAGAGGGCCAGACCAGCCTTGCTTGCTTCAGCGATGTTCTGTGGGAAGCGTCTGTACCGGGCCTGGTACTGGTTCAGCCTCTTTAGAATGACCTCTTGCAGGTACTTGGACACCTGCCGATCAATCTCTATGGTTACCGTTGCAAAAAAATCTACATGGAACCTGAGAGATGATATAATCATAGAGATCAATTTCTTATCAAGATGATGGAGTAATCAAATTCTCGAAATAACTGTTCAAGAATACCTTTATCTTAATTATGTACCTGCAAAGAAAATCATATTTCAAATTTTCTCATTCTTGAAGCTGATTTGACAAAACCTTTGGCAAAGGACCAAAGAAGAGGGAAATATTGCTGTCGCTACCCGATGCTCCGCAAGAAGCAGAAGCAACTAAACCTATGTAGGTGTAAGTAAGAAGCCAATTGACAGACTTGATAGCAAAAAATAAGTTTCAATGAAATGGGATAACTGGTCTAATATTGGTCTCCTTGCAGCAAACGACACATATAAAGGATTTCTACTTTCCCATACCATCTCTTGTGCCAGATTTTTTTTGTTAATTGCATTTTATGTATTTACATTTTTTTTTTTTTTAATGTAATCAGAAATAATTCTGAAGTTAAATTTGAACTCTGATTTGAACAGCCATTACAAGCAGACTAATTCCAGAGTTTCTCTGAACCACGTGTGGGTCTTACCTGGAAAAGAAGTTCTTGTAATCCTTCTGGATCTTACAGTAGTTGGTGAATCTCGACAGGACCTCTGCAAATCTTGCCAACAGGTCAACAAGCTCTCCAGGTTTCTGTGGGAACAAAACATTTTCTACGTAAGAATAATCTTGGGCTAGTTGATCCTGCTTGTCCAACACATGCTTCAGCAATAATAGCTTCAAAGTAAATGTCCTACACTGACTAAATACTTAACTTTAACTCTGGACCTAATGCTATACCTAGCCCTAATCATAGCCCGAACTACAGACCTTATCTAGGACCAAATTGTAAACTTAACCCTAACCCTAAATCTTTGATAGAATGAAAGCAGGAGCAATTGTTGCAGCATCATACTGGAACACTTATTGATACTAGTTTAAAAACAAATCCACTGGAATACAAAACCCATACATAAAAATGAAGAAATCTAATAACAGAGGAAGGGGTTTGTTATGACTCCTATGGAACGATTCTCCCAGAGGAGATAAAGGGGATTACACCAAAAGTAAATGATAATTATATTTTGAGATATTTTTCTTTTTTTCTCTCTAAAATAACAATATGTGGTACTTATAATACAGCGCTTGCACGAAAACAGTCAAAGTGTCGTACCACAAGATTAACACTTCTACAGAAAATACGTCACACAATCAGTCACAGTTCAAACTTAAATTACAGAGCATACCTAACATATTGGCAAATATAATGGGATATGGCAGCCAAAGTTTACAAAGAGGATTATGCTGTCACTTCTAAAACCTCAGGAATAAATTTATTGGCCTTATTTTTGGTGATCCCTATTTTTGAGAAAATAGAGCAAATAGACAAATCAATGTGCCCCTCAAACCCCCCCCCCAAAAAAAAATCTGTTTTCTTCAGAACCCTGTGGAAATTTCAAACTCATTCTAGAATCTCGTGCCTGAACGCAGCTATGCCTGCATTCAGGAAAGGATACCAGTTAGTTTCACTCAAAGAGAAAAATGGCATCCCTGATTCATGCCCTTACCAATGATCCCTCTGGTAGAGGAATTGCATCAAGGTCAGTGAGAATGTGTTTCCTGGTGTCGTTCCGTACCACCGACTCAAGAAGCTTCATCACCAGGCGGTGGACTGGAGTGTTGTGGTCCCTCCAGATACGCATCGACAGAAGGTTCTGAAGCAACTGCAATCTGTGAAAAATTGGAGCATATGGCTTGAAAAATTTCATTTGCAATGTTCACTACACTGATTAAATCATCACTGAATGGTAGACAGAGATGCTGTGGTCCCATCAAATACAATAACAGGTACTGAAGCAACTACAATTTGTGAGAAAAAAAAAATGGCAGCATAGTGTTTCATATCAAATCAATATGATTTTGTTAAATGCTATTTTGTTCCAGAGTGCTGAATCTAAAATGATTATGGGTACTAAAATTCCAGTAACTTCCATTTAATTTTTTCAAAATGTTGCTTTTAGATTGCAGACTGCAGTGAAAAGAAGATTCTTTATTCTTGAGTAAGGCTCTGACCACTGATTTACAAATTTACAGTTAAGTCCTTTGGGTAAGGCTTGAATCCACAAATTTCCCCATTCCAAACCCACAGTTATATCACTTAATTCTTGATATTCAAATCAAAACAAACAAATAAACATAAACAATGTATGGACTTCCTTTTGACAAGAAAAAGAAGAGAATAGCTGAATATTCTTACTTGCAATTCTTGTTGGCATTGTCAAGTCCAATGAGATTGGTGGGTGGGAAGAAAGGTTCACAGTCTGGTAAACTTGCCAAACACTCATAGATGTAACTACTGATTGAGTTCTCCACAATAGCAGTCTGTATGTATGTCAGAAGACAAAAGCAATAGTTATTTCTTCCATCCCACACCATGGAAACTATATAGGAGTTGGTTGGAAATACTCAACTGGGCTGAGCTATTCATCCTGTTATTACCAATCAGTTAGTTTTTTTGGGTTTTTTTCACACAAGTGAATTCTGTCATGTCATGCATATCTATTGAATAGCACTCCAAGAATGCCCCTCGTATTTGTGTTCAATAAAACAACATGTATAACTCAACAACAGCGCACATATAGTTTTGAAAAATAGCAGTACATATTTTCCATGTGGGATGGAATGAATAATTATTGCTTTATTGTTATGTGTCCTTTGTGTGGTGTAATTTTTTACATCTTATTTATGACTTTTATTTTACCCTGTCATACAATGTATTTTTTTTTATCATGGATGCAAATAAAAGGCAACATAGGCCAATCAATCAATCAATCAATCAATCAATCAATTAATCATGCACATGACAACATAGATAACAACAACGTCACAATGAATATGCACTTACAATTAGGAATTGACAAAGAAGAGGTTAAATATTTCACACCTTTCATGCTATGGGTGGCAAAGCTTGTCTTGGGATTTGAGTTTTGAACAATGTCAGAAGCCAAAATGACTGTTTCTTTTCCTGAAAATGCTTACACTGTTGTTGTGAAGTTTATTCCCACATAAAGCTACTTTACGTCCACTTCAACCATGAAAAGGTAATGAAAGTCAAAAAAGTTTAAAACCATTAGGCAGAGAGATAGCCCACATTTTGATGCTCCTCTGGATAACAGTCAAAACTTTTTCATCTACATCATCACATACATCTGTATTAAAAAAGCATCATCATGCCATGCATACAATGTGATATTCTTCAATTTATGTATGACAGCATAATCTGCTGAAGTCCCACTACATGAGAAGCAAACTAGCAAACATCTTAACCATTTTTTGTATCATGTGATAAGAGCTAGCCAATCAAGGGTGAGCATGAGACATTGAAATAACATGCAAAGTGGGAAATAATGTTTAAAAATCAAAATGAAAATAATAGAAATTCAACTAGAGATCAAAATTGTTCATATTTAGATAAGCTATTAAAATAAACTTTCAGAGGAAAACAAACATGGTTTGCATGCCAAGAAAAATTGGTATGTATATGTTGCTAAAATACAACAAAACTACCAGTAATATCAAGTAAACAATACAACAGAATCTACAGTTACCAGTTTGTTCCAAGCACTGCAAATTGAAATGATTGTAAGAAATAAAACAAAATATTAATCACATTACTTTCCTTTCATCAATTACATCACTTTCACATTTAAAAGGATATCACCTCATAACATTTTTTGATAAAACACTTTACAATGCTTTGGCTCTACAATGTCCCATTCATAATGTTGAGCATTTCTAGAATCATCTTATAGTGTACCAAACAACCTGGAAAGATAAAATTATGTACAACTAGTACTTATCAAATACCCCCACCCCCCCAAAAAAGACTTAACACAGCATTGTAAGGGTTAAAGGGGCCAGAAATTGAGAAATCATTGGGAAAAGCAGGGTGATCTCGGATGAGAGAGGGGGTATAATCTATTCTAAATAGAGGGGGGATAATCTATTCTAAATAACTGTGATTTATTGGCCTGTCATGCCAGAGTTTCAAATTTTGCATAATGAAAAAGCAATCAAACAGCGTGTCATATGGAAAAACAATCATGTGTCCAGCTCTCTGGGAGAGCCTGAGGGATGTTACATAATCCGCGGTGACGTGTTGGGGGAAAGGCAATGAAGAGCAATGGCTAGACTAACCAACCAGAAGTAAAATATGTTTTGTATTTTGAAATGTTGGAGCATTATACAAGACGTTTCTTCGAGTGAACATGATAAGACTGGTTAAGAGTCCAAGGACTTAAGATTGTTGAGAAATGTGAGAACCCGAAGTATGTGACTAGACTGAGTTCGGTCACTGAACTTCGTGCTATCCAAACTTTTATCGCATTTATATGATGGGCTCGCAAAACGGACAGGTTATAATGTACAAGTAATCAAGCCTTTTGCAAATTCATTTTCCCCATGATTTTCCAGTTTCTGGCCCCTGTAACAATTAAGGAGTTTGAAGAATATGAAGTATAACAAAAGGATAAAGTGCGTAAAATCCAATAGCAGATAGCAGTTCAATATGGTAAAGAGTGTAATTTGTGTGCACATATGCGTACGTCGATGAGCCTACCTGCTAGTCACTTTTTTGTCGATTGCGAGTATGAACTGGCAATATATTTGCACAGAAGTTACACTTGAAGTTTCTTCTTTGAATATTACAGTTTCATAGGCTCAAGCTTACCTCAAAGCGAAGCCACTCTGGTCTCTTCTCAAAGAGCGTTGCAACTCCCTTGGGGTCACTGCCGTAGATGGTGACTGCCGATTCTGCCATCATCTCTGCATGGATCTTATACAGCGCCTCCCTGACGAACCGATCATTGACCATCCCACCAAGTTTACTACTGCCCATCAGCTGAGGTACAAAGTTGTCCCCGTGATCGAACTCTGAATCCCGCTGCAGTCGAAAGGTGGACCTCGTTGGCGACCTCCTTGTGATCGCATCCTTGGGAGGATCTGTTTTCTCCAAGTGAGTGCCAATTTGGGGATTGTGATTGGAGTGGCTGTCGTTGTCAGGAGTTGAAGAGTACGAGGAAGACACAGAGTCGGGCTCATCAAACCCACTCTCCACAGAGGAAGGCTGCATGATGAGGTCTGGGGGCGCCATCTCAATTTCTTTTAATTTACGAGTGAATTCCAGCTGGAAGTCCAGTAATGCTGACAGATACCTAAATATGAAAATTAAAACACAATACACTAGGGGAGTGTTTCATGAAGAGTCTTGTGGGTGATTTTCACTGAATAATTTGCTCTCAGCCACTCAGATGCGAGAATTTTCAGAAGCTTATAACAGCTGTCAGTGAAAATTACTGACAAAACTCTTCGTGAAACACTCCCTTGATTTCTGAAAGTAGGAAAGTTTGGAATCTTTCTGTCAAGACAGCATACAACTACAACCAATTAAAGAGATGGGTTCAGCCACTGATGGGGGGGGGGCACTATGAAGAAAGATGGGGCAATTAGTCTTACAAGATAAATAGAATGCATATTAACAAACTTTGGCCTCTTACTCTTCTCTCTCTCTCTCTCTCTCTTTATTTTCCCCAGCCCCCCCCCCCCCCTTTAAGTCTCTGAGGCAGTGTGATGGTTCATCACTGATTATGAAGAAAAACCAGGGGGGTGTTTCATAAAGCTGTTTGTAAAGTTATGCATGACTTTACGAATGACTTGAAAATGAAGTGCCAAATGGGATGCAAGAAATTTTTCCTGACGTTTTAAAAAAGTGTGACTGCATTTCCCATAATCTCAATTAAATTGTGGCAAAAAATATACTTTGCCATGAACTTATTTGTAAACAAAAGTAATGTTAATCTGCATCTGCATATTTCAGCTTTAGCTGATGCGATTTATACTGATTGAGAATCCCATTTGGCTTACAATATTCAAGTTGTTCATACAGCCATCGTAACTTTACAAACAGCTTTATGAAAACCCCCCAGCTCTCCCTGAAATGAAAACCAGTGACATGCGTATTCTATCTGGCACTCACGGTAAAGGGAATGTTTTATGTACGAGCATACCTCATTCCTTTTTATCCATGACTCAATCTTTCAGGTACATATCTTATATCTCACTGGCTATATCTCTCTTTCTTGCGTGGAATTAGAAAATAAGCTAACATTGAACTTCTAAACTATGAAAGACTGCTTTAGTTCGTGGCTTACATGATGTTTTGTGATAGTTTGCTGATCCCATTCTGTACTGCAAACTGATTGAGGACGTGGTGGCTCAGCGTACTCAGCCTTCCATCCCATGGGGTGTCCTTAGTCTGTATGAGAGAAATAGAGACAAAGAGAGAAAGAGACAGAAAGAAAAAGGGAGAGAGAGAGAGAAAAAAAGGGAGAGAGAGAAAGAGAGGGAGAGAGAAAGAAAAATAGAGATAAAAACAGAAAGACAGGATGCAAAAAGGGCCAAGAGAGAGAGAGAGAGAGAGAGGGAGGGAGGGTGAGAAAAAGAAAGAGAAAGGGGAAAGAGGGGAGACAGAGACAGGAAAATCAGAGAAAGATAGACTTTTTGTAAATATATCATAAAAATTATTCTTACAAAAATATGACTCTTTAACTTAACAATTTATAATCTTTCATTCAATAAAAGTTGTAGCCTGGTACAAATGCCAACCAATAGAGCCATAATATTTCTTTCTCTTAGTATGCACCTCATTAGGGATTGCCAGATGGATTTGATGAGAGGGCCTGAACATCACCTAGAATTAAATATTTTGTACACAAAAATATGCTCAAACTATGGCATGAACATAATTTGCCAGGGCCTGGAATTCAGGCTTTTGCCTGAAAATTGGCATCCCTGATCTCATGTACTCACCCTAATGTGTTTTCCAGCGTCATGTTTCTGAGCAGCCGTTACAAGCTGATGGTAATAGGACAGAGCTCTCTCATCTCTCTCAGCATGATTCTCTGACTGTAACAAGATATAAAAACACAGCTTGTAATAATATGGGAACTTTGATTGATGCAAGCTATCTCACAGTCTTTACATCATGAAAACACTTGATATTACTTAATCTGATCCTTCACCTTCTTCCGGTACCAGTTTTCTGTGCTATATCTAGGAAGAAAGATGTTACATATTTGTATCATGTATCATGAATGTTTTTCATAATTACATTTGTAAGAAAGTAAACCATCAAAAGTTTGAGGAAAAGCAGAAATATTAAGGGTAAGAAAAATCATGAATTTTCAAAATTTTGTCCAATCACATACAAATCAGCAACTCTCTGATTTCCTCTTGTTTTTGTACCAAAATCTAATGAATTTCAACTTTTTCTCCACAGAATTTCTCTCATTACACTTTTCATCAAACTGCTGATTTTGGACTGATTCAAATCAATACAACTGCCGTATTTATAAACCTGAGCCTCATCTTTTCAGCACTTACAGATGTGAGTTGTTCTAAGATCAGTATGAACAACCCATTCCAAAACTTTGCTCAGCAGTATAAAAAGAAATAGATACTTTTGATTTCATCTTCATGTCATGATCTTTGACCTCACCTTCATTCTGACATATTGCATCTTGAGGTGCAGCTTGCCGGTCACCTGGGAACTCATGACCTTTGCATGACCCCTCTGAAGGCGATACCAGTCCTCGGTGACGGTGGCCGCCTCGATCTTGTCCAGTGCAATGGTGACCTGACCCAGGAAGTCGTCTGTGCATTTGTTGATGCCATGCTTCATGTGACGAAAGATGCTATTGTAGGCAGGCAAAATGGTACAATAAACTATCTATTTTACAAGACAGACATTAAAACACACATAACTATGAGTATTGTAGCCATTGAAGCTTTAACAAAAACAGCAAATTGAGTAGAATTTCACATGGGCTGCAACACACTTATTGGGTCCAGACTAATTTTACAGCAACACATCACTAAGGGCCCCTAAAAAGGTACATGTAAGGTGAAAAGATGGAATTGGAAAAGACTCCATTCTTTTGTAGCTTAGTGGCCTATTATTCAGGGCAGCCCTTGTCAAGCCTTTTTCAAGTAAAACAACTTTACAGAAATCATTGACAAGATCTGCAAAAAACCCTGCTCTACTGAATACTGATTTTAATTTCATTATCAAAGTGTGTAAACTAGCTTCTAGCATTTCTAACCATGCTTTTTTAAAGGGATCTAAGCTTTCATAAACTCACTTTTTGATGCCGGCGATCTTGTGATCTGCCTCAAGACTTTTGCAAGCATCCCAGAGACTTGTCTCTTCATCCAGGTCCCACATTGTAATGATCAATTCACCATCTAATCTGTTCAGCTCACTAGATATCATAAAAAAATTGTATATATTTACATATAATACATATTCAATGTGGTTTTTTTTTTTTAATTCAATTTATTTCAAATGCATAATATCAAGACTGGTCAAACATATTCATGGCAATGAAAAAAATTCACGGAATAACGTAACAGAATACATGGATCTGTGAAAACTCGGCACTTTGGATAACTCGGCCCCAAACCCAAACCTAACCCTAACCCTAATCTTAACCCTATCTCTTACCCTAACCTCAACCCCAACCCTAACCTTGTGATTTTGGGCGGGGCCCAGTTGTCCAAAGTGCTAAGTTGTCTGGCACCTGAATAGGTTATACATAAAAAACATTACATACATTGAAAAACCTAAATATTATGTGAATGAGGACAGCTGAGAACAAATAAAAAGCTGCTCCAAAAGGAAGATATATGTTTCATCCCCTTAATCTATCACCGCAAAATACTATCATATTACATAGATCGAGACCACCTAAACTGAATTACACACAGTGTTAGCTTTTTGATATAGTATACAGATTCATTATAAATGTAGAGCAATATATATTAAACAGTATATTATTCTTCCTCATGGCACCTTACACTAATTCATTTTTTATATCATCATAGAAAACTTTCCAAGAAAATGAATACACCAAAGAATGAATGCATTTTCAACAACAACAACAAATTGTCACATAGGTCACCTGCAAATCAATAAATTTAAGAAATCAATTAAAGTACAGATTTGCTGGAATATTTTCTCTTTTTATGGATAGAAAACAGACATACAAGAATAGAATATGGAATTCTGAGGAAAATAGCACACGAAAAAAGAAATTTAGGAACTAAATGGAAATACTGACATGTCAAAGGTCTCATTCCAGACAGGATGCAGGGTGGCGGACTTGCAGGATGTTCTATAGAGGGAGTCTGCCTCCAGAGAGTTATTATGGGTAAGGTTTGGTGAGACGCTGAACGAGTCCGACCCCTTACGTCTCCTGTTCTCAGGCACAGCCAGGTGGACATGTAAATCCTGCTGAATGCTCTGCTGTTTGCCACCACCTGCAAAAGATAAGTTGTGACATACTTAAAAGAAATGTGCAATTTTTTTCTAATGGCTTAACCTTTTTTGTACCAACTAATGTGACACCAAACAGCCCTTTGGGTAAATATATGTTTTATTGCCTATTTTTCACCACAGTGCTATAGGAAGTATGTGCTGCTGAATGGGTAATCACACATTTGGTCCTGCAACATTGCTTAAGGCTTCATTTTGTCAACAAGGTTATTAAAGGTAGCGGTTACACTTGACTTTAAGGTTGGGCTTCGCTAAGGTCATGGCTATGAATAGTGCATCCAGAACTTCCAGATTATGAGACCACTGCTATACCAATGAGCCATCTTTCACCAAGCCAAGGTTCTCACTACTGGGTTTGAACCTGGGACTTAAATTCATTTTTAATGAAACCACTGTTCTACCACTCAGCCTTCATGTACCAAGAACCAGACTTGCTTTAAAGACTTGGGTTTTGAACCCACGACCCCTGGCATGAGACCACTGCAGTAACACACTGAACTGCCATTACTTACTGAGACCAAGGTGCTCTAGGGACTTTCTACGTCTGTCCTTGCGGTTGAAGCTCCTGTTCCTCTGGATGTTCCTATTGAGACTGACATGATGCGAGGCTTCCGGTAGTGAGGTCTGCGGCGAGAGGAATTTGCTGCTGCTGTTTGCTGAGGAATGCGGGAGAGTGTTGGAGTGCTGCAAGGAATGGGCCTGAGAGCCGAGGAGCTGATCAAAGCTGTCACTGCGGGCATGGTCCTTGTTGTGGGAATGGTGAGAGTTGGAGCGTTGCTGGGAAGGGCTGCTGCTGGAGGACTTATTGCAATGGGTCAGGATACAATAGGGATCACTCATACCTGGCAAGGAAGATAAATTGAAAGCAAATCGAGATATCAATAAACACAGCACAGTCAAACACTCCAGTGCAACCTTCTTCATATATCAGCAAGTGTATAAAGACCTCATATCTGATTCCCTTGAGAAGTGCTTCTAAATGATATCTATATTTTTAGGAGAAAACCTGGAGAGCAAGAATATGTACCCATAAAGATTGCTTTTCTTGCATTCCACAAGCTATTGCAGTCATATCAAAGTTCACTGGACCTGAATTACAGAGACCACCTCTCTTAAAGACTGTCTTTCTGAATTTCCCCATAGAAGCTTTAAGGCTTGTTCACATATAAACCAGCAAACCTCCACGGTACACCCAGTAGTTTTGTTAACGCCTAAATGAATGGTATATGAGGTGGGAAAAAATGCTGAGGAAAGAGCATCTTTTTTGGTCTCCTGGTAGCAAGAACTATGGACCAATCAAATTCCTATAAAGTTAGCACAAAATATGACATCACAATTTTGTCTGCTCAACTTCGGACAAAACTCTCTTGAGCATGAAATAATTTTGATACATTGATGTTCATATCATAAGTGGCATGGTAAAACTAGATGAATCCTCGACCGTGCCTCTGTGCCTCCGCCTTTGCCAGATCAGAAATATATCAATTTTAATTATGGGAAATGTATTAGTATACATTTACAGTACGAAACTGAAAAAATTGTTTTATTTAAATGACATTGTGTTAGCCACATCTGAAGTTGATCTGTCAAATGGTTCTTAAGTTATCACAAGAACAAGCAGTTTTCACATACACATGACATCTATGACCTTATGACATCCAAATCTAATAAGATCATTGTCCCTCCCATATGCATACATGGACCAAGTTTGAAGTTGATCTGTCATATGGTTCTTAAGTTATCGCAAAAACGAACCATTTTCATGCATGATTTCTGCGACCTTTGACCTTCTGACCCCAAAATCTAATCAGATCATTGTCCCTGCCATATGCATATAAGAGCCAAGTTTGAAGTTGATCTGTCAAATGGTTCTTAAGTTATCTCAAGAACGAAAACGGGACGAACGTACAAGTACGGACGGACGGATGGATGGACAGACAGACAACCCAAAAACAATGCCTCCGGCACCCACCTTCGGTGGGCGGACGCATAAAAATACAAAAGCAATGTGGGGGTTTCCCCTGGGGGTTTGCCGCTGGATATCCCAATGAACCTTTACAGAAAGTCAAAAGGTTTGTTCAGATATGCAATAGTAAACCGCACCGAAATAACCAAGGCAGTATTTTGGGTAGCTATTGAATGACACATGGTTATGAGTAACATATACATGACATGCTACATGTATGCATACTCACTTTTGTGTTATAAAGCAAGATACAGAATGTACAGTATGCTTGAAAAACCCTTAGGGGTCTTTTAATGTTTAGTCTTTAAAGCAGTTTAATGCTGCATGTGAGCAAGCCTTAAATGTACCATGTCTTGGGGAAGACTGGAATGGACAATACACCCATAATAATCATAATAATAATAATATGCAAAACAATACCTAAGATAAAAAAGGACAAAAAGATACGGCTTTAACCCATTCGTGACAGAGGTCCACATTTTGTGGTTTGGCCTAATATCTTTTGATGCAAAGCCCTAAAAATCATACCAAATACACGAGCAGAAAGAGCAAAAAATTCTACACAAACTGTGCCCATTTTGGTTGTGTCAATATTCGTTGTTTGATTCTGAATTTTTTTTCAAGGATAATAAGCATTAAAATCCTTAAATTGGCAATATGATACAAAGTTTAAAACCACCATTTTCCCCCTGCAAATTGGCAACTTTTTGACTTATCAGAATTTCTGTCAATTTATATTCATTTCAGATACATGACATTTTATAAGAAAAATGTAACAATAAAATAAAAATGTTGGTGTTGCCAATTTGAAGAATAAAAGCTGATCAAATTAGGCTTTAAAATAATTCCTGTCACGAATGGGTTAATATGTCAATCATTTTCATGGATAAATCCTCCTCAGACTTAAAGGAGAATGAAACACTGGGGAAAAAATCA
Source organism: Echinometra lucunter (assembly GCA_029962745.1). Lineage (NCBI taxonomy): Eukaryota > Metazoa > Echinodermata > Echinoidea > Camarodonta > Echinometridae > Echinometra > Echinometra lucunter. The sequence goes on along the minus strand of CM057154.1, from coordinate 27,031,541 downwards.
GTTTTTAATGAAAAGCAGGGAAAGAGAGATGGAATTTCAAAAAGTTCCATTAAAAATGGTTATGAAAAGTCTCAATTTACTTTCTATGGTGATCCTCAAATTGACAATGTTGCTTCAAAATGGCAGGTCTAGAAGGACAACTCTCAATATGTTTTGTACACAAAATTTCATACTTTCTCCATTATCTCTAAAGATGTGCTGCTTGTATCTTTGTGAACTCAACATATACTGTGTCAAATAAATTTTCCCATAATGGAGACAACTGCACCTGCAGAGATAATAGAGAAATATGAAATTCTGTGTACAAAACATATTGAGAGTTGTCCTTCTAAACTTGCCAATTCGAAGCCACATTGCCAATTTGAGGATCATCATAGAAAGTACCGGTAAATCAGAACTTTTTAAACTTTCATAACTTTCTCATTTCATTATTCATAACTGATTTTGATTGAACTTTTAAAAATTGGTTCTCTCTATCCTCTTTTCATTAAAACAGATTTTTTCCCCCAGGGTTTCATTCTCCTTTAAATGCATTATACTATCTCCTTTCATTTTCTCTCTGTAATTCAATGTTGAAATGTTGACATTCTGACAAGGACGGCAAACACAAAAAGTGCAGGTCACGTTTTGGTTAATGTCGGTAAACAATGCATGGAAAATACAGCTCAGCACACTCTCCTGCCACAGGCAGCTGGTTAGTGGACAACTTAAGATAAGGGAGCTACGTGCCGAAGACAGTAAATACAGGCATGACGCCCACGGTTACGTTTATTTTGAGGATACACGACGGAAAATTTCTTATCAATCTTCTCCACCCAAAATATTTGATCAAAGAAGATTTGTATATCTTGTACACTTTGAAATGTACATGTATGTAAACTATGATAGTGACAGGTGTGTGTTACTAAGCAACAAAATATAATTTTGTTTAGGTTGAATTCATGCAGAGAATCTTTTCATCTTATATTGTAGGACTATCAGTAACTTGTCACTCAAGATAGTTTAAAAATCCTATCACACACCCACAGAAAAAGAAAAGATTTTAGCATAAATATTCAAGGTTTTGATACCCTTTGTGCCCTCAGTGTGTCAATAGCAAGTCTATCAAGTTTCCTTGCTCAATCAGGCAACCAAAAAGCACCAATATTTATTTTAAAACTTCATGCATGTAAACTCTAAGAGTTAGAGTAAGCCCATAAACAGCTTCATGTGATTGCTACACAGTATTTTGAAAAAGAAAATGAAATTTAGAACAAACTTGCCAAATAATTACAGTCCATGTTTACCATATTCCACATTTCATCTATTGATCACCCACTCACATACACCTCTTCCCTCTACCATAAAATTCCAGTTCCGGAGCATAAATGGTACATTTGTTTATTGTACTGGGAGAGTTGTACTTGATTATTTAAAACCATCTGGTACTAGTGCTTCAATGTACATGTAATTTGATAGCATCTGGTACTTAATATCTGTTTGCCAGACAATATCAAAAAGTACACATAAGAAATCTCGATGGAATGTGTTTGATTTGGTAAATTAGTGCAAAGGCTGTGTTCAAGGGCAAAGACTCAAGTCCAAATTGATACACACAAAGAGTAATTAGCTAGATACCTTCTGTTACTTTAATAATTCTGATAATGTACATAAATTGGACCTTGTACATAGTAAGATGGTCAATTTCATAACGTGGTACAGCTACCTGTCATATATTAATACAGTTTAATGAGTAAGAGCAGGAGAAACAACTTCAGTCAGTAAACAAAGCGGTGGATAACCACCCCCCCCCCCAAAAAAAGAAAAATATATATATATATATATTGCAACAGAACAGTGCAATAAGAGCAGAGGGTGCTTAAAGATAATGTTTATTTCTACTTGTATATGATCATTCAAGGTGGCATTATTGCAACATACATAGCAATAGGCATAGGGGTCTAGACATAAATGTAGCTTCACTTCATAGAGGCTTCATAGGAGATTCAAATGAATTCAGTGAAACAGATTTGAAGCAATATGATAGTTATTTTGTGATTACTTTTTGCCACCCAAAAATTAATTTGAGACATGAACAAATATTAGGATAATGCGAGATCAAAACATGTTTCAATATTTGGATTGCAATTAGCTCCAGAATGAGGCTTATACATGTAGCTCATAACCATGAAGTTGAGTCAATTCTCCGTATCGCAATTACGATATTCAGCAGTAGAGGGCAATATTTCCCACACTCGGTGTAGACAAGGGCACTTCCGGTTTCCATACAAATATCATGGGTCAAGCCTTAACAAGTCCCATAAAAATTATAGCTTTTGAGCCGAGAAAATGCAAGCGGAAGATTCTGATGCTACCTACACAGATCTAATAAAATTATCAGGAGAGTTTATGAAACCTGAACAATACTTTCGTCAAATAAGGGATTTGTTAACCTGGCTGTACATTATCTACAGAAGCCGGAAGAAATCTTGTCAAATCGTCGGTACTGGATTTGTATCTGCACATGCGCTGACCTGCATGGTACGCTGGAAATGTTGCCCTCTACTGCTGAATCTCGCATTCACGACATGGAAAATTGTGAATGTTAGAAAATGCAACCATGAAAATATGAGCTAAGTTACAGGTAACTATTGCTTTTTTTTTCTTAAGAAATGTCTTTTACCGTACATGTACATTGTACCTTAATTACTCACCGGATTCTGCATGACTTTTCATGATGATATTTGGCAACGAATAGAATCAAACTGACAGTCCTAGAAGTGATTGCATTCAAAATAACGCTTTGGATATAAAATGAACCGATTACAAACCCAATGCATACTGGGACTGGGTAATTCTGTATACAGCTCAAAGGGAATGAAATAATTGAGTACCTAGTCAAGGGGTTACTAACTCACCATTAGGATCCATGCCCTTGATATCCTTTGCTTCCACCACGGTCACCCTCAGGAAGAAACGATCCGGCTGGGAGAGGGGAGAAATGACAAATTCTTATGTCACATCAACTACAAAAACCCCTTTTATACATCATTATGCAGTAAAAAACAAAATAACAAAACAAGAGCAAACTAAAAAACAGCAACATAAGACCAATTTAAATGTAAGTAAACTGATGACATATTTTTTTTAAAAAAAGAGAAAGCAATAGAGGCCTTTAATTGATCAATCCATGTTGAGGTATGTGTTACACTTTATCATTCTATTTAGCTGTGGCATTTTTTTTTTTTTTTTTTTTTTTTTTTTGGGGGGGGGGGGTTTGTTTGTTACGGTAATTCTTTTATTATTAACCATGTCATAGGTTAAATGGCATAATTGGGGTGATATTTAAAATTCACATTATCACTAAACCCATTATGGTGCCTCTGAATCTGACATGCATAAAGCACATATTGCAGTTGCAAAGAGAATAGGTTTTTGTTGTTGTTGTTTGTTAATTTTCTTTTCCAAAGTTCACTTTTCATTGTTCATAATAACAAAAATGTTACTCCATCAATTTAATACAATTAGTCTGGCCAATAATTGAAGAAGTATGCATTACTTGGATTTAAGAAGAATGCAGAGCAAAATATGGGAAAATTTTATCATAATGTCTTTATAGACTGCGAAAGCTAGCATCTACAGATATAGTCCACAGTTTACTTCCAAAAATGAATTATCTACTTCTCATTTTCATGAAGATATAAACATACAAATATATCAATACACAAATATAGACTTACTCTTCTGTTGACTTCCTCCTTCACTAGGGTACTGTGGGATGCATTGGGAACATGAAATATCTGTAAACAGACAAATGGGATAAGGAGAATTAAAAGAGACTAACAGAAATTGTCAAGACAAACTGCATGAGGCAATGCCATTACGTTCCTCTATTTCTCTCTCTTTCTCTCTCTCTCTTGCTCTCTCTCTCTCTTGCTCTCTCTTGCTCTCTCTCTCTCTCTTGCTCTCTCTTTCTCTTGCTCTCTCTTGCTCTCTCTTTCTTTCTCCCTCTCTCTCACTGTCTGAAAAAAAAAACTGAATAATTATAATACCCATTACCCAATAACATTGATAAATATCACTGTAAATAATAAATTCTTAGACAAAAGAGGAATGCAAGTGGCTAAGAGCATACAGTAATATTCAAAAGATAACCTGTTTAGTTTTCACATTCACTCTAATACAAGTTTCACATCTTAAAGCTGATTATATTAGGTTTCAGATGATTGATTCTGTTAGAAGTGAAAAGTAACAAATCTGTTTTCTGCAATATTTGTATATGGCCAAATTGGTCACGGTATAAAGTAAACTAAGCCATCACTACCATCCAGTTACATGTACATGCAACAATGAAGGTTGAATGGAGAAAGAGCTGGGTAGAAAATGCAGGTCAAATTCTTAACCATTGTTTTCAGCCAACTTTGTTAACAAAACCAGTCCACAGTATGACGAGCTATGCCTGTTTTTGTCATTCTGCTCAATCCTCTTTAAACCATGATGTTATTTCACCACAGAAAGGTGATTATGCTTACGTAAATGGTATAAATTGTCCTATTGTAGGAATGATAAAAGTACCACAAATTACTTTTGAATCAATACAAGGGTGTCAGTCAAGTGTATTTTACATAAATGTATGCAGATATGATTTTTATGTTTGGTTGTCCCAACGAAATTCAGATTCAATATCTATCTTTATAAAGTAGTTAACACTTGAACAAGCTCGGATCATAACACAGAGCAGATAATACAACCAATACCACCTTCAGCCCCTATTCACTGCCTCAAAATAGAACTAAAACTATCAAAGATTGAGATAGTGAAGAAATTTATTAAAATAACAGCAATTTAGAATTGTTAATAATTTTAACTGAAATTTTGTTTAAGATATCTACCCACCCTCTGCAGATGTCCAACGAGTTCCAGAGGGTTGAATTTCATACCGTCCACCTTCCCCAGCGGGTGGAGTAGTGTTTGTAGAACAGCTGAGTAGAATTCCTTGAATTCCATCTAAAAACAGAAACAGGAACCACAAAAAGCATCATGTAGATAATCAAAAATAGAGTGGTACATACAAAATGATTACCGGTAAATCAATTGATTCCATCTAAATATAGACCTCAACCTTGCCTTTCAAAGGGTTGCAAATGATTTCAATTGATAGCAATCCAAGCAGGTGAAGTACATGTATAAAGTGTAGAACTGATCATTAAGATGTTGGATTTTAACAAGATGATGAATATATAGATAGTACATAAGCAGCAGTTCTGCAAGGAAATATCTGTTTGGAGGCAGAAGGATGTTAAACTCATATACCCTTACAGAGATCGAATGTTCCTCTGGCTCTGAACAGACAACTACTTTTGAGTATACATAAAACAGCCAGTGGTTTACACTCTACCATCTATATTTAACTGACAACATCAAAACTCTGAGTATACATGAAATGGTCTTCCTTGAATTCCACAAAAAAAAGTATTAAAGCAGGATATTAAGGCCTTAGTCATATTTGACTGATAATGTTAACAATAAAAAAATGATAATGTATGTACAAATATAGAAAATGATCATGAAAGCCAAGTACATGCATGATTTCCTCTGAACATGGTCTATCGAGGAGCGAAATGACTACCGGTAGCTCACAGATATGATCGGTGAGGCCTACACGAAAAAAAAAAAAATCAATGGCTGAGCCAATGTGCACAGATTATAAAATGAGTGAGGGAGGGCTCATCAGTCAGGTTCCACCTAATGTAAAGACTTCCTATTCATTTTCAACAAGGACAGCACTTGACCAATCTGGTAACGATTTATGAGTGCAGTTACTGTTATGGTTAACTATTGAATGCAACTGAGGTCCTACAGTAGGCTTACTCTTCTATTCCTTTTACAAGTTTCACTTGCCTGGGCTGAACATAGCAAATCATATACCAGTAATACGATTTACAGAAAAACAACTCTGCAGCTTCAGTATCAATGTTGAACTTATTCCAGTATGATATCCACTGAACAACTGGAGCAAGACCAACTGAATAAAATACAAATAAACATGATGTATGTATTGTATACACTACCTATAATTTCGCTTTGCATGATGAGACATGTTTCAGCACCGACATCATCAAAGATATTAAACAAATACTTGTCTTGCATAGATAACACGTCAAAATCAGTTTATGAGATTGAATATCATGTTGAAGCAACTATAAAAGTCTTCAGACAATGCACCAAGAAAGGCCCAAATGAAGTCAAGAACTCTTGTCACAGCAAGACTGATGCTACACCGATCAAAAAATATTCGCCTGGATGGCATACATGTAGTCAATAAATGGTCGCTTTAGAGTCAGGCAGTGAGACTGTGATATTTGACTTGATATCTAAAATTGTACTAGGACATGTAATATTGAAAATATGCCATTCTAGAAAACCTGCAGAATAATAATGGAATGGCAACCTTGATAACAGCATTTTATATAACCATTATTATCTCCCAGCTGCACAATTTTTTCATAAAATATCAAAAATGACTTGATTTCTAAAATTTTGGGTAAGAGAGTGATTTATTTGGCAGCTAAAAGTGCCACCAGAAATGTGCCTTGTTTGAGGAAGATCATTTGAATATTAAAACATAAAACCAGCAAATCTTATCCTGCATTTTCTCTTTCTATGTTTGAAATTCTTTCTATTTTTACATCACTGATACCATCTCAATAATGCATTTTTTTTTTATCTTGTTAATTTTTTTCTTTCATGCACATCTACTGATGACTATACTGTACATCCTCTTCCTTTGCCTCCTTTTCCTCTTCTTCTCATTCTTTTCCTTCTTTTTTTTTCCCAACCTCTTCTCCTTCTCGTTCTTCTAATTCTCCTCATTCTTCTTTTTCTTCTTAATTCCTTTTGTTCATTCTTCTCTCTTTCTCTCTCTGTCTCTGACCATCTTGTCCCAGACCATCATCTTTTATCATCAATTACTTCAGCACATGGAAAAATTAAATAGCCTGTCTACTTGGATATGGAAAAGGGGAATGAAATGTAGTTTAATCACATCAACAATCTAGCTCCAGAATATCCCTTCTATCACCCCATTCTTCAGGTCGTCTGGGTTCACGTTCATCAAATAATGCCAGGCTTAAAGAAATATGTACGAAAAGAAATTGGGGGATAAAGCATATGCATCAGCAGCTCCTTCTTTGTGGAATAAGTTACCTCTTTCCCTCCAAACAATTAACTCCCTTCTCACTTTCAAAACTAGGCTTAAAACTTATCTAATGCTTAATGTTAAATTTCTTTGTGAGCTTTTCTTTAACTCAGCTTTCATTTTTTTATTTTGTGTAATTGAAATTATCTTGTATGTGTCTTGAGCATTTCTAGAGATGGATATGTTGCGCTTTATAAATATTGCCATTATTATTACTATTATCTAGCAATTATTGATAAATCAATGCAAAACAGGTTGAAAATGAAACAACATCAATACTAAAATAGTAATGTTAAGTATCATTTAAAGAACACCATGTTCTTGTTTTCTTTTGGCAATTTTATCTATTTCAGAAATCTAAAATGAAACCGATTTCTTGTAAAAAGTAAACAGTAATCAATGTATTTCAAGAAGAGAATAATAAAAAAAAAGTCACCAAAATGATTAATTTCACACTTATTCCAGAGAATTAGAGTTTGTGGCATTCTCTTCTTCCAGTTTCACTTCATCCCTTTCACTCAAAACTGACAAAGGAATAAATGATGTATCAACAAACATGAATTAAACCTTTGTAAAAGAATCATTCACTGTAGATATACATCCTGTATCTATTTCAGAAATTTAAAATGAAACCGATTTCTTGTAAAAAGTAAACAGTAATCAATGTACTTCAAGAAGAGAATAATAAAAAAAGTCACAAAAATGATTAATTTCACACACATTCCAGAGAATTAGAGTTTGTGGCATTATTTTCTTCCAGTTTCACTTCATCCCTTTCAATCAAAACTGACAAAGGAAAAAATGATGTATCAACAAACATGAATTAAACTTTTGTAAAAGAATCATTCACTGTAGATATACATCCTGTACCTTACAGGTGGCATAAACCACCAGATCAACTTTCACTATGGGATTTATTTTTCATAATCATGCTTATTATGTTGAAATGAAACAAACATTTTCGAAGAAGTACATCACTTCCATTCTCACATAATGAGAACGAGCTTTAGTGGTATAGAATGAAAGAAAGAGAAACCATCATAGCATGTCAAGGTTATGTGATCAGTATTTCAAAAGGTATTATACTTTGCGATCTTCACATCTAACCTTGGTGGTTCGCAAAATGTCTTGCTCCACTGGCTTGAACTGAATTATAGAACTTACAACACAAATAATCTCATTCTTTTCCCTAAAAAAATGCTACATGGTGTGATTTGAATCACTCTTGGTTGTAACATAAGTTGTTCCACTGGCACTTGATGAGATACAGAGCTTGCATGTACAGCAGATAATCTCCGATAATTTACCCCTCCCCCCCCCCAAAAAAAAAACAACAACATTATGGTGCAATTCCAATCATTGCTATTTCACTAATGAACATTAAAATATTCATTTTGCCCAATTAAAATGTGACATTCTGATCACATTTCAACAATATATTCCAGAATATGACTAATTGCGGTGTCCATATGTATGACCATTTATAGACTGAAAGCAAGAAAAGAGCTAATTCCATAAATCCCTGATCTAAATAATTACCTTTGTCCAGTAATACCACAAAATTACTCAGTTGGAAGATTCTCTTCCTTGTCATAAGCCTTTGCAAGATAAACCCTACCCAATCTGTCCCATACAAGGAAATGCAATTATCTCGCTCACAGGTCACTGATTTTTGTGATATGTCTCAATCACACTCTTATATAACCCTTGATCACTGGATTTCTAGCCCAAACACAAGTGTGCACCATCTCCACTCCTTAGGAAGCATTTTGACTATTTTGCACCTGAGCCTAGTGGCAATGTAGCTTAATGTCTTGCCAAAAGAAATTAAGTGCTGCAGCAGGATTTGTACCAGAACTATACAATCCACATCAGGTGACATATCCACTATACCATTACACCTCTAACTATCAAGATTTACTGCATTTCATGTGATGAGCACTACAATGTTTCAGTTATGTGAACAAATCACCCAAAATAGCAAAAGTCTCACTTTAAGGAAAAGGCCTTAAATGATTTAAAGGTGATGAACGATATAAACTGAAAAAATTCCTGCCCAAAATGCTATGGTGACCTTTTCTTCATGAAAAACCGAATTATCCGATGAAAACTGAAGCTGGGGTCTCTGGAAAATGTGTGTTATACTGAAAACAATTCGTGCTCAACTGGCAGAGATTCCAACACTTCCCTTTTCAGAAAGATCTCCCGCTTTGAGTCCATTTTCACAAAATCCCCCGCTCTCCTGCTTGAGTTTGAATTTCTCCTGTCCTAGCTGTGTTTCTCCTGTTTTCTCCCGCCCAACCACCTTTTTTGAAAAAAATTAATCTGAATCAATGGATTTTATCTCATTTAGTGTTGTCATATGTTAAAAAATGAGCCTAAGATAGCATCAGAGAGCTTCTATAACCAAGGAATTTCGTGCTTTGCGCTGGTAATGTGGGCTACGCGCTTATTGAGTCAGTGTCTCCCTTTTGCTAGGGGGTCTCGGCGGGAGAATCTCCCGCTTAAAAGATGCTTGGGGTTGGAGTCTCTGAACTGGTTAAGAGCATTACAAAACAAAAGAAAGTATATGCCTATCTACTTCATGCGTTAAAATTTTACAATACATCAGTTTGATTCATGTACTTGAACAAATAAACCAAAAATTAGCTTGTCTGATATTTTAAAAAAAAAATATACCTAAAAATAAATATTACATACAAGAAATGGACGGCAAAGATAATAATGCCTCTATTGTTCATACAATAATTAAATAGAACATTACAAAAGAAGGAAAACAAGGAAACACTTCTAATTTTCAAAGGATTTACCTCTTCATCTGGTGTTATTGGCAGTACTGTTTCTACCTCTCCCTGTATGTGCAAACACACAAGATAATCCAGTTCAGTTTGAGTGGCAAGAATGACTGCATAGTTAAAGGCACGTTCACATATGTGACAGTAAACCACATTTCAAAAATACTGGGTTTTTTTTCTTTTTTCTTGCACAGCATGAACACCAAGTGGGGATGACTGCTGCAACACAAGACCAGTGCAAATTCTTTACCTTTGAGTATTTGTGTGTGTGTGTTATAAGACACAAAAATGTGAAGCAAGGCATGCTCACCTTTTTTTAAAAAGCAGTTTACTGCTGCATAAATGTGAAAAAGCTTCAAGAATACAAAAGGGCAAGTACAAGCTACTTTGTCCTATATATTTCCAAGCATTTCAGATTTAGGTACATCTGATTGTTGTATTAATTTGTTGACTACTGAATAATTATATTTCTATAGGAAAGGTAGTAGTCCACATTTGCACAATGTTGTTTCAGAATTTAAAGAGAAATAAGCCAATTTCAATTTTAAATGACAGATATTTATATGTAAAACTATCATGTTATCGAATTCACAACAATATTCCAAAGAATAAGTGAAAAATGAATGGGTTTTACTCTTAAAGTGTCAGGAAGATGCCTTTACAAAATAAAGAAAATAAAAAGAAAGTTTGTGTTGAATATTTCCTTCTCAATCCTAAACGGGAATGTGCTGGGATCTAAAACTTTACAAGTGTTTTTCTGTGGCTTAAAGCAATCTAAAGTAAACCTTTTGTGCAGATTGGGTACCACTAGCAAATGTGGGCTACTACCTTTAATACAGCTAGCCACCCAGTTCCAGTGGCCAATGAATTAGGTTGTTGGCCCTACGATACAGTCCCCAGTTTTCCGTTTTCTAAAATGCAAATTCCGTGCTCTTCGGTGTTCTAAACTTCAAATTCCGTGTTCTTTGGTGACATGTACAAAACATATGATAGAGTAATCGTAAATAGTGAAAATCTTTAGAAAAACGTAAGTTTTCATTATATACATGCAGTGCAGTAGGCAGATAAAGCTAAACACTGCGAACAGGTTTGATTGGCAGATTTTCCACTGATGCACGGTTTTGTTATATTGGATTTTGCTTTGATTTTCATGATTTTCACTGTATTTTTCGTAATTCAAATTTTTTGGTTTGAAAAATCGTGTTTTCCATGAAATTCCGTGAAATTTCGTGAATTCCCATGTTCTTCCCGAATTCTGTACAATTTTTCCGTTTTCCGTATCGCGGAAAACTGGGGACTTTACCCTATGAGATACTTGATCGGATGAAAGATGAAATGAAAGGACATGTCTGATATCAGCTTCCAGTCAGAACTCTTCAGTAACTATTAATATATGGGACATCTTATTGCCCAATACCTCACACATGCCCAAAGGCAGATAATCATTCTACAGAAATCTGTAGATTCATACATGTAAATAATGGAAATTCTATTTCCAAATTGGACAAATTTTATTTCAATTTGAAATCAGAGTTGATACCTAGAGAGAATTAACTGGAAATGCCTGCATAGGCAGCAGCATGGCAGAGTGTATTTCTGTCACAACTGTGTAATACAAAGTCGTTTATTATCATTTTATTGAATTCTCATCAACAATTTTTAAAGAAACTTTTTAAAAAACAAAATCCAGTACCAAAACATTCTACAGGTGGAGAATTTGACAGTACTTTGTCACGTTAATGTCATAAAAGCTAGGAACTATTTCAGCCTTTACTGAAACTTACCTCTGGAGTTATTTTCACCTCTATGAGGTGAATAGAGGGTGGTCTAACCATCGCATTTGAGGCGCGCTTCAGCGTATGCCTTACCTGCAATAAAAAACAACAACAAAAACAAGAAAATAAGACATTCATTAAAATGCATAAATATGAAAGGAGATACATGTAGGACTGTTCATGGTAAAAAACACAATAACAAAAGACATAAAATTTCCAAGGGTGAAAGTCTGTATTAACCCATTCGTGACAGAGGTCCACATTTTGTGGTTTGGCCTAATATCTTTTGATGCAAAGCCCTAAAAATCATACCAAATACATGAGCAGGAAGAACAAAAAATTCTTCACAAACTGTGCCCATTTTGGTTGCATTATTATTTGTTGTTTGATGCTGAAAATTTTTTAAAGGAAAATAAGCATTAAAATCCTTAAATTGGCAATGCGATGAAAATGTTAAAATTACCGTTTTTCTCTGCAAATTGGCAACTTTATGACTTCTCAGCATACATTCTGTCAATTTATATTTATTTCAGATACATGATGTTTGATAAGAAAAATGTAGCAATAAAAGAAAAATGTTGGTGTTGCCAATTTGAAGAGTAAAAGCTGATCAACTGAGGCTATAAATAATTCCTGTGACGAATGGGTAAAATCACAAAGCAAACACTTAGACATTTCACAAATTCACATATAGTAGTTTAAAAAAAAAACAAGTATTGAAAACTCACAAACTTCTTCAAATTTGAGGAGAATGAAAAAATTTTATCAAACAAGATCCACATCTTGAAAACAGACAAAAAGTGGTTCAGAGCCAGCAGTGAAAATGATTTCACAAATCTTCTTCAAAACGTCCGAGTTCAAAAGCCTCTCCAACCAAAATGCTTTATAAATCTATAAAAAAATCAGAACCACCTTCAACACACTGAATGGATGATTGAAGATATCATATTATATCCTGACAATATCTAAACATAACGTTTCCATAGTGATCAGCATACATGCTAGTTATTTAAATTCAATGACTAAGTGTCAATTCTTTTATTACAAGAACATCAGGAACACCCACCTTACCCACACCCAAACAAAAGGAGAATTCAGGTGGCACCATCGGTACACATTTATCAAAGGACAATTTCCGGACTCTTCTTTTAGACACATAAACTGACTTCCGCTAAAAATAAATATCTGTCACAATGCTACCATGGCAAAGTCGGCAAGATGAAAACCCTCTGGTATGAAAAGTCATGTTGATAGTGGTGTCTTGTAAATACCCTCTCCCAATTTCAAAATTGACTTATGAACAGAACAGGGCTTCACACTTTTTAAGTAGGGGTCAAAAGTGAAAAGCCAGGCTCAATACACACAGATCCCAGAATTTCACTCTGTACCTTTGAATCAAGGCTCCACACTTACTTTTATGGTGGGGGTCCAGAGTGAAATTTGGTTTTGGGGCTCTGTATGCACTAAGTACTGTATTAAAATTGATGAGTTTTGGGTGTCCAGACCTACCGGGTAAATTTGGGGGTTCCTGTGTCCCAAGTGCCAAGCCATTTTTTATCTCTTTCAAACAAAGTAATTGAACAGTGCTCAAAATAGTTTTCTGTAATTTTTTTTTAAATACAGTGACTATTTCATAATTTTTTTTGGCTTTGCATCTTTTCAGTGTTACCTTTTTAAAACAAAAATTCTAAAACTGTCACAATTATTTCTATAGATATCTAGCAAAATGTTGTGGCCTGAAATGGAATACATACATGTACATGTATGGCTGCTTGCATTGTTGGCATTTTTTTTTTCTCTCTCTCTCTCTCTCTCTTGTGTCAGACAATCGCAAATCTACCCTAAAAAAACCCGTCTTCCAACATTTATTCACTTGTTATCTGGTTCTGGTTTATGATTCAGTGGCCTATTGTACATAACAAACAAAATATAATTCACTTTGTCACACATTCTTGACAAATACTTCAAATCTTTTTCAAAATATACATATCAACCCTACAGGCAATACTGTACCAACAGAAATTTGTCATTCTCCAAATAATCCAAGTGACCATTTATCTTTACAACTATATTTGAAAAGCTTGAATTAACAAATATGTTTTCGTTCATCTGTAGAAAAAGATATATACATACATGTATATATACCTAACAATTAAAACATGAAAAGAATATGTACAAGGGTACATGGAATAAACAAAAGTATTAAAATACCAAAAAAAAGTTCATTTTATTAAAGGCATTGGCTAACTTTGTGAGCAGCCGATTTAAAAATTCTCATACTAAGATGAAACATGTGTATGAGTACTTGTATGTGTACTCAAAAACCCTGAAACCAACCATAATTTGGAATGAAAAGCCGTTAGTACGACACAAACCGCGATTTTACTATTTTTGGTCTCAGAGATAATAAAATGAGAGGATCGTTTTGCTGAAATAAGAAAGACTGTTATCTGTCTCCCTCCGCGTGATACGCCAATACACACAGAACAGTTCCGTAAGCCATGCACACATGCGCACTCCTTACGTCTGGTCCATGCAACCGACCCTTATATATGTATCAAACATTGGTTCACATTTTAATATTTAAAAATACTTCCTGTGGATATTATTCTTTGAAACTTTCAGACTGGTATTTTTACACTATAACCCTTAGGTTTATCCCATTTTCAAGTAGCAAAACAAGATTTTAAAAAAATTATAACAATGTTAACCAATGCCTTTAAGAGTGGTGAGATTCAAATTTTTTTTTTTCAAGCACGTATAACTGCTCATCTTTACAGGGATCACCAAAAATCCAGAAATTATTCACAGCAACAGATTTCTTTTTATCATTCTCATCAGACAAAATCCGAATCAAATGAAATCATTGAAATTTATTCACATTGAAATGAAAATTTTGTAGAGATATGAACATGGAATGTTGTCTCAATCAAGAGAGAACACCAAAGAACATCATTAATTATACATGTTATTTCTATTGTAAATATTTCAGGTCCAAAAATCACTTCTGTTTAAGTTTACAAAGAGGATTAACAGGGCATGAACCATATACAAAATTTTTTTAAAAGATGATGATGATGGATGAAGACGATGACAGTGGTGGTGGTGATGATACTGATGATGATGATGGTAATGATTTTGCTCATGCCAATGATGAAAACAGTGATGGTTCTGATGAAGAAGATGATAACAAATATTATGGTAATGATTACAATGAAAACGAGGAGGAAAATATTAACATTTGATAATTACTTAGTCGTCAATGAGCTACATGTACCCCCTCTTGTCCTCCCAACATTGATTCCATGTATTGTGTAAAGTAGCTCCTTAAAATCTATTCAAATAACAGATTCGCTGGTATGAGTTGAAAGTTAGTGCGATTATGATGGTACCTTCAAAATATCTTAAATCAATCAATAATTAGATTAAAGTTGCCCAGACTTGGTGCATAGATGGCGCTTCATGCAATGCATGCAAAAATCCTCTGGGCATGCAGTGCCATTACAGTTCAGTGCGAGTTACACACGTTTACCTCTGTGTTATTGAGATCGAGCATCACATACGAACCAGTCTAGGTGAGAATACGTGAACAAATGCTGAAGTCGGTGTCCTCATGTGTGTGTGTGTGTGTGTGTGTGTGTGTTATGCATTGCACCTGTGGAGGTGCCGTGGTCAAGTGGTCTAAGGCGCTTGACTGGAGAAGCAAAACATGGGGGTTCGATCCCCGCCATATGGCACTTATACCCTTAAGCAAGGCATTTTATCTACATCGTACATCAAATGAATGAAAATGTTATTGATACCAATGTGTGCACGTGTTTTTAAAAATAAAACAAAACATGGCCAGTGGGATTTTCGCAAGCATTGCTGAGGCGCCATCTATACATCAAGTCCAAGCAACTTAAGAAAGCAATGTTGAATACATTCCTATCCAAAGAGAAAAGTTCCTTCAAAGTTGACTTGAACTCCACAGAAAAAATATATATACACTGTATCATGCAGCAAGCAAGGTCCCCACGGTGATAATATGTATTCCAAAAAGATGAATTTCAACTTTGTGGAGCCACAAAAATATAAAACAATCTAGGCAGTAGTATGGCCACAATCAGCGCAACACGACGTAGCTGTATATAATCACAACACTCCAAGTACTCACCATAGTGTTTCTCTTGCTGTGTCCTTCACTAAAATAAAAGAAATTTTACTCTGGTCTCACAGCGAGTTCATATTTACTGGGCCAAACACAAAATGGCACCTCTAAAGTTAGCTAGTACTGTGTATACCGTCACCAGATCTTTGGGGGGACCTTGACCAAAACCTTGTCAAAAGCTGGCCATCATCGTAGAACAATAACAAACAGACCCACTCGATGTTCTCCTCTTGATCAAAAATATCCACTGCTATACTGATGTAATTTCATAGGTATGTATTTAATTAAGTCCAAGTCTACAGTCATGTGTACAACAATGGCAGACCCAGATGATGCTCTTCTATTTCTAGTTCATGTGTATTGGCTGCTATTCAAAACTTTCGCTGCATTCATTCTCTCTGCCAAGTCTGTAACCATGTCAATTTTTCTGTTAATAATAATAATAATAGATATTTCTATAGCGCCTTTTCCACAAGATACAAAGCGCTTTGAGATGTCATCCCTGGTCAGCAAAGGAGATAAAATATATACAAATTACCAGGCAGTGACAGTGTCGAGTCTAAAGTCCAGTCCAATCATGAGGATATTAAAATAGTTACACAAGGCATATAAGAGATGACAGGATCAGTTTTTGCCTAGAACTCCAAAATTTGAACAATCTTAAATTTCAGATCCTAACCTTCCTAAATCTGTTATGTACAGGTACATAAAATAATCATCCAGTAAAGTTCATTTTACATCTACAGTGCCTCTATTTTCAACTGCTAAAAGTAAACTGCAATTCTTCAGCAAATTGTATATATGTTCCTTCTTCCTATGGCATCCTCTGGAATAATGCAAAATTTTAGAAGATACTCATCACAAAATCATTAAACTTTCCTTCTCAGCCTTTCCACAAGGAGACTTGCTTCTCATCAAATGAGAATTTTCCTTTCATCTCCAATCAACTTAAGAAGTCATCTGAATGAATACTGCTTCAGTTTTTCCTTGCATCAGCCAACAAACCACAATTTATCAAACAGACGTTAAGACCAATACAACCAACTCCAGCAATTCCTTCTGATCTTGAAAGATTACGATCTTCGGTCACCCTAAAATAGCTTCTGACTTCAGTCTTGTGCGATGGTGTCTTCTGGAAGAATGCAGAGTTTGAATAACCTCAACCAGAGCAAGATATATATATATATATTCCTTTCCGGTCTGTAAAAGTCTATTTACACTTCTTCTAATAACCTCAGTCCCACCAGTGAGGCTGGCCCTAGACTAACAACAGACTGGCAACAGATTGAACAAAATAGTACAACAAATGACCAAGAAGTGGTCCTTGTGGAGTTAGTTTGGAGTTGCTTTTGCAGTGTAAATGAGGTATCAGATGATGACACAGCAGGAAAAGCTTGTACAATTTTTGAAATGTGACAATGGCATTTTTTCAATTTAATTATAGATCTTTAACCACTCTAGTATATCATGATGCCCTCTAGTCCATTAAGAATCTTCCAAAGGCAATTTTACAAGTAAAGTCATTCAGGTATCAGTCTTTCTCTAGTAGCTGCATTGTTGTAGCAAATTCTTCCTTTTTTTTCAATATGCCGTCCACATTAGACCCGATATTTATTTATTTTTTCATTTTTTTTTTCTTATTTTTTTATGGGGGGGGGGGGGGGGGGGGGGGAAAGACAATTTGGAAGGACAAAGAGACACCCAAAAATGTGTGGTCACCTGCCCCCCCCCCCCAAAGAAAATCCTTCAAGACCTTGATCTGCCCCCGTCACTGAAAATACTAAGAATAAATTCATGTACTACTGTGACTTTCACTATTCTTAAACTACTTCCAGAACTGATTAAGAGCTTGATGAAATCCTCATTCCTTTCTAATTACTTGGAAAAATGATGTGTATACTGTATATGCTAACATGTATGAATAGCCCTCCCCCACCCCTCCCCCTAAAAAAAAATACACAGCATTCTACAGGTAAACAGACCCACATGTCTTTGGTCATTGGTACAACGAAAGAGAGATCATATGTCCAAGTAGTGTCTTCCACGACAGTTGTATGAAATTGCATCCAAACAGTATATCACCTGAATGAAGATATAGCAAACAACATCATTCTCCTTGCTTATCAAGATTCAAGACACCTACAGATCTTTCAAAACCTCTTCTGGAGATAACTTCCTTTCTCAAGAGATAAAAGAAAATACAAATCTGTGAAAATCTTGACCACTACAAACAGAATGATAAGACCTGGTCAACTCTTGATTGCATCATTCAGTGGTCATTTATGGTGCATCTGTTTGTCTTGGGTGGTGCGACAGGACCATAAAGACAAATCAAACAGTCTTGTATCACTTGGACTGGACAGTCACCACTGCCAGTCAAATAATCACAGTGCACTTGCATACAGACATTTTTAAATTCCAGTTTCTTCTCGTTGATTTTCTATCTCAGAAGATCATACAATCACAATGTTCCCCCCCCCCCCACACACACACACACACTGACAAGATCCATGCTAGAACTTACCCTAAATCGGGTGAAAGAACCCTTCTATCCCAGCCCGTTCTGAAATAACTTCAGATAATAAAACAATAAGATCATACAATTCCCCTGCCCTCCCCCTGACAAGACCCCAAATGAGCAATTGATTGATATATGGGATCCCCCCCCCCTCCCGTGACATCAGGAATAACCCATCCACCCCATCTGAAATAACCTCAAATATGAGCAGGAGATATGGTCTGTAACTTCAAATAACCAAGGATTAAGTCCTACTTAATTTTACCATGCCGCACCAAAGTACAAATATAAGAAAACTTCTTTATGAACTTACAGTCTATGCACTCTTTAGAAAAAAAAATCAAAGGCAATGAAGTACACATGATTTGATTTGAAAAGATACCATTTGGGGCAGAGGCTTAGAACCATGAGTTAATTCAGAACAGAAATAAAAGTGAGACAAACTATTGGGGTGAGGAGGGAGAGGAAAAAAATTGAAAACAACAATAAAATATGGAGGAGAGTATCAAATCTATCTTTTCTATATTCTCAATCCCCCTTTCTCTAAAACTTGAAGATAGATTTTAACTCTGTTTAACATGCATACATGTACATGGACAACAATATTTGTATCTTGGATCTTAACTCTGAACCTGTAGTCTGGATACTCACTTCCTTTCTACATGTGTACTGTTATAGCATTCTTTTTTTCACAGATACATGTAACTAGGTATTGATGTTTATCTATATTCTTTTACTCATCTGCTTGACTACACCTTTTAGTTCATCTTTGTATCTTTTAGCTTTGAGGCTCAGGGATAATGATCTCCATGACCTATATCTATATATCTTACTCTCAAGGCAACCCTCTATACAAGACAAAAAGCTAAATGGGTCAGATTTAAAGTGCAAAATCACAGTGGACAAAATATAGTCACACACTATAACGTACGCACTGGGCTACAGCATTGACGTCATCAACAGATCTTTGTGTTTCAAAATAGATTCATGCTATTCATATCATCACTTTTGTAAATCCATTCTATTAAAAAAAAAATCAATGGAAAATGCATTGTCAGCATCTACTAAATACTATCTACAGAATGAATATATTGTACATCCAATAACCATTTCACTTTTTACTTGCCTAGTCACAATAAAAGGCTTTTTTTTTTCTCTTGATAATTTAATACAACATGCGTGTATACACAAAAATAGCAAATTTCTTGAATAGTTCATTTCTTTAATAGTAAATTACCTTTCAATTGAAATAAAGTCTCAAGAAATGCCAATTTCATCTAAAAGAATCAAAGTAAGAATCAAATTTTAAGTCATCTTATGTTATGTTATGGTCACACAAATTTCACTTACCCAAAATCTATTATTTTTTTCACTGTTTCACAACCGTCCTCAAGAACAAAGTCTAAATACTAAGTGGAATACATGTTAAAAAATATCAACAGAAGAAAATGAAGAATAGAAAAAGAAGAGGTAAAAATAAAGAAGGAAAAAAGAAGAAAAAGAAGAAGAGAAAATAGAAGAAATGTTATGTCTTATACATTTCCTATTTTGAGCATAAAAGGTTCACAGCCTAAGATCTAACCACGCTTTGCAGATAACAATAAACAGTATAGACAATGATTAATTCTCACACACATATACACCACACAGAAGAATTAATCCTGATTAGATTTCAATTAAACGGGATTAGAAGGGAGATAAGGAAATGGCCTTCCGACACCACTGCTTCAGTAATTGACATACTTAAAGATAAGGACAAATATCCCCAAAGTAAAAGAAAAAAAATTTGATGTGTACCAGCCCATTCTTCCAGAACACTGTACAAGACTGGAACTGTCATCGATCATCCTCAGATTTAACGTACCTTCAGAACAACACTTGAAATGATCCCAAAGCCAGTGCTCTGAACTGGTGGTCCGCGCACAAGAGACAGTGCCACCCCCCACTTTTGGAGGGTCCCAGGCCAAGCAACAAATGAATTACTATCGGTAATAAAATTCATCAAAACAAACCAAAGTAAAGATCTGTGCCATCAATTTTGTGTACAACTGTGATATGCTTTAAAGAGTTACTGAAATTTTGATTTGTTAGTACCTTGGGCATAATATGCACTGTACTGACAGTGCTGGAATAAACTTTACAATGAAGGTATCTATTTTTCTCTTTTGGAAGAATTTGTAACCATTCTGAGTAAAAAAAAAAGAAGGTAATTAACTGTCAAATACTCAAGCACTTGCACCCAATATGGAATACGATAAACTGCACACAAAAACAGCCAAAGTAGATGATAGTGGGAGCATTAGGCTGTTGTCTCTCATACGAGAAGTCCTGGGTTCGATGCTCATCCGGTGCTTACATCCTCGGACAAGGTGTTTTGCTCACAAATGTCCCTCTCGACCCAGCTGGGGGGTGTTTCATGAAGCTGTTCATAAGTCATGCACGACTTTACGCACGACTGGAACATGTTCTTGGGTGCTAATCAGATTCTCAATCATTTACATATAGCACAAGAACACATCACCAGTCGTGCGTAAAGTCGTGCGTAACTTACGAACAGCTTTATGAAACACCCCCAGGTGTGGGTTATTGCTGGGGTAATAATAGTTGCAGGGCCTGCAGGAAGAGCAGTAATAATACTGATCTGGCTACCCTGGGTAAATAAAAACCCAATTAATCAGTAACATGCTACACATCAAAACTGAGTGATATAACTTACATGTACACGCCGCATGCCATCAAATACATGCAGGTCCATTCCTACATCAAATGAACGCAGATGACAGAATTTGAAATCCAACTTTTTTCAAGAATGTACAACTTTCCTCTGGTGAAAAATTAATAGCTTCCTTCAAACACCCTGTACTGTCCGACAAGTAATCCTCTTCTGCATGATCTACCAGTAAAATATCTTTTTTTCTTTTGGAGTGGTCTCTTTGACATCAACTTCCTTCTTGGAAAGTACATGTACCACAAACCAGTATAAGCATAAATCCAAAGAGGTGAAGGAGAATTTTCAGGTCTATGCTTATCCAGCATCGTACAGCTTCCTAAACCTCCCACTCATTCAAATCCTATGAGCTTCCTTGAAAGCATGGTCTTTCCACTTTCATTCCTAATGATCTTGAGCTGGAACTGCCCACTTGTCAATTCAGCCATGGAATGTATTGTATACTTGCCAATGGCAGAACAAAGCATTATTCCCCACCACTAACAAACAAAACAAACTCCCCCAAGTGAAAGGACCTTCTCCTGATCAGGATAAATGAAAGCAGCTCAGTAGCTGAGGTTCAATTGTTAGACAGCCTAATTTGCAAGCATTCACTGTTCCTTAAGTTGTACTATTTCACAGACTTTCAAAAAGGGCACCATGACAAATACACAATTATTCATACCAAATACAGTCTCATCACAATTCAAGATTTGTTTTGTTCCCATGCAAAAATTAATAAGCTTCTTAAGCCAGTTAAAGGATTATACTTTTTTAGAGCATAAAAAAGTATTAGTAATTGTTTGCTTGATCCATGATCATTTTAACTCTATAAAAAGAATAAACTAGGCCCTAGAAATTCATAGAAAATAGAAAATGGAAACCTCAGTGCACCATATCAAGTGCTCAGTTGAAACTGGGTCACAGCTGAGGGGTCAAAAATATCCTGAAATCTTACCACATTTGGGGGTTTCCTTGGCAACACAACTTTTAAAAAAAACTTTAGGCAGATGCTTTTCTGCTAATGAAATCATGCTCTTTTAAATGAACTAACATTGTTTCAGCATTGTGTACCCCCTTTAATGTTTCAGGTACGCATCTGTTTGGAACTTTGGATCATATTTCATTGTGCTTGAGCATATGATAATAAAGTACATGTACCAGGGAAAAAAATCAAGGGGGCTTGGGGCAAATTCGCCCCCGAAATGCCAAAAAGAGCCCTGGAAAACTAAAAAAGAGCCCCTGAGATTTTCATAGGGTCCAATGTAAACTGCAATACAATGTAGAAAATTTGAGTGGGTGGACTCAAAGAGTAGCCCCGGAAAAAAAAATAATTTAATTTTTTCCCTGACATGTACTCAAGTCAATATCATTTAACTGGTGAACGCATTTTAACCTCTGTATCATTCTAAAACAAAAATGAATCTTTCTTCATGAAATTGCCTGTTACTTTTTAAAGCGGAGTCTTATCACTTAATTAAATGGTGCTCAAACAGTTGCCTTTAATAGTTCTGAATTCAGTCTTTAATCCTACATTGTAAACTTTGCCACAATGCTACAACAATTTCATTACTTGAAAACAGAACAATGTAAATTATTCATGAAGACAAATTCAAGACATGGATTAGTCACAAATATCGGTGCACTGCAAGCAAGAAGGAAGTATATTAGTTTAAACAGCAGAGGGAGACATTGTCTTGGCTTTTATTGTCTGATGGGATTAATCTTTCTTCAAACTGAATAACCTGTATACAATTTTTTTGACCAAGTGACACTACCAGTTGCTTGAGCTAAAGCCAGGGTAATAATATCCAAAGTCCTTTGAAAGTGCATAGAGACGTTATATCATAATGTGATATGCGCTATAAGAACGGTATATCAATTATCATTACTATTACCAGGCAGGCCAACTTATTCTTCATTAGGCTAAGCCTAAGATAAGAATGACCACCCGACTTCTTGAATCCATATGAACCGATATCTCAGCTAGTAGTAGGCCCTACTAAAAACTATCAGGGGTCTGTTGCATAAAACTTACCATAATAGTAACTTTGCTATCAATGGTAACTACCATGGTAACATTGCTCAACAGCCAATCAAAATCCAGTATTCCATGAAAATTTACTAGCAAAGTTACCATCATAGTAAGTTTTATGCAACGGGCCTGATCATCATGATCACGAGCGTGTTCCCCTGGCCCAAGGTTGTCTTTGCCTAATCAAGGCAAACCTCTGATTGTCATAAGAAAGATGAAGATAAAATTTAAAAAAAAATCAGGTTCGTTTTTAAGCCTTCTCCACACATTTACATCATACATACATGCACATTACGGAGCGAAAGTGCGATAGGGGGGTGTAACATAAAGAGATACAATCAATCTTACAATCAATTGTATCTCTTTAATACATGGTTTGCCATAGACTTACGATTGATATCAATCGTAAGATTGATTGTATTTTTAATGTTACACCCCCCTGACATGGCAGGGAGGTGACTGGTAGTCACCGGGCGAGTCTAGGGCCGGGGGAGTTTTACAGTAATGTACCGAACGCTCACCTGCTAACTAGTAACTTCACCCACTCACATCGAATCACAGCTTTCATGGATATCAATTACAGAGAACAAAGTGTCATACACGTTAAAAAAACATTACAAACAGTTTTCCCCAAAATAATGAAACATCAAGTGAAACTTTGAAAATGTAGAATTAAAGCTTAAGCAAATTACAATCGGTAAATTTCTCACCGCTCTAATCTAACATAGTTCCGCACCGCAGATTATGTGGTAATGTTTTTGTTTATGCATATCAGTTAAAAGTCTTTAATTTCAGACAATGCAACCTATAAATTCATTTATTTTATTATTAGCAGCATTTTTTCAATCTTATCTGAAGGGTAATTTCAAAACAATTTCATTTCACTTTCAGTTTCCCCTTAAATACCAATAAATTTGGTCTTATTTTGACGATTTTTATAGGAAAATCTCTTTTTACTTTACAAAACTAGGAAAATTACGATAACATGAAGTTATTGGCCAGACTGTACATAAGACTAAATATCCCCAAGAAGATTTTTTTTTTTTGTAATTGTGTTTTTCTTATCAAAACAAAATCGCATGTAGACCCTCATAATTTTTTTCATACTTTATTGATTTCATAAGCGGTGCCAGCGCCTATAAACTAAAAAAAGACAACAACAGCAATGAGAATTAGTAGGCCTACTCACTGGGGGAGTGTTTCATGAAGAGATTTGTCGGTGATTTTCACTGACTAATTTGCTTTCAGCCAATCAGATGCGAGGATTTTCAGTAGCTTATAACATTTGTCGGTGATTTTCACTGACAAAACTCTTCATGAAACGCTCCCTGGGTCTGTTTAATATTCTTCACTTTTCCCCACGAAATATCTCCGTCGTTTTCAAAAATTTAATTAAATCATAGTTTAGTTTGTTTTGATAACGATACCACTCTAATTGGAGATTTCAATTAGTTGATTTCTAGTCTAGTAAATTACCAGAGATGAGGGAAGAAGAGTAAAGAGTTTATTGAAAGATTGACAAGCAAGCGGTAGAGATCGAGGAAGACAAAAAGGGGTGTGGCTAATGGCTATAGAAGCAGAGAGACAGTGCATGCATGTGCAGAGTAGGCCTATATATCTCTATGATGGAAACAGACAAAGTACAGAGGGAAGAAAAGGTGAGTGAGATACAAAGGAAGACTCGGGAGAGAGAAATATATAAATGGACTTAGGAATATTTCACAGTATTAAAAACATATCAATATATGGAATATTTCACAATATGTCTCTTGCCGCATCATAAAATATCAAAGTTTTTGTTGTTGTTGTTGTTGTTTTTTTTACAAGGAAAGCGCTAGCCGCAAATAAGCGACCCATTCTCTGGCATTTTACAAATATGAAATGAAAATGTGTTCTGTCATCAAAATATAGGCCTACACGGTTGATCTGTTAAAAAATGTCAATCAATCCAGTCTCGCTGCCGGAATATGAGAAGATAGTTGTCCGAATATGAGGTATAGGCTTCACTAAGTTTTGAAAATATCGAGGGAGGGACAGGCCCCTGGGAACGATTTTTTTTTTTCACTGGGGTGCTGAGCCACATGTTACCGCACCTTAGCGTTTCAGTATTCGGGGAACATGAAAGGGGGAGGGGGGGGGGGGGGGGGTTAAGACCTAAATTTGCCGACAGCTATGCTGTGTTCTAATATGTACCCCCCCCCCCCCGAAACAAGACACAAGAAATTACTTTCAAACAATATCGCAGATGTAGATTTTTATCAATTTAATGGAATATTTAGGGGCCGTGCGAAACGTTTTTTTTTGGGGGGGTGGGGAGTGACACTTCTTTCTAGATTATGAACTCACCCTGTTTTTAAATTTTGCGAGCGAGCCGAATATGGCCTCTTCTTGAAATTTTTTGTTAAGAAAGAAGTGTTGAGCCAAAATAGACTGTGGACCTATAAGATATCCGAAGCGGAACGAGCCAGCCAAAGTAGGCTTCATAATCTGAATGACATGGTCACCTTGCTGCAAAATATGACTTTGCTTTGGCACCTCGCTGGTCCAATTGTATACCTTCCCGCAAAACTATCACAAACGAGCGAGGAAAAATGCATTCTTTTGACGATAGAAGTATTATTTCGACATCGAAATACACTTAACATCTTTAGAAATACCGTATATGTACTTTTTTCGGTCACCTCACTTACCGGATTTTTTTTGCTTTCCGAAACCATCCTGTATCTGAATATCACATGAGCGAGCGCAGCGAGCGAGGTAAAAATATACACTTTTTCTAGGTAGAAGTGACAATTCGTAATCAAAATACACTATTGGCTTATTATATATCTAAATTCGGCACCTCACTAGCCAAATTCGTTTGCTTGCCCAACCCATCCTGTATCCAAATATCATTCAAGCGAGCGCAGCGAGCGAGAAAAAACCCATTCTTTTTCATGGTCGTCATTAAAATACGACATAATCCTCCAGATATCTAAATAATACATTTGATCACCCATCTGCCGAATACGACGCTATTTGTTTGGGCACCTGTTTGCCGTCCGAAACTATTTTGTTTCTACAAGCGAGCGAAGCGTACTCTACCGACAAAAGCTCTATTTTCTTTCAAAAGTATATTATTTTATCACCCAAATACATTAGATGAATTTTATAAAGAACATCTTCCTGCAGAATATTCCAAGATAGTCGGACACCTCGCTGACCAAATATTATGATATTCAAGCATCTCGCTGCTGGAATATGAGTGCTTGCTGCCCTAAAACATTTTGTTTATTTCTATATTAAAAAAAATATGATATGAAGAATTAAGATGAAGATAAAAAATTCATGTGGGTGCTGCAGCCCCCGCAGCACCCCTGGCTCCCAGAGGCCTGGTGGAGGGGCCAGGTGGAGGGGCCAGGGTAGGAGCCATCCCTGTGTATGCTATCATATAAATAGGGAGATAGATAGAGGGAGAGACGGTGAAGGAAAGGGATGGAAATGGGGGGGGGGGGGGGGGGGGGGGGGTGCAGCCCCGAGGAGCGGAGGCAGCATGCATATTTTGTCATGATCGCAATTGGAAATACGCGTAATTAACAGAAGCCGACCGCCGTCGGACGAGTGACGTCTGATAGTAGACACAACCCCATGAATAAGAAAATGTTGGCTTTTTTGTACGGATTAAATCACTTGTTATATTTTGAAAATGAGTGTAGCTAGACGAATTTGGCATTTTCATTTTTCTTCCTTTTTTGCGCGCCCGCCCCCCCCCCCCGGCCCGCCATCCCCCTCTAATCTGGAACAGATGTCTCTTGATGCAGAACACCCCCCCCTCCCCCCCCCCCCCCCCCCCCCCCCCCGTGTAAAACTTTTCGTCATCGGCCGTGTAAGCTTTAGTTTTCATTAGATGCTTTCACGCTGCCGTGAAAGTCTTGTTAAGGGTTTGTCGAACTTAACAAGAGATAAGGAACGTGAATCATTCTTTGGGAGCCCCCGACTTGTTCACTTTGGGCAGAAATATAATGAAAAATTCCACGGAATATCTGGTTACCTGCTTTGTATCCTTGTTTTGTAGGAAGCTTGAATCTTCAGGGTAGATCACTGACTCGTCTTCCTCTACGACATGGCTGTCCACTTCATCAAAACTCTCTGTCGATGACTGCCCCTTCCCAAATAAAGCCTTCCAACTCAACGGCTTCAAGCTTCCCAGATGATGATGGTAGTGGTGATGGTGATGATGCTCGTTGCGCACCTTCTGTATCACCGACTGTTTCGGCGCGACGGGCATGCTGTGCGATCTCCGTCCACCACCGGCGCAACGCCTAGCTCGTTCACTGTCGCCATCATTTCTGTGTTTACGACGTCGGGCAGGAGACGACAACGGAGATGTGTCCAAGGGTAGTGGTGGATCCGATTTCGAACGCACAAGTTGATTATCGTTGCGGACTTCACTGGGCGTGGATGACGTTGACGGGGATGACATTGTCCGAATATACTCCGGTTCCCTCATGATCATGTTCTTCCCGATGTCGCCGACGGAAAACGACTTATGATCACGGGGTTGAGTCGGGAGAATTGGACTCACGTTCCCCTCCGACGCTGAAGATGATGACGCAGTACTCGCCTTCCGTTGCAACAAGACATCGTTGAAATATTCATGATTACCGTAACCTTGGTTTGTCTTCACCTTGTTCTTGATATTAGTGTCTATTTCAGACTGCTTGTCGCCATGGAGTTCGATCTGGAAACTGAGATGTTCTTCGTCCTCTTCGTCGAGGCTTGTACCAAGTAGGGAGCCGTTTCGATCACGGACACTAGAGATGAGGCTCCGACGAGGCGGTGTCGTCACTCTACTTGTCAGGTGTCGATCCATTTTTAAATGGGTCGGATGTCAAAACATCAATCGTTTTTCGTTTTTGTATACTTTGTCGATTTCCACTTTTTAAAGTGTCTCAACTGAATTTTAAAAAATCACTAAGGGCACAATCAGGCACTACATTGCCAATATTATTGTATGGGAGAATGTAGCAACTTTACTTTGAAAAACGAAAAAGACAACAAACCCCACAAAAATACAAGTCATCAATAATAATCATCGTCGCATTTGCTCACACAAGTCAAAGTCGCCACTCCCTCGCTCTCTAAATCCAACGGGAAGCCTCGGGAAAATTGATGAAATATTATCTTTTGAATATTATCCATTCAGGGTGGTGAACAGCCACGAACATTTGCGAATAAATCCAGCGAGTCGAACAATATCAGATATCCTCCCAGGAGACGTCGGAAATTCTTTGCGATATTGAATCATCCAAAATGATCGTTAGATCCATAATTATTTCCAATTCTTCAGTGACGAAATAGTCTGCTCTCTGACGATTTATGCCAGTCACTTTATATTTACTTGAACTTGAAGCAGCATGTGGTTTGATGCACTATATACTACACCACCAAACCTCTCTTCTTTTCTTCACGTGACTGCACAATCACTATAATGCTGTATACTCCTGTTTTGTTGCTGCTGCCTAAAACTATTCTTTTATGAGAATATACTACCAAGGTTGTGTAGACAGATCAAAGTTTAACTGCACAAAACGTGCTCAGTGGGGCCTGCACGAACATGCACTGCCAAAAATGAAAATGAAATTCCGTCGATGATAATATGCATCACAATGATTATAGGGTAAACATATAGCATGTAAATAGGGTGTCCAAGAAAAGGAATCTGAATAGGCTGGGGAATAACTTTCGTGTGAGCTACAGTGCTGTGGGATATAAATACTGTATGTACACTGTTGCTCATAAAGTTGGAATATTTTTTTTTACTTACCTCAGAATGTCCCACTCACCAATAATTGATTGTGACAGTATGATTTATTCATGATTCATGAAGCTTAGATCTTTCCAGGAGGAATACAGAGGTATTACGTTTCATTGCATGGTCGTACAAAATAGTGCCCTTTTTCTAAAGAATTATTCATAATTACCGTCGGAGAGGACTTAAAGTCATAGGTCCCGTAATTTCTTACTTACAAGCATACACACATGCTTTAGGAGCCACGCAAAACAAACAGATCATGATATTTTAATAAAATCGTGGAATGTATATATTTATCAATTGGGAAGAAATCATTGTCAAAATAATTTCATTAATGCATGTGGATGTAAACAATTTTATTCCATTTTTTAAAGCAACAGTTTATGTGCACTTCATGTTTATAAGGATTAAGATCATTTCATAAAGAAAAGGCAAGAAGAATGAGAAGACTGAGAATATAATTAACTCTACCAATCATATTAGAGAAATAAGGCTGCATCTATATACATGATTATGAAAGAATGCTACATTCTCTTCTCTTCTCTTCTCTTCTCTTCTCTTCTCTTCTCTTCTCCTCTCCTCTCTTCTCTTCTATTCTCTTCTCTTCTCCTCTCTTCTCCTCTCTTCTCTTCTCTTCTCTTCTCTTCTCCTCTCCTCTCTTCTCTTCTATTCCTCTTCTCTTCTTCTCCTCTCCTCTCTTCTCTTCTATTCCTCTTCTCTTCTCCTCCTCTT
This sequence comes from Echinometra lucunter, assembly GCA_029962745.1. NCBI lineage: Eukaryota > Metazoa > Echinodermata > Echinoidea > Camarodonta > Echinometridae > Echinometra > Echinometra lucunter. Next base: position 27,001,858 of record CM057154.1, on the reverse strand, counting down.
CTCCTCTCTTCTCTTTCTTCTCTTCTCTTCTCTTCTCTTCTCTTCTCTTCTCTTCTCTTCTCTTCTCTTCTCTTCTCTTCTCTTCTCTTCTCTTCTCTTCTCTCTGTCTGGGTTTGTCTGTCTGTCTGTCTGTCTGTCTCTCTCTCTCTCTCTCTCTCTCTCCTCTCTCGGAACGCTATTATAATCGCGGGGGGAGTAATGGCTCTTGGATATCAGATATGAGTGATGAGACAGAAAGAAGATCAAAATGAGAGAGGGAGAGAGAGGGAGAGAGAGGGAGGGAGGGAGAGAGGAAGAGAGAGAGAGGGGGGGGGGCGAATTAGTATCCAGGGTTTCCCTTTCATTTATGTTAAAGTTATGCAGTATGGATGGATGACTGTTGATGAAATATAGTCGAGACAATGAGGGATTATGACGCAATCCTCTTGCTAACTCTCATGAAAAAAAAAATCTTAAGTTCGTTTTGATCTTTATATGCACTTTGAATGAAAACGTCTGTGTTTATTTTGTGGTAGTGCGATTTGGAGCATCTCATTTTTTGTTTGTTTGTTTATTTATTTCAATATCAAATCATTAAATAAAAGAAAAAAAACCCTGGGATATACACAAATGAAGTACATTTGAAATCACTCATCAACTGTATAATGAATTTAGAAATATCTAATTGATTTTTTTTCTGTATGTATAGAACAAACTAAAAATACGGGAAGGTAATCATGAATATTGAAGCACCGTGTACTTTCCACCTTCCGGTGTAATCATCCACTTGGGTTTGTATGTTGTACCCAAGTATAATTCAGTCCATATGCATGACTTGTATACTCATAGGCATACGGAATGATTTGAGAGGGCGGAATATGCATTGTGCTTTCCTGTTTCTAAATTAAGTTGAAAATATAAGTATTTAAACCTTTATTTTGAGTGACAATTTAATTTGGTTATCAAAATAAGTGTATAAAAGAGAGTTAGGAAAAGACAACCTCGTTGCCCGAATATGACGCTTCGATTGGCATTATAGTGTATATGCATGATATATTATACAGGTACACTATAAACAAGAACAACAACAACAGAATTCACAACAAAATAAGAGATAAACAACCCCATCCCAAAATACTACATTTAGTTTGACATAAAAACCTAGAGAGGAGAAAATAGCTCATTCTAAAAGCAAAAGCAGTATCCCCGTGAAAGAAAAAATATTATTCCCGTGAAAGAAAAAATATATTATACCAGGCATTGAGTTTACAGAAACATTATGGACACACATTTTAAACTATATGTACCCCTTTTTCATCTCCAAAGCAAATATGTAAATACAGATTGAAAATGAAAGAAATCATAGTTATCTTTATCACTGACAAAATGATGCTCAGTTCAATCGATCAATTATTATTGTCAGAGCATTGTGTCGCAACAAGTAGTTTTAAAAAAAAGAAGATCAGAAGAAGAAAAAGGGAATACCATGATTCTTAACATTAGAGGGCGACTATCCGCCTAACGTTGATATAACTAGCTAGCTAGCTGCGAACTTCATTGAGACCTAGCCATATGCTCTGGATCTAAAAGCACAAAATGGTGCTCACAGAGAGTACAGAGGGACTGGACAATTTCTTAGAGCTTCTAGAGAAGCACAAAGATAAGACAATTTTTGCTCTCTTCTGCGGAGGAAAGAACAAAGACGGAATGAGCTGGTGTCCGGATTGTGTGTCAGGTAACATCGACTAGACCACACACAGTCACAATAAGTTAGGCTAGTAGGGGTCTCGATCTAACTGTTAGAATTAGATCTATACTAAAACCTCGCAATTTCAGACGTGCTGTAATTGTAAAAACATGCAAATGCTGACGAAGGAGGTAGGAAGTAGTGTTCCCTCCCGGGGGGGGGGGGGGGGGGGGGGGCACGGCTTATGTTGAAAGGGTGCGTGCGTGGAGCGGGATGGGAGCAGGGAGGGAACGGGGGTGGCCGCACCCTTTCAGGAGAAGCCCCCCCCCCCCCCCCCAGGTTGTTTGAAAGGGTGGGTTGCGTGTAGGGAGTGAAATTATCGCACCCATTCATGAACCTGGGGGAGGGGGGCTTGTTTCGAAAGGGTGTGTTGAGTAGTCTGATGTACCAGCCGTTTTTTTTTTTGTTAATGTAAATTTAAAAATAAAAAAAAATGAAAAAAAAGGAAAGGAGACAGGCAGTTAGTTATCACCTGATGGGGGTGTCCAAGGATCCCCCAAAATATAATTGTGGGAAAGAATTCCCCCTTTTTCTGTCTGCTAGAATATTATGGTGGGTTGCATAAAACGGGAGAAATGTACGTGTGCCCCACACCTTTGCCCCACACCCCCCCCCCCCAAAGAAAAGTGAATAGGCATTTTGTTTATGAGTATTCTTACACTCAAGAACGCAGAAGCAATCTTCTGCACCCGCACACACATACACACACAGTCACATACCCGCATAAAAAAAAACAAAAAACTTCTCGTCTAATTTGGTTGTCATTGCTTGATTGTTTGAAGTGCACACGTTGCTGTCCCTCCCTCCATGTTGAATTCAAATAAAAGCCTCATCTGTCCTTAGGAAATGCGCATTCCATTATGAAATCCGCCTCATGCACATCTTTAATTTGCGACAGTAAGAAACTGAAGGAAGATATTTGCAAGTGTTCGTGTATGGTCATGATGGGGAAGAAACGGAGAAAAAAGAAAGAAAGAAAGAAAAAGAATGAATAGGTTGGATTGTTTTAAACAAACAAACAAATGTTCATTTGGTTGAAGTTAGAATTAGTGCTTTAAAATGATTTATTCAAAGTTTGAAGTGAAACAATGCATGAGAATTTAAATCCACAACTTCTTTGTTTTCAAACTAAATTTGTTTTTTATTTCAAATGGTAATGTGAAGTTGGGTCTACGCCGGGAATTTGTTAAAAATTGAATTCACTTGAATTGAGTTGGTTGCAAAATTTTAGATTACTAAGTTAAATCTGTAAAATACTTATGTTTTGTTTTTGTGTGGTTTTTTGTTCAGTAGATTTAATGGTTTATTTGTTCTGTATAAGAGGAGTAATTTTGTGGCAAGTCATATCCACTAAAAATACAAGAATAAGGAAAAATATTGCCTTATATTATTTTACATATATCCAACAATGATTTCTCTTTGTGTTTGAAAAACATACATATATGTACCAGTTGGCAAGTTTGCATTATTTGGAACAAATATATAAATTATATAATAATTGTGTACACATACCAATCTTCATATAAACACCAACAAGCATTCAACTCTATTTCTTCTGCATTACATCCTGACTTATGGATCCTATGGAGTATTCCTGTAGAAGTAGAAGTAGAAGTTTAAAAACTGCACATACACTGTATATACAGATAAGGATAACTGCTGTGAAGTTTTCTGCTAATCAATTCTCGATCTCCTCTCTTTTATATCCCTCTGTAGCGGAACCAGTTATTGAGAAGGGTCTAGCAGCAGCACCTGAGGATGCTGTCTTTATCTATTGCTCTGTAGGAGACAGGACTAGGTAATTTGCTCATATATCTCCACCATAATTCTCTGGTGTTAACTGGAGCTTCAGGTGCAATCTGATGCTCTGGTGTTAACTGAAGTTTCAGGGGCAATCTGATGCTCTAGAGGATGTTTCACAAAGATTGACTCAAATCACTCTGAACTATGGCAGGCCATTCATGCCACTGTTTGCTTTCACGTTGGTCTTTGAAGGGATGTGCAAATCATTGTCACAAATTTGAAGAATTTACATTTTTTTGTTTTCTTCATCAGTGAACTATAAAAAAATTGTCAATTCTCAGATTTGTGAGCATGATTTGCAAATCCTTTGAGAGATCCATGGCGATAGAAAACAGTGGCATGAATTGGCCAGCCATAGTAAAGTGCGATTTTAGTCAATCTTAGTCTTTGTGAAACACCCCCTTGGTGTTAACTGGAGCTTTAGGGGCCACTTCTGAAAATCCAGCATGTCAGATGCTCTGGTGTAACTGGAACTTCAGGGGCATTCTGACAGTCCAACATCATGCTCTGTTATAACTGGAGCGTCAGAAGCACTCTGATGCTCTAACTTAATGCCCTGGCATTCATCCTAATTAAAAGTCACTATTTTTTTCTTGATCTTGAATATAATTTTGAATTCATAGATTTGCTATTTAATGGGCTTCTTGTGATGACAAATTAGTCAGATTTGCTGGAGAGAGAATGAGAACTTGATTGAATGAAATATCAGTCTATGCTTCAGGGTCAGAGTTTGTGAAGCAAGCAAGAGGGATGTGGACTGGCTGGTGGTGTATTTAATAGAGCATGTGCTTTGTGCTCGGAGACTAGATACATCTGTGATATCAAAACTTAAAGGTGTTTCAGGTTCAAGGCAAATCACTAATTACTGTTGAAATGCCATATAGTTTCTGTGATCAAGAATCTCCTTTGAAATTTATAATGATTAATTTGCAATCTACATTTTCCTTAGTTTGTTAGTATTAAGGGATAAATTGCATAGATGTAATGTCTTTTTGACTTTAAGAGGAAATTTGAATTCCTGGAACTATAGGGTTAGTCAACTAATTAGTGATTTTTGTTTTGTAAATGTAATACAGAAGTAAAATTTGAGAATATTAAGGGTTTTCTGCTACTTAATTATGCTCCATTTTGTCTTACTGCAGTGTACGAAATAATTGAGAAACACAAAGAAGTCCTTAGTTGATATACTGATGATAGATTTTCCCTTGAATTATTACCCTGATATTTCCTTTTATTATTCTTGATTTATTGAAAGTTTGAAACCCTTCCTTGTTGCCAATTTGAAGTAGTGCATTGTTGGTTCTCGTACAGGATTTGCACATTTATTACGGGTCACAGAAAAGACATTCTCATATTAAAGTGTGAAAATTCTATCATTTCAGCTGGAAGGACCAAACCAACAAATATCGCACACATCCTAAACTGAGACTGACTGGTGTTCCTACTCTTTTACAATGGAACACAGTAAGTATTAATATATTATCTTCTCAATCTTTTATAGTCCGTCTGCATGTAGGTCAGACATCTATTATGTACCTTATGTAATTTGATATGATTAAGTTACATCAAATATCAGGTAAAAAAAGGTGTGAAAGACTTAAAAATGAATTCCATTTGACTGCTCAAACATCATCAGTGTTTAAAGTCCATTTGTCCCACTTTGTGGGAATGGACATTTCATTTCCTGCATGGCTACCAATCATTTGATTAGAATGTAGGAGTGAACTGTTTAATAGGTACTGTTTTTGTCTCATGTTTGCATAAGAATGATCATGTAATATAAATCAAATGAAGACATGTAAAGATTATTACTATTCAGTACTGATGCATTTAATATTACATGTATGTGGAAGTTAGGAGCCTAAAGTTTCTTGATAGTGTATGACAACAGTGATATGGAGGGTTTTTATTCTTTTTATCACATTGTCTTTCTCCTCAATTGCTTCACTCTCTCTTTCCCTCCCTTCTATTTCCCTCACACACACACCCTCACACGCATTCACACACACACACACACTGACCTCTTCATTTTACTCTTCATTTCTTTTCATCTTTCTGTCTATCTTTCTGTTCTTTTGCAACTCTATCACCTCTCCCAGCCCAAGAGACTCGTTGAGGAGGAATGTTCCAAGTCTGAGCTGGTCCAGATGTTCTTCGATGAAAATTGATGAATCCTGTATGCCTTGGCATTAAATATTCAGTGGACTGTCATGATTGCCCTTATAGACATATGAATGGTATGATCCTTGAAATAAAGTGGAATCCATTTATCAAGAACTCAGATATTATATGAGATACCTGAAGAAAAAAGGGTAATTTTCATGGTCTAAGGTCCTGGTTTTAACAAGTTGTACTGTGCTAGACCTTGACAGTTCAAATGATATTGAACAGAATTTGGGTGCACAGCTGATGGTAATGTAAACGTTTTAGATTCATGGTATTAAATATATTCTTGTTGCTTATGAATATTAATTTTATTATAATGGATGCGTAATGAATTTTTCCCCTCAGGAGACCAGGCATTTTGGGAGGCAGTTTTTAAAAATGAAATATATATGTAATTGATAGTAAATTCACTAGAATATCATTTTCAGATAGTGGTCGAAAATATGATGTAGGGTATATGAAAGAAAAGAATTGTGCAAACAATTTGTTAAAAAATGGAAAAGTGTGATCTTTGGATTATATGCACAAAAATAAATTTGTGAAAGTCAATGTATTGAAATAGTTTTAAAAATGTGCTGATACATGCATATATGCATCATTTAGTCAACATTTACATGTAGTTAACTAATATCTCAAGTAAAATCAGAGATTAATGATTACTTAAAGGGGTATCCAGTGCTGAAATAATGTTCCTTCATTTAAAAGAGCATGATTTTATTAGCAGAAAATTATCTGCCTAAAGTTTCAAAAAATCATGTTGCCAAGAAAAACCCAAAATGTGGTAAGATTTCAGCCTGTTTTGGGCCCCTTAGCTGTGTCCCAGCTTTAATTGGGTACCCACAGTGACGTCATTGTGGTTACATTGTCGAGCAATTCTAGCAAAATGCACGCAAGGTATAATATATTTTGTACAATCTAGCGCGCGTCACAACTGCAATGCGCGAAGCTAGGTAACCACATCTACGTCATACCTCGTACTCAAATTTTTAGGTCAACCCTTGATTAATCTCAAATAATTTGCCAAAATGCATTGATTTTGATTGAAAATCATGAAATTTCTAATGTTATTGTTCTTAGAATTTTATTCTCGATCATATATCAAAATTTTTTTAACCATTGTGTAATCACTTTAAGTTTCTCTCTGTGTAAGGATATACACACATGTATATGCAGATTAAGAGGCCTAGAGGCTGCTCAATGTTTTTTCTCCTGCCAGTAAGTTTTGCCAGTCATTCCAAAGCCACGGTGTGTTTGTTTTAACCAAGCCCCTAAACCTCCGCCATTATGCTGGAACATTTGAAGGCCTCCCGAAGCCCCAAATTTTATTAGATGCTCCCGGCCCCAGGTGCATATGTGATAAGTGCGCAGTGAAAGCAAGAAATCAGGATCAGTGTAACGCATGCGCATAACATAAGGTCAAATCTGCTTTATATAATGCATGAACTGATATCGATTCTTGATATTGAATCGTTTTGGGGGCTTTGGGAGGCAATGAAATGTTACCTAAGGGGTGCAGCACAAATACGTTTCCACTGAATGCTGATGATGCAGTACTTTATATGCAAATGAGGCATTTCCGCTCATGTTACCTTTTCGTCTATACTACTTGATTTGTCTATGGTCTAAACACGATAAATATTTAGACTTTCTAAAAGTTTGTGTTCCAGTAATATTGTATGTGAATTGTTCCTATGAAAATTAAATTTTGTAAGGTATGCTGATGCAAGAAAAAAAAAATAACATTAAACATTCACTTATCCATCCTTTCTTTGAAATCTACAGTGGTGAGAGAGGGAGTGAGAGAGAGGGAGAGAGGGGGAGTGAGAGAGAGAGGGAGAGAGAGGGAGTGAGAGAGAGAGGGAGAGAGGGAGGGAGAGAGAGAGAGGGAGGGAGAAAGAGGTAGAGGGAGAAAGGTGTTTGAAAGAAATATAGAGGGAGAGATAGAGAGAGTCCAGTAAAAGGGAGAAAAGGAGTGAAAAAATTGTGGCTAAAAGTTCTTTTGTTATAATTTTGACCAACCCCCTAAAGATGTACCTTTTTAGCCTTTCTTAGGGCGGCTTTTCAGCACACTAAATGTCAACATATTTTTAAAAATACTTTTTGAAATTGTCGGGTCAATTGTGCCTCTACCCCAAATCTGCCAGTGACACAGAATCGCAAGAATGTCAAGTCAATGATCAAATAACTTGACAATGTTCAGAAGGGCGATGGGGGCCTTGCCTGGCCCCCAAATCCCCCCCAAATAAAAAAAGCGTGATCAAAAGGTAAAAGAACGTAGGAAGAGCGGGAGCAGACAAGGGACAATAACAAAGAAATATCACATGGGGGGGGGGGGGGAAACTGCACCAATCCCCCCCTTGGGAGTGCGCTTTGCATGCTCTCTACCCTCCCCCCCCCCCATGAAATCCTAGATATGCCACTGAACAGGGAGGTTGTGCATTGAGAATTTCCACCAAGATTTACCATAATTATGCCTTTTTTTTTTTCTTCTAAAATACCATTTTTTTTTATAATCCCCACTCCTTAGAAAATCATTTCTCCAGTTCATATATTGGAAAAACATGAATAGATCTTGGTTCTGACCACGTCCACAGAGATGTTCGTACATGTATAGAACACTGAAATATTCGTCTCTATAATGGTTCTGACCATAGGTTCTGATTCTAGTAAAAGCATCGATTACCTTCTTTGTTGCCTTGAAGACACCTTAACTATCACATTTCAATCGAATCCTGAATGGTCTTCGGAATTCATCGACATTCCTAGTCATGGAGATCGTACACAATTAGTGAACGGTTATTTGACTCGGGAGTCGTAGCTCAGTAGCATTCGCCTCACATTTTTGATTGATTATCAACATCTTATGTTTTTTTAGGGCCATCGTATACAAACAGGTGACATCAATTGATGAATGTTTGTTTGTGTTTGTTTCATTCTATGAAAATTGCCTACTTATTACGTTTCCTTTTTTCTCTGAGGCAAAATCAAGTCCCACCTGTGCATAATCATGTTTGCTATGCTATGTTATGCTGCTTGGCCTAGATTCTATGCTATGCACATAAGTTAGATCTCAATGAAGTCATAACGTAGGTAGAAATTAGGGAAAGTTGAGGTGGTTGAGAAATGAAGAGGTGAGATAGATTAGGAGAGAGTAGAGAGTATCTTTCTTGAGAATGGGTGAAGTCCTAAAAGGTCTAGACCTCTTATGTCACACTACAGTCTAGACTACATTCTACACTGCAGTACACTAACTTTACTGTCTTACTACCTAAGCCTTGAGAGGCGTTAAGTGTGTCCGCAGCAGATTTCAGTTTCTGTACCAAAGCATGCTGAGCTGTGACCAAAAAGTGGACCGTTTTTTGCCCTTTACACAGTGCAATTCCTCATGTTGATCTCCTTATTTTGATATCAAAATGTTTGGTATCATTTTTGATAGAGAAGTTCTGATCTACTTTTTTGATAATGTTGCATGAAATGTTTCTGAGAGGGAATAGAAAGTAAATAGCTATTGCTTGTCAAAATTTAACGAAACGAGTGAGTATTTCCCATTGAAAATGAATGGGAAGCTGATTTTTAGCCATTTTTGGCAATTTTTCAAAATTTACAAGTTGATCTAATTTCAAATCAGTATAAAACTTATATCAACTGAAAGAGAATACATTTGGCTATCTTTTCATTGATGAGGCCCTGCATAAAAATAAAAATTGAAAATGTAATGGTCTGATAAACGTCATTATTTGCACGGTATCCCTGCCCATGTGTATATTACAGAGCAAATGGGCAAAAAGGGGCAGAAAATTGCTGTTATTTTGAATGACTATCTTTTGATAGAAAAGTCGGAAAATGCTGAAATTTAACCATGTGTATTCTGATACATTATTCTTATCAAATATGTGAAAAAAATCCAGAAAAAAAACCTGAAGCTCGAAACAGAAAATTTCTGTGGACATCCTAGCCTTACATGGTGTTATTCTGATATTCATGTATAACACCATGTAACGTCTCTCAAGGCTAGTCTTACTGACTGTGTGAGTCGAGCCAGGTTAAGAAACTAATTTTAAAAAGACTTAACTCTGGACTGGAGTCTCGGTCTCATGACTCTGACTGAGATGGGAAGGCAATGAGGAGCAAAGGCTCCGAAAGAGTTCCATATGTACTCCCCACTAAAAAAAAAAAAAATTAGAGACTCAAAGACAAAGACACCATATTTTTCACTTTTTCTTCTTAAGAGGTGTTTTGGCTCAGTGGATAAGTCTCCAGACTTTGAATCACAAGGTCCGGGGTTTGAATCCCTGCCGCAGCACTAATGTCCTTTGGCAAGATGTGAATCTACATTTCGGATGGTGACTTTAAAGGTCAGTCCCAGACGTAAATCATATTTGATTGATAAACATCTGTAAAAAAAACCCAATTCTACAACAACAGCTTAACTCTTTGTTTTTTTCTTGACTTACCATGCTTGACAACGTGACTCGAACCCGGGACATCCACCTCTCAAGACCGACACGCTACCTACTGCACTAGCAAGAGATCGCTGGAAGTGTAGGGTCTCATAATGATTACCCCAGGTATAAGCCGGAAGTCGGGATTAGTTGAATTCCCAGGATGCATTGCTTTTATTTTTCTGACTAAATAAATAGATGTCTATGTGAAATGCACGATTATGGGTAAGCTTTTAATTCTGATGGAATAAACCAATATTTTGATATTTATCACATTTTTTCTATGTTCAGTATTTGATATGATGATTATACATATCATTCCAAGTCGTATTCTTGTATTTAAAAAAAAAATTTTAGTGGGGGTACATATCGAACTCTTGCTGAAGGCTCTAACTAACCAGATGAGAAGGTGGTGAGGAGAGAAGACTTGACGTTTCCGACAGTTTGACTGCCCCTCATCAGTACAGGCGCACGACCAATTATGGAGACTGTTTCCTATTTGGGAGACCATCTCCATTATCGGAGACTTATTGCAACATTTTTGGTAACCTATTTGGGAGACAGTCTCCCATTTAGGAGACCAATTTTTTGTTTACATTTGCGGGAAACAGATTAGCTCAGCTCAAAATGGAAATGTGATAAGCGGATTCCACATGAAAAATTATCCCTTTTGACTATCTACTTCAAAAACATAACATTTGTTGTTATGATCCACACACAAAATAAATGGGCTTCTGATTTCAGAGAGGAAAAAATTTGGCTGAGAAAAAGGGCCTTAATAGGCGCTTTCACACCTACCTGATCAGGAAAAATACTCGTAAATTACGAGAACTTGTTAAGGCCCCAAAATACCCGATAATTGTTCTGCGCTTTCACACCTACCCGAAGCCAGACCTCTTCGGGGTAAGTTCTCGAAGTTACGAGCATGCGCAGAACTATTTATTTTGCAGACGAGGCTCATGCTTTTAAATTCGCTCAGCTAGCTCAGCTCTTGCTATGATAGCGCTAGCTAGTTAGCTCGATGCGATCATCGATACGTCGATCTCTACATATTAATGTACACTTGCAGTCTGATAATCTCTCTTTAGAACTTTCAGTTTATTTTTTAATTTGAGAGGTATCCTCTCAAACCCGAGGCTGGCAAGTCTTGCAGCCAGCATATAGTCCTATTTCTTTGGCTGGAGGAGGCCACTGCCGTGTGCACCTCCTCCTCCCTCCACATCGCTATCAGCGATGATCAGAGGATGACATACTACCGTATCGATATATCAGAATAAATCATAAATAAAAAAACGAAAGGGGAACAGAACTTTACAAAAACAGCGACATAGCTAGAAATAGACAATACAAATCTCAAATCCAGAATGTACGGTACACAAATAATAACGACATCCAATACGTACATGGTACACATAGTACACGGTTCGTGCGCCAGTGCTTGATGGAATAGAAGTTCTCGTAATTTGCTTTCACATTACAAAAATCCCCGCGACCTTGGAGAAAGTACTTGTAATTTTGAGAAAGTACCTACTAATTTAGGGGTATTTTCTTACAGGGATATTACGCGTAATTTGGTTTCACACTGGCAAAATACCTGGTATTTTCTGATCGGGGTAGAATACCCGATCTGAAAATACCAGGTATTTTTCCTGATCGGGTAGGTGTGAAAGCGCCTATTGTTGGTGTAGTTTCTATTGTCCTCTTGTTCAGACAGTCTCTGATATTGGAGACTTTGAATCAAAGTCTCCAATATCAGAGACTGTCTCCCAATTGGTTGTGCGCCTCTACTGCTCATCACTCCAGATTATGAAAATTAAAAATTAGATACATGTAAGGAATCACTACAATAATCAACAAATTGCTTTTAAAAAAATTTGCTTTTTAAAATGCATTTTAACGTTAGGCTTAGCCAATTTAAAAAAAAAAAATATTTCCTCAATTGGGTCAGTCATCTTGATCAAGTGATACTCTCAGATTTTTTTGATTGCAGCTCTTGCTTAGTTTTACGACCTTATTTGTGACAAACTTTGAATATGATTGAAAACACATTGAAAGCCAATACACCGGACATGCCGATATATGGCTCTTTCATGTACACTGCACGCAACTCCTGACATGCCACTGCACTCGTGCTCGCTAATTTAACAACTCTCGAAAATGTCTCTGAGCCTGTGATTCGCAAAAATACCAGTTCATGAAAATATTAGCTTATACAGTAGTCTAGACCCTTTATTCTTAAACTGTGGCCCATGGCTACATGTGGCCCTCGAGAATACTGGATGTGGCCAGCCAAAAAAAAATTTGAGTTTATAAACTGAATAAGTTTCAGATAATTGCTTGCTTTCATGCAAATACATGTAACACTAACACGTTTGGTTAAATCTAGTATAATCATCCAAGAATACATATCAGACAAAAAGAAGTTTTGAAATTGATCCACCTTGTGGGTCCATTTTCGTATGTGACTAGTTGTCATAAGAATTTTAAATTAAGATTCAGATACTTTATTGCCCAGTTGAAGATAAACAAATGGAAATGACCACAATGAGCCTCTTGCCACTTCATTTTCAGGCAGTGAAATGGTCTATGAATTGGTATTTTGTTTATCTTGTCAAATATATTTGAATATGAAAATGATCAAAATTTAGAAACTGAAAGGTTAATATTTGACAGGAGATGCCAGGCCCATATGATCATCTAAGAGATTTAGGCCTAGATTATTATCTAGTGGCTAATGAGATAATTTCAGAAATATTTCTGGCCCGTTGGAAAAATTAATGAAGAACTTAGGGTCTAGACTCTAGGTTTGGCTGTCTGTTGGGTGAGCTTACCAGCAATCATCGAATTTTGGTGCATGCACACAGTGTTATTGGGACGGAGACTACTACCGCTGATGCAACAACTTCATATGAATATTCTTAAGTATTTGGTGGACCTTTTTATCTGAGAACAATTGGTCTTTCTAGAAGTCAAAAGTAGTTTTTTTCAGTTGAATATGCATAGTTTACTGTCTTGGAAAGGATATTGTTTTGTGATTATCCTTTATTGTATTGCTACATGTCATTCAAGATCTAAGTGCATTCATGTCCTCCTTCTTTGAGTAAGTATCTATTGACTGATCCAGGATCTAAGCTGGAACCTTTTTTTACTCACCAATTAAAAGAAACCTTCCAAAGACATCTGCATTGATTCATCCCCATGTGTGACCTGCTTGTGTGTAGTGTTTTAATTTAGGAAGTATTATAGAACATCTCGAACAAGACCAGTTTGACATGAATCCATTGTCCACCATGTTAAAATTTCTTGTGTGCATCCTTTGTCTTAAAAAAGTCAACTAATCCCTGTTTTTCCACATACACTGTATGGACTTAATGAATGGGATTTGCAAGGAATTAAAGGGATTTATACTTTAAAGCTCTTCAGATTGTCAATCTTTTCTTCTGTTGTTTTCAGACTGACTGACAATGGCTCACATGCTAGGTGGAAAGTACTGCTTGGAAAGTCTAGGTAGAGATGTGAGTGACTTACAGTCCGCTGTGGCAGACACCCTCTCTAGGGTTGGCCCTGTCAGGTACCCATCCTGGAAGTTTCCGGATAAGGTAAGGTGAAACTTACATTACACTATATTGAGAGATAAGTATTAGCAGTTGAAGGGGGGGGGGGGGATTTCATAAGTGATGGTAACGTGGTAATGTGGTGCTTAGCCTCATCCTTTGAAGAGGTTGAAATTGGAAATGGGTTTGAAGATTTTCCTTTTTATATTTTCATGTGAAAGACTAGCATTTTAGCAAGATCTGATGAAAAGGGACTGCTGTCAAAATTCTCATGTGTTTGTGAAATGACTTACTAATTTACTAATGCACACCCTTCATCTGATCCTACCTTTGGTTGGAGTCCGATCCACTCATATCTGTGTCAAATGCTTTCTATTGTCTATGACTTTCAGGAGAAATTATTTAGTATGCTAACAGTTTTCTGATTCCTAAACCTCAAAATAATATTTGTAATAACTTGTCAACATTTTTGGTGTAATTTTCATTGAGATTTTTATGCTGGTCCAAAAATTAATAATGCATGATTATTCCTATCTGTTGAATATCTGTAATAACTTGTCAACATTTTGGATGACTTAAAAAAAAAAAAATCATTGATATGTATTCAACATGTCATACTTGTGCTGATTGACAAAATTCTTCATATATACTGAATATTTGTATTATATTGGTATATAGTATTTTTTTCCTCATTGCATTTTCCTGACAAATAACCAGTGTTATCTTTGAGGCCTGTTTTATGTATTCATTATGTATGAATGTATTCCATCTTGACATTATGATTTCATGCTGTAAATCTTTTAGGTGTCTTCTGATGTGGACATTGAAGAACTCCTGGAGGATTATAAGTTTAGCGAGGATGAAGAGGACAACCAAGTAGCCCACATCATCCTCTTTGAGCTTGTTATTGATAGGTAAATATGGCAAGATGAATGCTTTTTAAGATGTGTCAGTATTAATATTAATATTGTTAATGTTATTATTATTTCATTATTAGCATTAATATTACTATAATTATCAATATTGTTTTAGTTGGTATTATTGTTTTTGTTATTATTATTATTATTATTTTTATTATTATTAGCATTATCATCATAATTGTTATCATCATTATTGTTATCATCATTATTGTTATCATCATTATTGTTATCATCATTATTATCATTATTGTTATTATTATATTATCATAATTATCATCATTATTATTATTACCATCATCATCATCATCATCATCATCATCATCATCATTATTGTTATTATTTAGCAGTAGTAGTAGTAGTAGTAGTAATAGTACTACTACTACTACTACTACTACTACTACTACTACTACTACTACTACTACTACTACTACTACTACTACTAATGCTACTACTACTAATACTGCTACTACTACTACTACTACTACTACTACCGCTACTACCGCTACTACTACTGCTACTACTACTAATACTGCTGTTTTCTTTTTGTGTTTTTTTTTCCAGAATGGTCTTGCTTCTCCAAAGCTTCACCCGCTTTGTAGAGAAGCTCATTCAGGGGACAGTTGGACGACCGCCCACTGCCACACCGATGGGAGCACAGATGTCCATTGGGCTAGTTGTCAAGAAGTTCTGGAATAAGATTGTCCAACTCAACAGCATCACCCAAAAACTGAATGCAGAGGTATCTTGTTTGAGTTTTTTTTAATGGAAATATACATGTATATAAACTTTATGTCAGAACAAAATAAGACATTTTTACCATGCTGTTCAAGGCTACTAATGGATGATGTTGTACGAGACACAGTACTTGTGTTGATGTAGAATAAGAAGACAAATTGGTTGTTTCAGGTTTTTTACACCATGAAAAAGGGTATATGATACATTGACATCTAAATATTTCTGTTTAATACACAGAGTAAATCCAAAGGAAGGACCATTAGCAAACTTGAGGTCATTAATGTTGAACTTCAAGAGCAGTTACGAAAGACCATGCACTCCTCAAGCATGTCGAATCCTCTCTTAGACAGTCGTGTGGCATTTGCTCCAGAAGGGGACAGTGATGATCAGGGGACACCAGCTCCTGAGATATTCACTCCATCAAAATCACAAACGGCACTACTCACCCCACAGCCCAGTGCTCATCAAGTGATTGCAATAGACACCAGGACAACATCTTCACAGACATTAGAGACTGCCTTTGTACCCTGCGAGGCTTGTGAACGGGTGCAGCTGTGTTTGAGAGATGTTGGAGAGACCATCACCGGGGTGTGCCAGTCGCAGAAACTTCCATCATCAATTGCGCGGCATCGGAAGCAGCTTCCAGGGGATGTGATGTCTGCGATGGATGTCAGCCGATGGGCGACGGAACAGAACAAGGACTTGGACAGAATCAAGGACCACTTGAGCAACTTGATGTCGCAGATTGACCCCCTCAAAGAGGAGCTCACTGCTTCACAGGAAGCCTGTGAGAGACTGACAGAGAATGTCAACCAGAGGGACAAGGAGCTGAAGAGTGCCAGAGTGTCTCATGGGACAGAGATCAAACAGTTTGAGGCCAAGGTGAAGGAGATAGAGCGTCAGCATGCAGAGTCTATCATGGTTGTAAAGAGGAGCTATGAAGAGGCAAGGAGTGGCAAGAAGAAGACAGAGGAAGAGCTCACCAAGCTCAAAAGGGAACTACAGAGGCAATATGAGGCTCTCAAGGAATTAGGTAAGAAAACTAGCCTTTAAAGAGCTATTCACTCCACTGACTTGCATTTCTTACACTCCCATTGAACAAAGCAATTTGTCCTGTAACCTGGACTTGTTTAGTATTCCCCTTTGTTTTTGCATATTTAATGGTGATATTGAAAAAAAAGTTGGTTTGTCAAACTAGTCACAATCTTTTCAGTGAGCTGAATGAATATCAGTCACTTCTGATATTCTTCCTTCTGATTTTCAGTGATTGATTTCATATTGATGAGCTATTCAAACTTAAACATACATGTAAATTCATGTATAATATCTTGTGAAATGAAAACTAATATAAAGTGTGCTTCACTTTTTTTTATGTAGTAACAGTTCCCATTTCAGGATAATTTTACATCTATTCTTAATATTTCATTCATTGCGTGACCAATAACATAACTTTTTTTTCTTATAAGAGTAACTCTCATATTTAAAAAATTATGGTTTTAGTGCAATTCCCAGTGTACGTGTAATGCATCTGATTCACAACTGGTCATACCCGACTTGCAGGTGTCATGGGCTTGTCCTAATTTAAAAGTGCTCATCACAATGATCCTGCTTTTCAATAGGAAAGCAGTGAATTTCTTATGAGATGCTATGCAGGATTTCCTTACAAATATACTTGTACCTTTCCATGTGACAGAGGGTGTACGGGAAGAGCTGAACCAAACTCTTGATGCTAACACTGCCAACCAGGCGTCGGTCAGTCGGCTCGAGAGTCACGTGACCCAGCTGAGTCAGCAGCTGAAAGAGACGCAGGATCAGCTGACCGAGTCCAGCCGACAACTGGGCAAGGAACAGGCCAAGAACCGGAGCATAGATAAACACGGGCAGGTATATCATAAACCAAAGCGTGCACAACTTTAAGAATGAACAGGAAGTTCAGTATTATCTGGCTGACCGCTAGGGATAATACCACCTAAAATTAGTGGCATAGAAAAACATGAGCAGGTAAATAATGAACTAAAAGCTTGGGCAGGTAAGTATTGATAAAAGAGGCAAGTCGATTACTGCCAGAAACAGGAGCATAGATAAACACGGTAGGTAAATAATAAACCATGGGGCATTTCTATGTGGGGGCTCCCGGTGCTGGAGGGGGGGGGGGGGGGAGATGTTTAGAGAATCATCCTAACGATAACTCACTTATTTCTATTATGCATGTTTCTGCAAACTCTGTCCTATATGTGCTATTAGGAATAGTAAAACTGAATAGAGATTGGGCTGAATGTTTTTTTTTAAAATCTTCAAACTACTGTGTAAAATACTTATCCATCTGGATTAAGTACAGTCAAACCTGCTGTAGTGACCTTCTGTGTACAAAGACCACTTGTCTGAAAAATGCTCATTTTTATTTTCCCTATGTATAATTTTTTATTGAAAAGTGTGTTAAAGGGTCCATTGGAAGATTAACATTTGTTGAATGGGCTACCCCGGGAAATATCAATCGATCAATCGATCATTCAGTCAATGAATTAACCCCTCCATAAAGACCCTCTGTTCATAAAGACCTCTTTTCTGGCCTCCATTGAGTTGTCTTTAGGTACAGGTTTCACTGTATTCATTTCAATGCTAGTCTTTCTGCTGTGTTATCCCTTTGCAGGCCCTTCAAAGTAAGCATGATGCCCTGGTCCAGCGAGTGGAAGAACTGGACCAAGAGTGCCAAGACTTGAGGGATAGTCTAGCAGATGCAGAGGATGGCAAGGAAGAGGTGATGGAGCAACTCAAGGCTGCTCAGAGTGAGGTGCAGGGATTACAGGATGAACTCAAGACACAACAGGTAGGGTATTTATCAGGCCCCTAAAGCTCCGCCATTTTTTCTAGATCCATTAGAAGGCCGACCTAAGCATCCATCAATATTCATGATCAAAAATGAATGATTCATTTTGTAAGATACTTCCAACTAGTAGCATTTGTTTGTATGCGTTATGAATCATTACATGCATCAGCTTACCGCCTTGACTAAAGTGACTGAGATAGTACTTTTGAACCCTTGTGATACCTCCCCAGGACCTGGTTGCATCGATCGTGGAGGAAAAGAAGTTTCTGGAGTCGTCTGTGGGTGATCTTCAGACCATGATCCTAGCCCTGGAGGATCAGCTCAAAGACACTCAGGAGAGGGAGAAGATGCTTGTCCTTTACCCTGATACTAACCCTGGACTGGTGCCTGCTGCACAGAGAGCTGATGGTAAGGGTTAGTTTAATCCGGAAAATTGGCATTGTGTTTAATGGTGCCCCCTTTAAAAACACTCAGTCCCCCAGGTAAGATTTTAAAGTAGAGATTTTTGTGTGGGGGAGAAGTTTCTGCTTGTTAAATACTTTTTGTGAAAGAGCAGCAATAAAAGCTGATATATTGCACCTGCTGCCTCCAGAAGCATTACCAGAGGAAACACTGCAATTCAGAATGGAAAGAAGCACTTTGAATGGAACCAAATAAGACAAAAGAGTCCTAGAAGACTTTAAATTTTAAAAACATACCTCGAAATGGTTAGGACTTTATAATTCATTCACACCTACAAATCAAAGCTTAACCCGTTGAACACGATTTGATTTCAGTATAATACACATTTCCCATAGACCCTAGCCCGAGTTATCTTGGGCGTAGGGCTCAACGGGTTAATAGCCTGCAGGAGTGTTTTGTCACCCTCCTCTACGCATGTGCTTTTGGATACTGCTGCGTCACTTTCGCCTTGTAAGGTATTGCATCTGACACTGTTTGCTTATTCTAATAGGTGACAGTGCCAGCAGCATGGGGCAGCAGGTCCAGACTAATAACTTAAGGATCCAGATCCTAGAGGAGCAGAATAACCTCCTGCGCAATAACATTGACAAGCTTCTAGCAGGACAGCAGCCACAAGGACAGTCTGGACAGGTAGGCACAAATTTAATTTCTTTTGAATTGATTTCACTGGATTTAAAAAACATCGACAAGCCATCTCAAAGACAGGATTCTCTGGTCAGTATGATTGTTTGCTATCCTTGCTTATTACAAGAATCATTTGGATTAGATTGGACTGAGCTCAGGTACATTTTTTGTGGAATCATTTACAGTATTTTTTTCATTTGTTCCATAGACATTTTTCGTCTAGTATCTGAAGGCTAGTTTTTTCTCCAGAAGTGTACATTGCAATGCTAGGGAAGGAATGTTTTCTGTTCATGTACTTGACAGTGTGCCTCAGAGTAGATGGATATGAGTTCTTAGATTGTATTCCTGTTCATGAGCCAATACTTCTCCTTTAAGAGAACCCTTTGAAAATTGAAAAGCTATACTAGTATGCAAACATACATGTAACAGTAGACCAGAGATTTTTCATGTATGTGACCTATTTATATAAATGTACATGTATTTCACCTTAACACCTAGACCTCATCTAATCCCTATTAATCTCCATCACAAATCACAATCCATACATTTTGCTTTGAACGTGTCACAGGTGAATGGTCCAGGCATTCCACTGTGGCAGCCAGATGCTCTGAAACAAGCCAGGCAGTCTGGCAGCGTTAACAACAACCACACTGGTGCTAGGCCAGGCAAGTCACCAAGGTCACCACGAGGTCACTTGGAACCGATCCATATTCCAAATGGCCATCATCCTCTGCAGTAAGATAGTAAACCGTATTTCCAAGAAAGTGAAATGGATGAGAGTGTGTTTATTTGTGGATTTTTACATGCTCTTTGACAATTTTCGTTGAATTCCACACCCTTTAAATTGCTCCTTCCTCCTTAATACCAGAAAGTTTCCTATTTTCAAGTGCAGAGTACAAACTTTAGAGATAGATGTTCATATGAAGCCTCTTGTATTTCACTCTCATGTTTTTCTTTGAACTCCTGAAAACACCCACTATGAAAAATTGTTCAGTCAGTGAAGGGAAACTCTGAGGAAACAGCTCTGAATGTCTCCTAAGATGATTTATGTCAGGGAAAGGCTTGAAAGTTATTTTACTGATGGGCCCACAAATATAAGTATGAAGATGATTATGACTATGACTTCATCTTTACAGGGAGCACCTGACTGAGGAGGAGGTGATTGCCAAGTACACAAATCAGAGCTCTAAGAATCGTCAGTACAGTCCTTCGTCTGAAGAGGCGACCAGTTATCAGATCCCTCCCCGTCCACCATCAAGGAAAGGCAATCAGGATAAGACCAAAGCAAAATCTGGTATGTATTACTAGTAATGAAGATATTCCATTCATGTATGGAACGTATCACATTATGATTCAATGTCCTTATGCATTACCAAGGGGCTTGTTAAAATCGGGCTTTGGAAATATTACTTGGCTTTAGCTGTGGCAGCTGTTATCAGTACACAGTCCAAAGAAGATAATTCTACCAGTTACCCCCACTCTGCCTTCACGATCTTGGTCAAGTGTGGCAGATGTTGATGAATGACTTGCCTAAGGACATTTGTAAAGAGATAGGGATTTGAACCCCAGTGACTAATCCACTAGACCTCAACACTTCTGATCAGGGCATCATTTCATGAAAGTTGTCAGCTCTGACAAGTTTTCATTCTCTGACAATTTCAGTAAAATCCTTGGTTTTTGATTGGTTGAGAAGCACTGAGACTGACAACTTGTCAGTGCTGACAACTTTCATGAAACGGTGCCCAGTTCATTGCATGTTCTGTGAGGAGGAATTAGCTAGAGGTGCTTTGGATCAGTGGATAAGTCCCCAGACTATGAACCATGAGTTTAGGGTTTGAATCCCACTGTGGCACTATTGTCCTTTGGCAAGACATTAATCTACATTTGCCAGTGTCCACCCAGGTGTAAATGGGTACTGGCAGGAAGGAATTCCTGAAATGCTGCGAGCGCTAAAATTGGTAGCCTAGATGAGCCAGGGTAATATTTGAGTGCCTTGCACACTTTGTTTGGTGAATACCTGCACTATATAGATATGCAATATTATTATTATTCTACGTGTTATAAATTTGAAAATAGGATAAAGAATTAGAAAGGAAGAAAATTGTGAAACTTTGGACGACTGTTAACGTTAGGATCTTCCATTGTTCATGTAGTAATAATTTTTTGATGTCATTTATGGAAAACTCACCCAACTGTTTGGTAGCCAATTATTCCTCTCAGAGTAGACCTAATGGTGATTCTGAATTCTTGTGGTGGACCAAACTGTTTTTTTCTTAAAAGTATCATGTTTGTATTTATTACTTGTAACTGTGTATCATTTCTTATTCACCGCCCGTTCAGCTGGTAAGAGAACATCCAGTCAGAGCAGTGTGAACGTGGCCAAGCTATCTACTACAACCAACCCCAGTCTTCATGCTTACAGGACACTCAAGAGCAGCGGAGCAATCAAACCACAAACGGTCATCAGAAACCAGGATGGTGAGTTCAAAGTCATTGTCGAGTACTTTCTCTGAAGCTTCACTTCGAGAAAAGTGGGCAAGCCCAAGCTACATCACCAACTACATATTTCGTATTTTTTTGTATCTGGTAATTGCGTTAGATTGCTAACCCAACAACAACTTTAATCAGACCAAATATGAAGTGAAGTGAAACATTTGATGTCAATTTATACATACCTGCCAACTGTTCCTATTGAATAGGAATATTCCTATTTGGGGGAAAAGAAAATCGCCATTTTAACCCGTGTGTTCCTATTTATGTACAAATTTGTCATTAGTATTGAATAGGAAATTTAGGAATGCTCCTATTTTTGACAATTTCTTAATAATTTGGTCCTACTTCTTGGCTGTCATGGTTGGCAGGTATAATTTATATTCAGAACTGTACAATAATTGGTAATGTAACAGTCAGGCCCCAGGTGACCAGATACATATCTTGTTCAAATATGACGCGACAAATCCCCGCTACATTTTTAGTGTTCAGAGATGCTGCAACAGAATCACCCCACTTATGTTAATGAACGTGGATTATGGCGTTAACTCTCAAATAAAAGGGAGTTTTGTCAAAAGTTGCGCAGACATACTGATGACAATACATTTTGCTCTACCTTTTAAAGAAATTGATTGGGCCACACCTTTTTGCAGCAAGGTGACAGATAAATGTCTCCTGCTTTGGCAACCTTTTTTTATGTCCCATAGACTTTGTATACTAAAATGTTACATGGATTTGTTGTGGGGATTTTTTGCCTCATATCTGAACAAGCCTTTACCAGAACTCATAGGAATAATTTGTTTGTGGTTTGATTTCACACTGTTTTGTAGTTAGATGTATCGTAAAAATAGCAGGTATATCTCTTACTACTGTAGAATTGAACTTTAAATGGACCTCTTTCAATTTGCTACCATCTGCAGGTCCAGACTTCTTTGTGGGCAACCGAACGCCAGCTAACAGTCGTCATGCCAGGCAGCAGTCTTGGAAAACCCCTGACTCCCGCGAAAGGTCAGAGGGCACCCAGTCGAGAAACAGTTACTATGAACCAGCAGATACGTTCATCTGCCCGCAGTGTGATAAGATGTATGATAACAAGAGGGACTTAGACATTCACAAGTCATACTGCTATCCTTAAGTAAATACGAACTAACAGATGCATACATCTGCAACAGTGTGATAAGGTGTATGATTAAAAGAAGGTTTTAGGCGTACTACTGTCGGTAGCCTGTGGATCTATGTGTTCATGTGCCGTTATTCCTATTACTGAAACTGTCAGTGGATAAACATTGTTTAAAGGTACTGTGAGGAAATCCGAACATAAAGACCACTCACAGGTGACAAGAAAAGTTGTCACTATTGTAACATCTTTACAGGGATATGGGGTGCTAGAAAACAAAAGATGAGAACAAAACAATAAGCCATTTTTTAGTTAGCTCACGCCCCGAATGACCTCAAATATCCACTGATATTTTAAACATAGAGAGGTCCTTTTTCGTGGTTGAAATGTACTTCCGCTGGCATTCCGCAAATTGGCAATGTTGCTTGCTTCAAAATGGCAGATTTTTGTGGACAACTTTCCATATGCTTGTACACAAATCATCATATCTCTTTTATCTCTCAAGGTGCAGCTTGTCTCTCTCTTAGCTCAAGATTTATCATGGGAAATTTATTTGACAAATACACAAAGAGACAAGCAGTATCTCTAGAGATAATAAAGAAAATATGACATTTTGTGTACAAAACATTGAGAGTTGTCCATAAAACCTGCCATATTGAAGCAATATGGCCAATTGGAGGATCGCCATAGAAAGTAAATCAAGATTTTAAAAACTTTGTCATTTTGTTACCGATTTTGATTGAGCTATTTTTGAATTGCTTCTATCTATTATCTCTTTTCAGTACAGTTGTCTTATCTGTCGGGTTTCCCTTTCCTTTATAAATTTATGTCATCATTGCTTGGATCAGATTACATGTCTGATACGAATGAGAGAAAACCAGAGGGACTGTAAGGCTAAAAAAACTTGTTATTGTACTCATTGCTACAAAATAGGCTTAATGATGTACCTGAGGCTGCTATAAGTCATAATGATAGTGACTGGCTCTTCTTTGGGGGAAATTTTTAGAAAGTTGCCCTTCTCCCCTTGATCATGATTTGATTTTGGGATTTTTGGATTACTCGCATTTTCCACAGATCCCAGCCCGAGCCATCTTGGGCATAGTATTCAATGGATTAAAGACACCACATCGCTCTCATCTTACGACTAGGGGTAATGTGATGCGATTCTGGGCAGTATATTCGATATCCCCCTAAAGGCTTGTTCAGATGTGAGGCGACAAATCCCTGCAAGAAATCCCTGCAACATCCTTACTGTTCACGTCAGTGGGATATGAGACGACAGAAAAAATGTTGCCGAGGCAGGAGACATTTTTTTTTTTTGTCGGCTGGCTGCAAAAAGCTGTGGACCAATCAGATTCTCAAAAAGTTAGCGCAAAATAATGTTGTCATGAGTATGTCTGTGCAACTTTTGACAAAACTCTCTTTTATTTGAGAGTTGATGCATTAAATGCACGTTCATGAACATGAGTGGGGTGATTTTGTTGCATCATCTCTGAACACTAAAAATGTAGTGGGGATTCCTTGTGTCATATCTGAACAAGCCTTTAGGCTTTCCAATATTATATGAATATCTTGTTTGATGATTGAGTCCTCTTTTAATTCATGTTATCGAGTGAAAATGGTTTGTGGGTGAGTGCGATGAAGATAGTGACAGTATTACTGGATGTAGTATTTTTCAAAGTCATTTGTAATCGCTTCTCATGAGGTGTAGTCTACATCATTAAATTGTGGTGTTTGAAGTGCACTTATTTTTGTTTTCAATATTCTTCAGCTATTTCCACAATGCATGCAAATTTCAGTGAAGGTATGTTTGAGATATTCTAAATGATGATTTCCATAAAACTCAAGAACTTGAAGTATCCACTTTTGGATGACCAGTAATTGCAAGCATTGGTATTATTTTTTATTATTTTTATTTGGCAGAATCAAGAAACCAAAAAAACAATACAACAATAGTAGAATATAAGGAGAGTCACATGGATGCTGGGAAAAGAAAAAGATTAAATTAATAACTATAACCCGAAGGTCTTCTATTCCAATCCAAAGTAAGGAGGAAAAAGTGATGTAAGGAGGGAAAAGTAGAAAAAGCATGATTCTTTTTTATTTTTAAGGTTTCTATTTTCTTATTTGGCACTGATAACATTGAAGTTACTTGCAGTTGTATGTTCTGTCAGTTGATGTAGGAGTACATTTTATTTGCTGAACCTTATACTTTAATACAATGTAGCCTTTAAATTGTCTTTCATAATACTGTCAGAGACAGAAGGATTTTACTAAGGAGATAGAATATGAATGAAATTGCAATGGCATTTATTGAATAAATTTTTGGGTGATTTTCCATTGTGCACTATGTTGATATATAGCTTTATTGGACATTAATTGAATGTGAATACTTTGTAGTATTTTTGGTAATTGTTACAATAAAACCCACAATGTAATTCTGGACATCAATCTTTGCCAAGTGTCATTTTTTTTTCTTCTAGTCCAATTTTGAAATGCATCTTTGCAGGTTAATTATCCTTGATGTAGGAGTAGGCATGGCTCTGTTATTTAAACTTGTTTGTCACTTTGAAAAGAAAAGATAACATTACATGCAATAATGCATTACTGAGACAAAATTTCTGCTTTGAATAATTGAGATTTCATTTATTGATTTGAGTTACTGTTATCACAGTCTTCTTCTTGAAGACTACAGGCAAGTGACCAGTTGGTTAGCTGTGTTACTGGTCAGCTTCTTTAATGTTCTCAAGTGCTCTCTTTCATGTGAGAAGAAATTTCATTTGAAGTAAGCAATGTTCATATGCTTATTATGCATCCCTTAACTGTGGCATAATTCCTCAATGATGATGTAGTATTTCATCGGTTACAAACTCCAATCTCTGAACCTTTATAGTCATATAAAGTTGAACAAGGACATTATGATTCAAGCAGTCTTTCTTCCCACTTCCTTTACTTCTTTTGCCCAGTAGTTTTAAATAGTACAATATG
This sequence comes from Echinometra lucunter, assembly GCA_029962745.1. Lineage (NCBI taxonomy): Eukaryota > Metazoa > Echinodermata > Echinoidea > Camarodonta > Echinometridae > Echinometra > Echinometra lucunter. The sequence goes on along the minus strand of CM057154.1, from coordinate 26,976,004 downwards.
ATGTCAGATACATCTTTCCTTCCCCTAGGAAATTTCTTCCAAAGCAGAGGACATGGTCAATTTGTGATCCGTTACTGTCAAGCTTCACTTCCATGTTTTATGATCATCAGTTGTTGACGGCGGTTTTAGACAAGCTGCTACTACATCAGACACTCCTCTCTTCCAAGTTTGTCTCTTACGATGGCAGTACGAGGTACATGTTTTGATCCGGCACTGAGAGGCTGCACCCCACCTTCAGGATCAGCATCACAATTACCACCAGAATCACTGGAATGTCAGGGTTGGGTGATGACTGCTTTTGATTCTGCTGGAGCCAGACTGTCTGTGTTCCCAGCTTCTTTCCATGAGCTTTCTGCACACTGCTAGTAAACTTGGCAGTTTGTTTATGGCACTTGATATGGAACTTCTCACCTCGATGGTTGGTGATGTCATACTTGCATCATCAAGGCCTTGCCCTTATGCAATAGGGCAAATTTCCTTGTATGATCTCACTTCCTTCTTTCCTCCAACATCTTTCCAAAGAGCTAATTTTGAAGGCAGTGGCAAGATTTCTAATCCAACTATCCCCAAACAAGTTGCCCAACCTTGTGATTTGGCCTTAATCATTCATCTCTTTCTCTTCAGCTCTTTCAAAGAGTTAGTTTTTGAGAGCAGTCTGAAGTTTCACTCTTCCTCCTCGATGCTGGGCATCACATTTACGACTTCCATCATAGGAACCTTGGCCATGTGAAGTTGAGCTACAACGCGATTGGACCTTGGACACTTCTTCCTTCCCAGCTCCTTCCTGAGGGCTCTCTTGTGATCCTTCCTAGCCTGCTTCTCCAGCTTCTGGTCCAAGTTCTTGATCTCGTCGGAGACGTAGAGCATCGCCTTGCGATATTCAGCAAGTTCTTTGATCAGTTTCTTTAATCGCAGTTCCAAGCCACTCTCACGGATTGTCATGCCGTCAATGGATGTGTGTACGAATGGGTGGTTTACGCTGAATGGGATGTTGGGACCGAGAGCCGATAGGCGATCAGAGAGAGATGAACACTTGTTGATGAGCATCTGGATTGCAGAAACAGCCCGAGCAAAGTCTGCCAAGACTTTTGAGATATGGCACTGAGAGGCAACTTCACGGAACTCTTTGAAGTAGTCTCTGGTTGCAGTAAATTTCTAGGGGAAGAAAGGGAGAGAGAGAGGAAAAAAAGTAGATTAATGGTATATGGTTTTCTTCCCATTGTAGTTACCAACTTTAAAAAGCATGTACAGATAATGCCATGTTCAGAAACAGCATGCTAAATAATCGGTAAGCTGTAGCTTTGAGACTTAGTAGTAGATGCAAAAGACAGTTAAATTGAAAATGAAAGTCTTCAAAATCAGTTGGAAGCATTAAGGAAAGGATGGGTTAGAGTGTTGTTTGCTTATATATATCTTGATACTCACTGAGGAAACGGACTGTTCACCAATTGCTTCATCAGCCTTCTCCATCATCTGGTCAACGATATGCACCTGTCTTCGCAAGTCCTTGATAATCTCCTTCATCCTCCTCCTGATGGGCTTGGTAACAACCTCCACAAATTCAGCTTGTGTCAGCCCGCACTCTTTGGGCTTTGAGAAGGGCTTCCTGCTGACAACCTTCCACAAGTTCAGGATAGATATGATGTCATTAAAAAGAGCATGACTCGAGGTCATTGCACGAAGGAGAAGAGAGCATGCCTTAGAACTCTCATTGCAGTCCTTTTCTGCCTGACTGGACTCGCTTGCAGCTTGACATGGGGCAATGATGACTTCTTTGAGCTTAGAGAATTTGGAAAGTTGTCCAATAGCTGCAGACACACGTTTGGACATTTCCTGGCATTTTACGGATATGCTCTTGTTGCCATGCATCCCCGATTCTGCATTAGAACAAGAGTTAACCTCCTCTTCCCAGCAATGCCTTCTTTGTCCATTGCTTGATGAGGGGACTGGAGATTCTTGTTGGGATCCTTCAGAAAGTGCCAATGCACTCTCCTCGGTCCCGACTGTGATTGGAACGATCTTTGATGAACGGCGGCGAAACTTCTGTCTGAATAACTTGAGTGAGCAAGCTGGAAGCTTAGTGACTTTCAAGAAACCTGGGCAACAGAAGATACTAGAGACTGGTTCATCCTCTGGACTAGGCAGGATTGAGGGTTGGATAGTCTGTAAAGGTATGAGGGAGTGAAAGGGGTGATTTCATTTGAAGCATATAATGTTCAAACTTTAACCCAATAAACAAACAAATAGCAAACGAACAACAACAACAACAACAACAAAATCAAAAAGGGAGTTGCGGAACAAAATATGCAAAAATTACATTTTTCATTTCTATTTTGCATTCATTCATTAGTTTAATATACATATTCATTCTTTTATGGGGGGGGGGGGGGGGCTGTTCCCTTCAATGACACACTCAATGACTTATACTGATTTTGAACTTTTGTCAGTTGTGCCATTCCAATTACAGCCAGTTTTATAATGAGTCAAAACTGTAAGTGGACGGTGTCTCTTGCCCAAATATCAACTGTCAAATTTTTATATCTTGCCAATGAGCAAAGCAAGCGAGCGAAAATTTGCTCCTGTTCATATTGAAAATATGATTATTTTTCAAATTGATTCTTCAATTTTCCTTTTTTCTTTTTCTCTTTCTTCCCTTTGGCGTGACTTTTTTTTTTTTGGGGGGGGGGGGGGGGGGGGAGGCTGCAGCCCCCAAGCCCCAATCCCCTTTAGTCACTGATGACAGCGGTTCTACTTCACCCTAAAAATGACCAAAGTCAGACAAATCTATAGTCAGAAAGATATAGTAAATGTTGAATTATATAAAGAGAAATTTGATGGAAAAAAAAGAGGTAGAGACAAACAAAACTTACCAAGTTTTCCATGATTTCAGGTTATCAAAGAAAAATCGCAATGATTCAACTGATTAGATATCTCAGATATACGCAACGTCAATAAATGATGTGCAGCAATTCCAAGAGTATAATCATTAGTGAATTTGCTCACTTCAAGTATTTGTTTACATACACACAGTTATCTCACTGCACGCTTCACAGAACTGCGCGTCCTGTGACGTCATTGAACTTTAGCCCAATCAACGCGTCTGGTGTACCTCTGGACATGCTAGGCGTTTAACTTTTAACCTATCACATTATGCGTTATAATTTGATGCGCACTACGACCAAGCTTATTGTTACGAAATTCTGTTTCCAAGATACGCCCATGGCTGTCATGGCTGCGTACGTTTTCTACGTCACAAGAGCTTCTATCGACACTTTAATTGACATTTCACATGGATGTCGATGCCAGTACGCGGTGTCGATGACATTAAATGTGCTGATACTGATAATATTAGTTTAACCCGGTGAACTGCAATTCGATTTCCCTTGCAAAAAATTCCACGAAGAGCAAAATTCCTTTCTTTGAAAATGTTTTGCTAAAAGTACGGACACGAACAACTTTTCCAATGTTAGAAACGCGGGGAATATATCTTATTGCTCCTAATTATTTTATGAGTAATTTGGGAGTAATTTAGATGAGGAATGATTCTATTCTGTAATTTGAAAACGTAGGGAGCTTCCTCCGTGACTTGTAGCGTGTGGGTTTTAATTCGGGCCTGCGAGTAAAAATGTTGAGTCCCTGACTTTTACAGTCTGCACTGAAGGTCATCAGAGTTTCATAGAGCAACTCACAGCAACGATCAATCTGAACATCAAATGTTTGAAAGCCAGTTAACATGGTCATCGGGAAATCAAATAAAGCAAGTAATAAAGAAAAAACAATACGTACCATTGCCGAGAAGTAAACAAAATATTTAGATAGTTATCCTGTCCAATATTTTTGAAATCGATTTAACTGTGAGAGAATACTTTACCATACTAAAATGTACATGTGACCGGCAGCGTCCTTTCGCCCATGTAGTTGGGAGGAACCCTTTCTAAAATTTAAGAATGATCCAGAGGCGGGGGGGGGGGGGGGGTGAGGACAGTGCCCCCACTTTTCGAAGCACCCAAAAAGGGCCCCTTTTTACCCAACAAAAATGCCCCCTTCCGAACCTGTTAAGTGCCCTTCTTTTATCTTAGAAGGGCCCATTTTCTTTGTTGATAAGTGCCCTTTCACCTTCTAATAAGTGCCCCTTTTCATATTTCAGATAAGTTACCCTTTTAAAAATCTATAGAAATGCCCTCTTTTATGCCTTTCCCTTTTTAAAAGCGCTCGGTTCCCTTCTGAGAAGTGCGCCTTTTACACTTCAAATGAATTTCCCCTTTAAAATGTTATTATCCCCCTTTGACTACCTCTTTAGTTTTTCACAGTGCAATTTCTCTTCAGCAGAGTGCCCCTTTTCATCTCTGATACATGCCCCATTTGAAATTTTGTGTTGGTATAGTTCAAAATAAGTACACACTTATGAAAAAAATCCATGTGTGCTCCTCAAAATGTTTTTTTACTTTGCGACTTCATGGTGTCATGTATGCAAAACAGATATCCTTTCGAAACTTGTGTGATTTGCCCAATGCCGTTGAAGAGAGGGGTATCCGCGATAGGTTTCCGACTCACTGGAATAGAACGGCCGCTTGGTGTAAATCTAAACGAAATCCCACTGGTCCATCACGATCATGGGGTCGAAAACGATTTGTCATTGTCTGAAGAAATCTCTGAGTGACATATTTTCATGAGATATAAAAAGGTACTTAATTATCAGTCTTGAATGGACACTCTGCAGTCATGAAAAAAACGGGGCATTCTGAAGTAGGCCTAACGAAAAAAGGAGACATAATGAATGGCGAATAGGAATTTTTGGTAAACGTCGGATTATTCCTTTCCTTTCTAATTGCATTTTCTTTCAAAAGTCAGTGCTATTTTAGGTCCAACAATTCACTGTCGATTCTTTGGAATATTGCACTTTGTGTTGAGCAAACCTCATGGCTTGATATGTTAACCCGCAAACTCTCCAACTAGACATATGACAAACTGGGCAAACCATCGACTAATTATCTATTCACCACCGCTTCACCACCCATCCCCTTCTCTCTCTCTCTCTCTCTCTCTCTCTCTCTCTCTCTCCCAGGTTTTCTACTTGATATTTTATTTTCTCACAGGATTTTGTGATTGTAGATTTGTGCTTCACACACATACAAAATAAATTGTTTACATTATTTTCACCATTTTACCCAACAGTGCAGTCAACTTAGTGTTTTATGTGCAAAAATGAATGTCCATTCATGATGTAACTTAAATTACTTTATTATCAACCACTGTTTATACGCCCTTTCAAAATATGATCTCTCTCATGTGCAAAACCAAAATGATTCACCACACATTAGCATTTTTCTTTAAGAAAACTATTTTAATAACCAAATATATAAATTTCATTTGATAATATTGCCAATATATTAATTTTCATATTACATTCAATACTGATATTCATAATTAAAAATTATACATAACGGTTTCCTCTTACAGCGAGCTATATTTGATCTGAATTTATGGTACTTCAATTTGCTATGAATCAAACTGCTAATACAAGAATTGGTGACACTAACTTTGTAACTAATGGAGAACATAAGATCAATTTGGATCCATACATGCATTAACCCTCTATGAGATACGACCCTTGGGCAGTATTTGATGCAGTAGCAGGAAAAGTTGGCATTTAATTTTACTTAGTGTAAAGCCTGGCTAAATAAATGGTACAACTTGTATCAAGATAATATCTGAGCATTTTATTTCAGCAAGCTAACTTTAAGGCAAAAGCGGAGGTGTCATGGTCGAGTGGTCTAAGGCACTTGACGCGAAGGTCGGGGGTTCGATCCCGCGGTTCGGCACTTATGCCCTTGAGCAAGGCATTTTATCTACATTGCTCTTTTATCGTCATCAAATAAATGAAAATGCTATAGGCATTATTGATACCAACGTGTGCACGTGTTTAAAAAAAAAAACAAAAACAAAAAAAAAAACAACTTCAAGGCAAAAGACTTACTGAAAAACATGTGATGTCAGAAGATCAAAAAAAAAAAATGCACAAAAAATGCATTGTACTGAATGCCCAGGAATAACCTTTGCCTGTGGGCAGCATACTATGACCTGTGGAAGTCCCGGGGGAGGGGTGGGGGGGGGGGGGTACTCGACCGGGCGAGACAAAAAACGGGGGCTTTGGAACGGGCTTACTGTGAAATGGAGGGTCTTCGGAACGGGCTTCGCAACTACAAATGTTTGTGAAAACGGGGTCTTTGGAACGGTTCGCCTGCGTGTGAGTGCGTATGTATCCCTATGGAACGGGCATACGTGCATGCAGCTAGCCCGAAAAATATGTGAAGCTTTGGAACGGATTTCTTTCTTCTTTTTTCTCGATAATAAGATAATGCTATGCTTTGGAACGGCTTTCTTTCTTCTTTTTCTCAATAAGATAAAAATGCTATGCTTTGGAACGGAAATTTGAGTGTAAAAATGGGGGTCTTCTCCGCGGCACATACCCACCACGCATTGTATACTGAGTGCCCCCCCCCCCCCCCCCCCCGGGGTGGAAGTATGAAAGCCACACACATGCCTGCCTAATTATCAAGGCTTCCAAAATTACTGGCTTAAGTCTGCTACAGAGCTGTCTTAGACTTAGGGTTAAATGCAAGCAAAAAGACTCACTTGAATACTTGCTCAACTATTCCATCTAAGCCAAAATCTGGGTAAATTACTCAAATATCTGACTGAAGTACTGATTTGAATATCAGCCATTATTCTAGAAATTACAACTTTTCAAAGACAAAAAATTACCAAGGAAAAGAATCACAGAATACGATGCCCACATAGCGTGACTGAAGCGCCGACACCTCCCTACGCAGTCACAAACATATCAGCAATGCCACATGAATTTCTTTTCCTAGCACAATTCTTAAATATATAATTATACAGGTACAAAATATTGCAGTTTATTTCATCATACAAAAATCAGATTTAGTATATTATAAAATCATCAACATTCATACAGATATCTCTCTGGTGGCCAACATACTTGGCAGTGTAGATAGAGGTGGAAGGAGGGTACATGCCTGCCCCCCCCCCCCCAATACAAAGTGCCAAATAAGAAAAAAAAGATAGCGAGAGCAAGAGAGACAATCAGAGAGTGAGAGAAATAGAGAGAGAAATGGAATGTGGAAAGAAGTTGATATGGCCTCCTTCCCTTAATTAGTGGCCATGTGACTTTGTCTTTCTTTCACTTCTTAAGACCAGTATCCCCCCTCTCCCCACAATGTGAATGCCCCTTTAATTGCCCAAACAGTAACAGTAACAGTAATCATACTAGCAAATTGTTACTTGAAGTCAATCAACTGAATGTTCTTAAAGCCTTCTTTTCTATGGGAATGTGCATAAATGTATTTCTATGATGTTCAAATGGTGGAAATCATTTCATTTTACAGAGCCAGAATCAACTGGAGCTACTATCAACTGTTACAAACCTACCAAGTCTCACGCCTCCGGCGTGAGAATCATGCCCCCGCACCTCTCCTCACGTTCACCCGCTCATCAGTCATTTTCTCATGCCAGCCGGTGCAGCCAATAAAAAAATGAAAGTAACGTTGATTCCGCACCGCGACACAGCACTGGCAACTGCAGACTGTACTGCAAGCACATTTTTATCATCCTCACAGTACCCCACACGGACTACTACTAGTACCGCACCTGTTACGTACTTATGCACGATCTCTAGTAGATGTAAATGAACCATACAGGTACATATTACCAGTACACGTAGACCTAAACAATACGCGTACATGTCCGGTTCATCCATGTTTACATCCTAGATAGAGCGCGCGCAGCGCAGGCCAGGCGCGGCGTAATGGGCTGGTTGGCTAGGTTGGCGCCAGTGCCAGAAGTTCAAGATGGATCCTAACGATCATTCCGAGACTGCCAAAGATCAGGATGGGGACCAGGAGGAAACTAGCCAAAATACACCCTCCCAAAAATGAAGACATCGGGCAAACTTGGTGCAGCCATATATAAGACACAATTCCAAGTAAAGTGGAAACAGCAATTTCCCTTCATAAATGAAATCCCACACCCTTCCCCCCCCCCCATTCACTTCGCTCCCTCGGGCTTGGTCGCTCTGCTTCCTCACATGGTCTCACTCCCAGCCAGTTCTTAAACTTGGCATCTCTGCTGTTATCAAAAGTTGAAATATAATTTTAGATGCACCAACATCATTAGCATTACCGGTATGCCTTATGTGCTTAAGAAACATCCATCAATGTTCATTATTTTACTAGACTGCCTTACACTCACACAGATTGCCGTTTTTCAGGATTCTACTGTTTTTATTCAAATCTAAGTGATGATGATGATGATGATGGCTTCTTGTAAAGTGCTGGTATCCGCCTCAGTTGGGCGCTCAAGGCGTTTGCTCCAGAATGTCTCACAAATTTCAACAGTTAGTCAGTGTCAAATTTATATCCAGTGTGATGCCAGACCTAGAGGGCAGCACACATATCAACTGTCCCCTGTGTGGAGTTTGTGTCCTCTCTTCCTCCCTCATCTGTAAAACCATCCCCGTAACCTATGCTCTCCACTAGGTCTGGTATCTGGTCGCACATAGGGCACTGCTGGTTCCGTTGCCGTGATGACCGCATCCAGACGATGAGGTTGTAGCGCTCCCCCTCGCTGATCGGCATGGCTCCATGCATGTGCTGCCCCCTGTGGAGAAGACCAATGGTCTTTCTATGCTGGAATCCAGTGTAGTTTGTCTCATCACGGGGCATCTGTAAAACCAACCCAAAAAGGAACAAAACATGATTGGGATAGCGAACCATTAATGATTCACTATTGACGAAGCCTTGGAAAAGAACACAGCCTATTTGATATACCACCATTCAGATGTTAAAAATTATTTGCTTTGCACAAAAATTCTACAGCTCCAAATGATTATACTTGTGTAAATGTGCAATGGAAATAATCAAGACTTTCATAAGTTTTACTTATGCTTTCAACACAAATTGAGAATTCTTTAATCTAAGATGAGAGTGAGAGAGAAAAAATAGAAAGAGAGAGAAAAGAATGAGAAAGAAAGATAGAAAGTGAAAGAGAAATAGAGAAGGGAGAGAAAGGAGAGAAGGGAAGAGAGAAAGTTGTATCTTTGATGACAAAAATTTAAAATAACAAAACAGCATTGATCGAATGTCTACCTGTCTCATGTCTCCAAAGTAGAGATCCCCGTCACTAAACTCCTTTCCCAGGCTCACGTTGATGGTCACCTCAGCATTGTCATAATGGTAGTTCAGGTCTACATCCTCCCCCAGCTTATATTTCACAACAAAGGCCCTGTGGGAGTCTAGGCTATTTCCTCCGACATCAGGATAGAGGAGAGAGGTGATGGGTGCCAGGTATTTGGTACGTAGGGGGTTAAGGAAGTTTTCATCAAAGCCTAGCTCCATAAGAAGGACCTACATGGTAGGTAATATGTTGAGGTTCACTTTAGTGCAACATAGGGCTATCTGCATTTTTCGTTCAAAATGAGGTTTTAATATCAAAATGATCAGTAAGAGACCAGGAACCCATTGATAATAATGGTTTCTACAGCAAACTTTGCTACAGCAGGGTATCACCCAAAGTAGGTGTGGCCATCTGCAATAAAGCAGTGTTTACAAATTACAGCATAACTTCATTGCAAGTTTTCTCAAAATGGCCAAAAAACACAGATAGCCCTTTATTGCACTAAACCCTCAATGTATTGATGAGAATAAAGACGCTTAGTGAAGCGGAATGGGAAGAAAAGATGAATCCAGAATGCAAACAACACAGACAAGAGTATGCATTCTGTGAAGAATTATGCATCTTTTCGTGCCACGAGGTTCCCTATTAAAGCTACCTAATACATGTAACAAAGATATTCTATGTTTTTACAGGATGCTACATATTTTTTTGTAACCACTTGCCTACCTGCAAGTAATATATGATTGTACACACACACACACACATGATCATAGGTTATCTACCGTATCTGCCGGTAAAATGTCCTTGAAAAAGTTTTGTCCTAAGGTCAAAAGCACACAAATTTACCATAGAAACCCTGAACCATATATGTCCTAAATAGGGTCTACCTCAGTCCAAGATAAGGATGGGAAAAAGGGTACTTACCGTAAATCTTGAAAAAAAAACCCCACAAACCTCAGCAAACATACCCATTTGACACCCAAAACCCATTCATGACAGGAATTATTTAAAGCCTAATTTGATCAGCTTTTATTCTTCAAATTGGCAACACCAACATTTTTCTTTTATTGCTACATTTTTCTTATAAAACATCATGTATCTGAAATAAATATTGACAATGTATAATGAGAAGTCATAAAGTTGTCAATTTGCAGGGAAAAAACAGTAATTTTAACATTTTCATCGCATTGCGAATTTAAGGATTTTAATGCTTATTTTCCTTTAAAAAAATTTCAGCATCAAACAACAAATATTGATGCAACGAAAATGGGCACAGTATGTGTAGAATTTTTTGCTCTTTCTGCTCATGTATTTGGTATGATTTTTATAGCTCTGCATCTAAAGTTATTAGTCCAAACCACATAATGTGGACCCTCTGTCACGAATGGGTTAACCTGTTAAAACTACCCTTTCCAAGCTACTTTTTGGTCATGTGTGTGTACAGCATTACATTTGACTGGCCCCTAAGGAGGTGTAGTTAGGTTATAAAGAGTCAAGACCTTAGGGGTAAAATGAAAGATTTTCATCACAGAACAAAATGCAAATGGGGAAAGTTAACTGAGATTTAGAGAACAGGAATCTGAAATACGGAATCCACCACTTGAATGAAAGAACTGTAAAAGTTATTTCAACTTACTCCATAGTTGTTCATAGTATTGGGCCGTCCCTTCGGGAGAGAAGAGTTTTCAAAGTGTGTGATCTCTTCAACAAACTGATCACAGAACTCAGCAGTGAAGACAGGAAAAGAAAAGACTCTGCTTGCTGAAATAAATATGAAATCAAAAGAAATTATTTGATTACAGGTATCATATTTGAATGCATTTCCTCTCTAAACAAAGAAAAACAACACAACTCTGTGTTTCTTGATCAATTCAGTTTCCATGAACAAAGAATAAACAGCATTTGCCAGCCTTTAGTTTTCCAGCTTTGTGACCAATCATATGGAAACAGAGGTTTAAAGCTTGGATTGAATTTGACCCACTGTCAAAGTGGTTCCTATTCAAGTACATTCAAGGTCCTAAGTGTAGTCACCTATCATAAAGCAAAGTATGTTTAAACACCCCCCCCCCCTCCACTATCAAACAATGCAAGCCAACAGATATACATTACCCTTTTCTCTTGTTAATTTTCCAGCCAACCCCTCTGCAGTGGCATCATGGCTTTGGCAGTATGCAACAATCTTTAGAAACTCTGGGGCAAAATAGGACCCCTGAGGGGAAAAAAAAAAAGGTTTTGAAAATGATACCAATTTTACTACATCATCAATCTTAATAAATTCACAACTATTTAAATAGGTGGAAGAGAAAGAAAGGGCCAAATCTTCTGCTTGCAACTCTAGAATTCTGTCAGCAAATCTGCACTTTCACAGCCTAATTTAGAATTCCCAAATCACAAAAACTGATGAACTTTCTCTGTTTTGGGCATACTGTAAAATTCATTTGAAAAAAAATCTGTTCACAATTTGCAAATGCACAACCTGAAACCTTATCTGCTACCTTGAAAACTTTTCTATAAATGTATCAGTACTTTGAGGGATAATTTACTCTACCACTCTCTCTCTCCTCCCACTATTCCCAATACCCTAGAGATGCCCTCAAGAATGTTTACCTTCAAAGTGTACAGATGGGGATGGAGAGGGTTGTAATAGGGCTGTAAATTTAGCACCATGTTCGGGTTCGGTTCGGTTCGGCAGAGTTCGGCACATTTATTTCCGAATTTTGGTTCGGTTCGGGGTTCGGCAATACAGTATAAAGAAAAAAAAAGGGTGAGCATCGAATCCGAATTTTGTTGCCTGATTCGGAAGATTCGGAAGATTCGGGAACTCCATGCAGCATTCAGTTGAAAATGTTTTTAAACATGACGGAGTTTAAGTAATTTCTACTTCTGTCGTGCGTTTATTTTTTAAACATGGCGGAGTTGATACAATTTCTACTTCTATCGTCCGTTCATTTTTAAACATAATGGAGTTTGAATAATTATCTACTAACTATCGCAAGTTTGTTTTTAGTCATGACGGAGTTTAAATAATTTCTATTTCTATCGTGCGTTCATTTTCTAGACATGACGGAGTTTAAATAATTTTTGCTTCTATCATACGTCCGTTTTTAAACATAATGGAGTTTGAATAATTTCTACTAATATCGTAAGTTTGTTTTTAAAGATGACAGAGTTTAAACAATTTCTATTTCTATCGTGCTTTCATTTTCTAGACATGACGGAGTTTAAATAATTTTTGGTTCCATCGTACGTTCGTTTTTAAACATAATAGAGTTTGATTAATATCTACTACTATCATAAGTTTGTTTTTAAAGATGACGGAGTTTGAATAATTTCTGTTTCTAACGTGCGTTCATTTTCTAGACATGATGGAGTTTAAATAATTTTTGCTTCTAACGTACGTTCGTTTTAAAACATTACGGAGTTTAAATAATTTTTGCTTCTATCGTACGTTCGTTTTTAGACATAATAGAGTTTGATTAATTTCTACTACTATCGTACCTTCGTTTTAAATCATTACGGAGTTTAAATAAGTAATTTTCGATCGTGCGTTCATTTTCCAGACATGACGGAGTTTGAATAATTTTTGTTTAAAATGTACCTCCGTTTTAAAACATTACGGAGTTTAAATAATTTTCGATCGTGCGTTCATTTTCTAGACATGACGGAGTTGAAATAATTTTTGCTTCTAACGTACGTTCGTTTTGAAACATTACGGAGTTTAAATAATTAATTTTCGATCGTGCGTTCATTTTCTAGACATGACGGAGTTGAAAGAATTTTTGCTCCTAACGTACGTTCGTTTTAAAATATTACGGAGTTTAAATAATCAATTTTCGATCGTGCGTTCATTTTCTAGACATGACGGAGTTGAAATAATTTTTGCTCCTAACGTACGTTCGTTTTAAAACATTACGGAGTTTAAATAATTAATTTTCGATCGTGCGTTCATTTTCTAGACATGACGGAGTTGAAATAATTTTTGCTCCTAACGTACGTTCGTTTTAAAACATTACGGAGTTTAAATAATCAATTTTCGATCGTGCGTTCATTTTCTAGACATGACGGAGTTTGAATAATTTTTGCTTCTAGCATACGTTCGTTTTAAAACATTACGGAGTTTAAATAATTAATTTTCGATCGTGCGTTCATTTTCTAGACGTGACGGAGTTTGAATAATTTTTGCTTCTAACGTACGTTCCTTTTAAAACATTAAGGAGTGTAAATAATTTTCGGACGTGCGTTCATTTTCTAGACATGACGGAGTTTAGATAATTTTTTGCTTCTAACGTACGTTCGTTTTAAAACATTTCGGAGTTTAAATAATTTTTGTTTCTAACGTGCGTTCATTTTCTAGACATGACGGAGTTTCAAAGATTTTTGCTTCTATCGTACGTTCATTTCTAAACATAATGGAGTTTGAATAATTTCTACTACTATCGCAAATTTGTTTTTAAAGATGATGGAGTTTGAATAATTTCTATTTGAACAACAAATCAAGATCGCGCATCACCGCGCTTCGCTTGTTAAAGAAGAAAGGAAGTCAAAACAAAAAAACACACATGTAAAGCCTAATTCCGACTTTTTATTTCAAACAAATAAAAATAATTCCGAATCCGAATCGAAATGAATTTCGGGAAGAAAAATATCAAACGAATCCGAATCGAATCGAATCCGCATTTCGGCGATTCGTTGCAACACTACTTATTACGATCGATTACAATCGTGAGTATCTTTGGGCGTATTTTAAAGCTTTTAACATGATTTGTGGGGGAAAACAACTAGAATTCACGGTGCCAAATATTATGAAATTTATCAGAATCAAAGGAAAAATAAGACACAAGCTGTTTTAAGTGTTTTTCTATCTTTTATTAATGAAAAACTTTTGGAAGATGAAGTAAAAGAAATCCCACCAATAAATGTATGTATTAATTTTTTAATAAACTAAAGGTGTATCGCCTATTTAGCATAATGAATTCAGGACAAAGTCTTCACCGAGGGCTGAATCAATGTTCCTGTGTTATAAACTGCCGAACTTCCGAAATTGGCCTTTGAGTTCGGTTCGGTTCGGTCCTGTTCGGAAGTGCCATGTTCGGCGAACTTCCGTTCGGTTCGGCGGTTCGGTAACAGCCCTAGGTTGTAACCTGCTGAAATCTTTTCTTTCCTTTCCTGTAGCTGAATGCCACGAAGTTTTCTCCTCTCCACTTCTGCTTTGACCTGAATACAGAGGAAATGAAAGTTGCAAGGAAACTTTCAATAATTCTCACAGCTCACATCCTCAGCATTATGTTCTGAAAATATCCTTTGTTGCAAATGCAATACATTTTGTTATAGACTATGGTACAATAATGGAAAATTATATTTCAATATGAAACAACAGGGGTAGTATTCTGAACACTTTCTTTGTTCTTATCTTTTATCTTCTCTTACTGAGATAAGATAATGCTAAAATCACTGTAAGTTGAAATTCTGAAAATCCATTCAGCGTGATCTTATCTCTGTAGGACTGCCTTTTTCTTATCTTTAACATGCCCTCTTTTGAGACATTAACAAAAACGGACTTTATATAGGTAATATCTTTAGCGTGCATGTATTAACATTAGGCACCATTAGTACCAGTAATACGCACACTGGGTGCTTATAGCACAGGCTGCAAAGATAGAAGAAAAGATAAGAAAAAGAAGAACATTTCAGAATACCAATTTGTAAACGTGATGTAGATAAGATATTTGAGATAAGAACGTTTTCAGAATACCACCCCAGATCTGTGTGAAAATTTTGATCTAGCTAGTGAAATTATTGAAAGAAATTAGTGGATCTACCTGAACCAATGCAGTATCCAGTTCCTCCTCATCTGTGCAGCCCTTCTTCTTTAAAGTCTGCAAAGATACAAAAGCATGGATTGACTAAACCTGAAAAATGTGACTCACAAGTATAAGCTCAACTAAGACAAGAGCAATTAGGGATCACGACACATCCCTGTAATCTGTTTTATATTTCAGGGGGGATGGGGGGGGGGGGGAAGGGGGGACGGGGAGGACACAAATCTGAGGCCGAATTTACAAGAGGTTTAAAGTGGGGTGGTTTAAACACCCTCCTGGGTTTTTAAAAAATTTTTCTTAAAGTGTTTAAGCCGTTTTCTTTTACTAGCGTATGCATGGCCAATAATATGCATCTACTGACTCTACTTACACCTATTTTAGTACGCTCACGAAGGTTTAACAATCCCATGGTCATGATGGTTTAAATCTCTTTTGTGAATTCCAGCCACATTAAGTGTACAAAGACATGGCAGAAATCTGTCTTGAAAGGTGAAGGGGACACAACAGAAATTCTTCATATCAGAGAACTTAAGTTAGTTGGCTTTGATCAAAATCCTAATTTACTGTGCATATTTTGTGCTTTATTCCCCGGGGGGGGGGGGGGGGCACTGCCATTACAAGGTGGACACCATGCTTGTACACAAAAAGCGTAAAAAGGGTTGTTTTTCACAGGCGATGTACCAGCGTAGAGTCAAAAGGCTATCAAAACTGCAAAAACCAGGAAAAAAGGGTATACTTTTACAACAGCTTGGTATGGGTATATCTTTTATTATACAACTCACTCCTAGATCCTAATCAAATGATTGGTTTAGCGCAGTCACGTGTGATTCAGCTTTTGAGTCTATCACATTTTTTTTCTGAAAAGCGTGCAATAGTTTCCAGTCCTATCACACGTTTTTTTCTGTTTTGTCGTTTTTTCTTTTAATCTTTTTTTGTGTTGTTTTATATTGCAAGGACATTGAATGCGTGCAGTCCATGGCATGTGCGCGTACTACTTGGAAGCGCATTACATTTAACTTGGCTGCGCTTATTGTACGTGATGCGATGTGTACTTTGCACAAGAAAGCAAATGATGGCGGCTTTCATGACTGTGCAATTCTTTTGGGTAAGTAGAGAAAAAAGGTTTGTAGGATATCTATTTTTGTTTTTACTTTATCAAATAACAGGATCTAGAAGAGTCGTTGCATAAAACAAATGATGCATGTCTTCATTCATTCATTATATGATCTATCTACTCTCGTTGAAGCTGTTTGCATCTATCGCACGAAGCCGCTAGGCTGAGTGCGGATAGATGCACAAAGCCTCAACTCGAGTGCAGATACATCGTATAATGAACTCATGCGCAAGCATCATTTGTATACTAATCATGAAAATAGAACATCTGAGGCATTATCCCCCGGTTCAGTGTAAAAATGTCAAAGGCAAAAATGTCAGAGGAAAAAAATGTCAAGAGGAAAAAAATGTCAGAGGTAAAAATGTCAGAGGCAAAAATGTCAGAAGTAAAAATGTCAGAGGTAAAAATGTCAGAGGAAAAAAAATGTCAGAGGTAAAAATGTCAGAGGTAAAAATGTCAGAGGTAAAAATGTCAGAGGTAAAAATGTCAGAGATAAAAATTTCAGCTCTGAAAATGCCGAAGTGAACGTGTTACAGGTAAGAATATTGAATTTGAAATAAAAAAGAATTGATACTGTATAAATGGAGTGATCACAATAATACAGCTCTCTGTAAAAGTGTGTATGTTCAGTCACTCGAATGGCCTTCCTGTCTTACTCATTTGATGTGAAAGTGATAATGTTGCAACATTCATAACCACCTAATGAGACCAATCTTGTTTTGGCCGGGAGAACATCCTGGTATGTGCGCATTGCCCAACAGTGTTTTGATCTTCCGAAAACTTGTTTAGCTGACTCCAAATATAGCAGCACACGAATGCCCAGTTCCCTCTCTGTGTTGATTTGGGCGCTTGACATGCATTTGCACTGTGAAACATATTTGTGACAATTTCAACAAGTGATAAGTAAATCGCGCCTTTTGGGTAAGAAATGTAGCATGGGATGACGTTCATTATTTTCTTTGTGAGATTAATTAAGTTACAGGACAAGGCAAAATAAAAAAAAAACACATGTTTAACGTCCTGCCTTTTTGAAAAAAGGAAGGAGGAGGCCCTTTTTTTTTCAAAATGGCCGACCGACCCATTTATTCAGAACCACAGAACTATCTAGTTCGTTGTTCAAAACAAACCGGCCGGGCTGTTTTTCCAAACTGGCCGACAGGTCTATTTTTAAATCACCAGTTGGACATAGGAAATGATGCCAGCTTTTACATAGACTAGATGCAATCATTTTTATCATTTTTCCCTGAAAAAAAATCATGAAATTTGATTTTTTTTTTCGGGTTTTACCACACACACACACACATGCACACAAAAGGAGGCGGCCTCCTAAAAGGAAGCGGGTGGGGACACTAAACATGTATATTTTTTTAATTTTGCCTAATGTCTAAATGATTTAAGATCTTTAAGTTTAAGGGGAGCTTATGAAGAGGAATGTGCATATTCAAATCGTGCACTCGTGTGGAATGTATGTGGTCAGCTACTCATGTTACCAACCCAGTTTTTTCCCACCATCGTTTTTACAATGCCCGTCCCCGTGGGCGTGGTGAAAAAGATAGACACAAACACGTCATGCGTGACTTTGTATGGGCAAAACTGCAATGCAATGCGAGCTTCGCAATATTTTCTTACCTCAGCCCACGTACTCTTAAAAAGGTTATCGTCGTCCAAATAAGTTACATGTTGTTTATATTTCTTAAGAAATATGTTGTGCGTGAAGAAGCAACCACAAACGAAGAATTTTTGAACTGAGGTTACAGCCCCTGCCATCACTACTGTTGCTGGCTATCATCCATGTTCACTCAGTCAGGCAATTCCGGTCACAACAAATCGTGCGGTACGTACGTACCGATAGACTTTAGCGCGCGCGAGCTTTAAGGCAAATAACGCGACCGAATACAACCTTAATACTTTCGTACATTTATCTTAGTGCATGTAAAACGCTATGTATGGGAATGCGTTGGCCTCAAAGGTTGGCCCCTCCGCCCTCCCACGGCTCCCACGTAACTTTGGATCTGCTTCAGCTATTACTATTAGCATACCTGCATCAAGTGCTGAGTCTGAGTAAGGACAGGAGTTGATCCATCCATCGACATATATCGATGGATATAAGACTTAAGACAGTGAACATTTAGAACAAAAAGCAGATTAAGTTATTAAGAGTGAAGAGATTTTTCTTTCATGTCTTTACTAACGTCATGACCGTAGAATGCAACATGTCTGAATCATAATGTAATGTTCCCAGGGCCAGGGATGATGTTTGTATCAACTTTAAGTTAGACCTAGGCTAGATCTAGATCTTATCAAATTAATGTTAGAGCTGACATAGTGACAAGCTATTTAATTTTATTATTTACTCTATACTAACTATACTATAGTGTCGGACATGTTCTAAAGTTCTACCATAATTTCTTTTCTCTTCAAAGTTCGAAGAAGTTTTCTAGCTCCAGAAATGGAAGATCAACCAATGCAGGCATCTAATTTAAGTGAATTGGTTCACTTAGAATTATTGCAACATGCCAAGACTGTTTATGAAGAACAAGGAACATGTGAGTACAACTAACATAAGAACTTGATGTGTGTTTGTATTTGAGTCTTTACTTCTTGTATTAAGTCCTGATGTGAAGTGATAATGTAATTGGGACTGGTAATTAACAGTGGAGTATTTGTTGGGCTGCATAAATTTGTGCTGCGTTCGATCACTGTTGAAGATAAATCACCAGCATATGGTCAGTAAAATTCTACAAAAATATATGCTTAATTGTGCCACTGTATGTATTGTAGGATGATGAATTATTTTTTATTGAATAATCATACCCTCAGCTGGATCTCAATCACCTTGATTAAAGGAAAAGGAAACTTCAAATTGGCAATTTTGCTTCAAAACGACAATATCACTAATATGGCAGGTTTTTGTGGACGATTCTCAAATTGGTAATTTTGCTTCTAAACGACAGTATCACTAATATGGCAGGTTTTTGTGGACAACTAGCTATAGGGTTTAGGCCTCTGTTTTGTAAAAAAAAAAATCAGATATTCTCTGTTATCTCTCAAGGTGCAGCTTTTCTCTGTGTGAAGTGAACTTGCAACATGTTTGTATAAAAATAGGTTTTCCCATGATATATCTTGAGCTAAGAAAGAGACAAGCTACATGCACACATTCAGGGATATTTTGAAAGGAATTCTGGTATGAAATACCATTCTTTGAGTTTTACATTCATTTAATTAATTTCTTAACACATTTATTTTCATTATCAGAACAAGACAGTGCAAGTCATAAATGCAACACCCGAATTTCCCCAAAGCTGCAGTAATCTTTTATCTTTACGAGAGATGATGTCTCTCTTAAACCGAAGACAATTGATTTTTATCCTGACAATTTTTTCCTCTGTCTTTTCTCACATTACTTTCAGTACCCGATGATGTCCTCTCTGCGTAAGTTTTAGATCATCCACTAGTCAGTTTTTCCAGCTTAACTTGCACAATTGTACATTGACCAGTATGAATGTATATACAGTCTTTTTCTTTATTTCAAAGTAAGTCCTTTCTGATGTGTTTTTGAAAAGACAGGAAAAATCCAACAACATTGTATCATTGTTTTAATGATCCAAAAGATTGCTTTTAGTTGATGTTTAACATCTCACCTTTAAACACTATTTTAACTGGGCTATTTCAGACCAGGTATTTACTGGGCCACAGATCGCGCGATCGCGATGATAATTTGAATGCGCATAGAGTTGGATGTAAACTACAGGACTGTATAGTTAAATTTGCAAAAATTATATTTTTTCCATTTTTTAAAGTAATATGCAAATAATTGCGTAAAATTATTTTTTTGCCTATAACTCACTAAAAGTATTTGGTAAAATGCTGATTTTCGGTGAAAATATTCTTTCTGACATTTCTAACAATTATCCACAAAAATATTTGCTGTATAGCAATTTATTTCTTATGTATTTCATTGTTTTGTGAATTTCTTATGTATTTCTTTGTTTTTTTGACCTTTTGTTTTTCATTGAATTTTCGATGAAATTTGTCGGGGACACTTTTGCGATCATAAACAGAATAAAATTAATCAATTTATAACAGTAAAAGAAAAAATCATACATTTATAAATTTTGGCTGAAAACATAATTTTTATAATAAATAACGTTTTTGAGCAATTTTGGGGTTGACGTGCATGTATAAAGAGTCGTGCAGCGTCGTAATGGTATGTCTGATTTTCACGAAAATGGTCTCAAAGGACGCGCAAGACTTGAAAGTAAAAAGCAAGCGATGCGGTCAAAAAATTTTGCGCGGTGGAATGTCACGAAATTTGTCGAGGGGGGGGGGTCAAATTGACTCCCCCCCCAGTTAACAAATAAATATATAATAGCATAATGCTGACAACTGGACATTGGTTATGGAGATTGAACGTAATGCTTTCTTCTTGTTATCCCTCTTTACCCTCTCCATTTCCTGAATGATAGGCTCCATTTTATGTTTGGACCACCTCTTCTGCAAGCCTTGGACCTGGTAGACCATCAGAGTGTCACGCAGATCAGGAGTGAACCTGCAGGAAGAACAGTGTATCAGGTAGGCACAGTGATGCCTCGGCTGGTCAGGGGCACTGATTGAATTAAATGTAGTAAGTATATGAGCAAGGCCCAAGAAGATCTTCTTTTCACTTGCCAATCTCTCTCTCTCCCCCTTTGTACAAAGGGGGGGGGGGGGAGAGAACAGATGGATAGAGAGAGAGAGACAGACTGAGACAGAGAGAGAGAGAGAGAGAGAGAGAGAGAGAAAGAGAAAGAGAAAGAGAGAGAGAAAGAGAAAGAGAAAGAAGGGGGGAGGGACCACAACTTGTTATAATTGTAACTTGCAATAGTTTATTTCGTTATTCCGAATTTGGTTTTGTAGTACCCACCAAATCATCAATTTATTGACACTGTCTAGTTGTGGATGTTGGGAAAAATCTACTTAATATACAGTGCAATTACTCCTGAAGATTGAACTTACATCCTGTGTCACAGACATAGCTTTAAAAGTGTTGTTGGTGGTGTTATGTTTTGTTTTTTTATTTTGTTTTTATTGTTTTTTGACTTGGTAGGTTGTGGGTAGTTCTGGAAGTCCGTATCTGTGTCTACCAAGTGCAGGATATTGCCCCTGTCTCTTCTTCTCATTTGCAGGTAATTGGTTGATAGGTTCATGGGTGTGGGACCTCTGTGGTATACCGGTGGTGCAGTGGTGGAGGCTACTATTGTCCTCCTTAACCCACATGGAAGTGGGTAGAAATTTGGGTGTGAATACTGATGAGGCTATTCTTATCTCAATAAGACCCTATTATTTTTTAAAGTTATTATGATGATGATGATGATGATGATGATGATGATGATGATGATGATGATTAATTATTACTATTACTATTACTGTTATTATTACTATTATCATTATTATTACCATGAGCTTCTACAGACCTATGGATTTTGTCTGAGCAAAAAGAAAGAAATTATATAAACAATAAATGAAAGGTTACAACTAGAGTGGATGAGTAAGGATTTTTGCCTCATTTCATTCATTCTGAATTGGGGAGTTCTTCATAATCATTAAATGATGGAAATGGAAAGATAGCAGACATTCTTCATTTTTGTATTATTTTTATTATATTTTCCAGTGCTCAAAAGGAAAGAGTTTCCTATGGTAAGTGATATATACCAGTAAACAAATTCAGAACAGATATAATGCAAGAGAGTTTTGAGGAGAATGTTAACTGTTCATTGTGAAAAGTGTCCTTATTGCCTGAATGTACATAGGATAGTTGGATTTTTTGATTATTGAAATGGATATTAATTTAATGTAGATGTGTTAATGATCAACTCGAGCCCTCTGGCATAAAAAAGTTATGTTTAAATGCAACTTTTTATACAAGACGGCCATGGTTATTGTCTTGGTAGCTAATATAGGGAAAAAATACAAATGCATATTCTGAGCATTTCTATTTTCAAATTGCAGAGGATTGCAATGGTCAGTGTGTAGATGAAATATTTGGAATGCTTTAATTTGTTTCAAGCAGTGCAAGCATTTTCAGGCTATATGTAGAATACCATAACATATGTATGTATAGTTCTAATACTATGGTGCTTCAATATCTTTTACTTTTAGTGCAAGCATATGCTGGCTATACTCCTTGCCTCTGCCATGGGACTGATCAGAGAGACTACCGAAACCGATGATCATGTGACCAACCTGCTCCTCTCGGCTGCTAAGACCGATGTGGGGCCCTCTTGAAGCGGGTCCTCATCGGCAGAGGGTTCAGGAAAATAAGAGGATAGACTTTAGGGCAGTTGGCAGTGGTTTTAATGAAAAGGTATAATGACAGAAAAGTACCTAGACAGATGACAGCCTCTAAGTGAAATCCAGCTTGTCATAATGTACCAGTTGGGCTGGCCAGATTTTTGGTGGAAGAAATGATGAAGAAAAATCTGTGATGGCAGCATGCCATGATTTTTCCCTCATATTATGCATAGTGCACACATTTCAAAGAATTTTATTTTTAATGTGACTGAAAAATCAAAATTCTTATTTTCACTCACTAGTTACAAATTGAGTGCAAATATATTGAAGATTACTTATCAAGCACTGTGTTTACGAGTAGGGGAGGAGTATACTCCTGGGGAGAAAATGATTGTATTTCACTGACGGATTTCTCAGCTAGTTTTTCATGCATTCACGCTACATGTTCACAACCAGAGCACTCAGTACAGTTGAGTGAATTCTACCAAGTACCCATGCACTACACATGGGTTGAGTGTGGCTAATGTGGACTTAATCATGCCAAAGGACATTATTGCTGTGGCAGGGAATTGAACCCTGTACCTTTGGATTGGATCTGCAGTCCGGTGACTTATCCTTGTACAGTGCCAAGCTATTTCGTTCCAGTTTACTGAACACATTCAGAAAAAAACATGTTCGAAAAAGAGACACCTGATTAAAATTTGTCAGCAAATTTTTAGTGTGTGCCCCCCAAAAGTATAATGTCCCCCCCAAAGGCTTTTATGTCTCTAAAAAAAGTAAACCGAGGACCTTTTTCTTTCTTATAAGCAAATTTTTGTCCCCCCCCCCCCATTATAAAACGGATTGATGCCCATGTATAAAACTATAACTATTTCTCTACCAGTCAATGAAGACCTCCTCTGCTTCTGTCCACTAGTTACAAAGAAATAAGGATTTTTTTAATGGACGTCATAAGGCCTTCCCATCCAAGGTTGGACTAAAGCGGGACTGACAGCACAATGGACAGTAGTAGTACAGTGGTTTAAAGAGATCTGATATAACAATATTCCTGATATAACCAGGTAATATTCTGGTCCCAGCTCTTTATATTCTATTGTTTTTGAACCCTGATATAACGAGATTCCTGCTATAGCAAGGTAATTTTGATGGTCACAAGGACCTTGTTATACTGAGTTTCCACTGTACTACTCTTCCTTTGAATAATTTGTATATTTTCATTTCTGATGATTGCTATTGCAATGGTATATCATCATAGTTTTATTCTTCTTGTAGTCCAGTAGTCGGAGGAGTAGGGAGTTTAGTGAAGCATGTCACTGGTCACTTTATTTCATGTTTTGTCAGTGGGATGACCTTGGCATCATTATAATGAAAATATTTTGTTCACAGGAGACAGGTTTACTAATTTATTCAAATTTAATGCATACTATTGAAATAAAGGTCGTTTCAGATCATTTTAATAACTTTCTTGAAAGATCAAGACAAGTCATTCATTAAACAGTCTCAAGATTATTTTTTTATCACTAATTCTTAAGTTACAAATGAAATGACCAACATCTTTACACTGAAAACTGCTTATACATTTATGATTCATTGTTTTGGAAAGCATATCCTTTTATTTATAGCAACAACATCAAGGATGAAAATACCATATGATGAGGAATAAACCATGGCCATCACAACCATACCACAAATAAAACAATTTCCTTTGCAAACCATTCAAAAGGAGTGTGATTTGTTTGAGTCTCCCTTTTGATCAAACCTGGGTGGGAGGGATGTTTTTTTTCCCTTAGAAAAGTAGATGGAATCAGGCAGGGTCTTCTCAGACAGGGACGTTATATTTTCATAATCTACAATGACTCTTCATGCTGCAAAATGCTTTCTTCCATAATTGATACCTAAAGGCCGAATGTATCTTTTTTTTTTTTGGGGGGGGGGGGGGACTCGGGGACATACTGTAGTGAGTGTAGAGGAAGATGATAGAGGGAGACAAATATGAGGAGAAGGGAAATGCAAAGTGATTTACTTGAAAAGGATATGATTCAAAATACGGCTCTACACATGTGTTATGAAAATTAAAGTAAAGCTAAGAACATCAGTCTTTTTGGTATAAGACGTGTATTTTCATAACCTGTGTATTAAATACATATCAAATGTGATGAAGATGTTGAATGAACAAGAGGAGAATTTTGTGGGAGTAGACTGCTTTTGTGCATTTCAGATTATTTCCTGTCAACTTCATACAGTCACATGTGACGTGGTACCATCATGAACTGGCTTAGGATGGGAGGTAGAGATTGAAATATTTATATTTCGTAATGAATTGTATACACTAAATAGAACCACAAAGAAAAGGGGGAGAGAAAGAGGAGTTAAAGGTAGGTAGAAAGAGAGAGAGAGAGAGAGAGAGAGAGAGAGAGAGAGAGAGAGAGAGAGAGAGAGAGAGAGAGAGAGAGAGAGAGTGAGAGAGAGTGCCTGAAAAAGAGAGTGAGAGATATGGATACTGGGAGAGCAAGAGAGAGGAAGAGAATGAGGGAGGGAGGGAGAGAGGGAGAGCCGAAAAAGACGGAGAAATACATTTCGTAAACACTGGTTGTGTGCTGAATAGTTTGTTGAACCATGCTCAAATTTTCAGAAGCTATGTTTTCCATTGTACAACACTACCCGCAAATTAAATAACAGTTGGTTTGTCTATTCCAATAGCAATAGTTCGTTCACCTTTCAAATTTGCTTAGTCACCATGCACTTTGAAATATTACAATGCATGGAATGCAATGACGGCATTCACTCTGAGTTGACCCCTCCCCCCCCCCCCCCCCCCCCCCAGGTATATCAACTTGATATAAAAGGGGGTGGATACAAAGGAGCTAAAATACACTCTATCGGTATAATGATGAAATTAAGTATAAAAAGAAAGATCAACAACAGGACATTGTAAGTTCTGATCGGCCCGGCGCGGCACGAGTGTGCATGTGGTGTGCATGTGGTGTCCATGGCAACGTAGCAGACGATACCTATAGCTAGCTAGTAGTACCGGAAGACTGGCACAGTGCCAGACATTCCTTACAGCATTCCATTTGTATATATATCTCTCGTCCTGTATATATGCTAATAATTATTGCCAAATGTCGTATTGCGGGTGCTTTGTCACTGCTTTGGTTGAGCTAAGTCTGAATTGTAGGTCTACTGATTTTATTTTGATGGAAGGAAAGGTCCAGGCCGGTCCAGGCATAAACCATAGAGATATACATGTATACTAATTATCTCTAGACCTTATGGCATAAACTAATCTTGGTTGGACTCTAGACTTGTACGACTTTTGTTTCAGTTTCTTTGCTGCTGATCTGCACTGCTGTTGATCATAGCTAATAGGTAAAGTTTGTTCACCTTATATGAACTTAAATTGGCCATATCCATAAAAACATTACGCTTAACGCAATCGGCAGAACTCTGAATAAGGGTATTAATGAAAAGTGATAATTTGACCTGGCTCTAAAACAGATCGCATTTTACCCCCCTCCCCCTTCAGAGGATTGAAATCAAAGAAAAGGTAAAGTTTATTGACCCTTATATGAACCTAGCTCGGCAAACAAAGAGACACACACACAAAAAAAAAACCCAGACAAACAAACAAAAATTAATGAGAAACCGCGTCAGATCATATAGGAGTAATGATGATTAGATCCTGGCTAACCTGGCTTAAAGAAAAATGATAGCAACTTTCCTCCCCCGACCCCTCCCCCAAGTCAGAGGATAAAATTTACATAGGAAGCCACGATGAGCCTAGTATAGGACGACGCTGAACTACCTGTGAAGGTGACTTTCTCGCGAAACGCCCGCCCCTCGACAGGGGAATCCCCGATTTGTAATGCTATCACAGTCGAGAGCCAATCCCCTTTCATTACCCACATGAATGAACTTTTTACTATACATATTCTTATCTCGCTCTACGCCACCATGCTCGTCTTGCAGTCAATGCACAATTTTGAGTGAAAGACAGAACGTCAGAAAGCGTTCGTAGTTTGTACAGAGCGAGACACCTTTCCGATGCCTTAAAGCTGTTTTCAATTTGGTTCTTCCCAAACGTTACATCCTGCACAAATCGGACTGTAGTGATCGAAAAAAAAAACCCTGAACCTATGAATAATACGCCGGCTCTTTGTTTTTCTGAAGTATAACGTCTAAGATAATTTCCCGTCATGAAGTCAACAAAATTCGACCAGATCTTCATCCTGCTTAGCATCTTGTCTGCTTCATCGTCGGCTGTGTTCCGACCCCCAGAGGACTCAAGCAAAGAGCAGGATCAACCTGCTGCACCTTGGCATTCAGAGTGGGCCAAAGTTGTAGGGTGTGAGAGGGGGGAGACGCAGTCTCGCTTCCCTGCTTGCTGGTGTGGCCAGTACGCCAAGATCGTAAAAAAGATGCAGTCCATTCCTCCAGAGGAGTTGGAAAATGAAGGGTACCATTACAAATTACGTAATGGTCGGAAGATGTAAGTACCATCCTTGGTTTACATTCCCGATATATCTGCATACAATTGGGGGGGGGGGGGGTAGGCGGTTCCTTTCCTTTGGGTGTATGCACCGTTTTTTTGGATGGGTAAATGACATTGTTATATTTCTTAAAACTTTTAAACATTTTATATTCTTGTCCCATAATGTATATGAATTCCTTATTCTGAGAAGACAAAACTAGATGCAGTATGCCAAACGTAATCATCTGTACTGATAAATATTTCACAATGGAATTAATTGAGTTAAGATTAAATTCAATTCGACTTTTAAAAGCGAATGATGATATTCACCAAGAGTTTACAGTTATTACAGTGATGTACGTTTCGGTTTCAACCATAGTTACTGTACTGTACTGTACGCACCAAATGTCTCAACCCACGTGTATTTTGATGGCGTAGTAATTCGGACGAGTTTGTTATGACTGTGAGTAACTCAAGCATAACGCCCGGTCACATGACTGGTTTTATGAATGGTGCTCGTTCTCTGCACACGGTACTACTGCACTGAAACACAGCCCTGACTCGTGAATGATCTGAGCTGCCTTCGTGATCATGCCGACCATGCTTGCATTTAGGCATTTAGATTAATCCCTATGTGATAACGTATGCCTTGAAGCATATCTATTGCAGAAGTAGTAAATGATGTTTTTATTTGCAAATGTAAAGATGTAATATATAGGCAATAACTAAACGTTGTTGATAGCAATTGGTTAATTTGCTAACAGGGAAAGCTAAATTAAAGGGGTTACCTTACCCTTCATGTTGAAAGTCTTGTCTTCACAGTCAATATTTTTTCGTGGTCATTTTGTGGTGAGTTGATTAAATAACAAATTGTCAAGGTCAGTACTTAGATCCAGGGGCGTCGCTAGACTTTTTTTAATGGGGGGGGGGGGGGTGTAGAGGCCAGATTGCCGACAAATTATGCCTCCGATTGCCGACGACCGACGTCGACAAATTCAACAGTATAAAGCCCACGAGGCATGTTCAATTGTGTGCCTCTATTATATTTTCCTTCTAAATTATATTTGTTCACCTCACTTGCTGAATGTGTTAGCTTTCCGAAAACATTCTCTATCTAAATATAATACGAGCGAGCGCAGCGAGCGAGGAAAAATATACACTCTCTTTCGTAGAAGTGATAGTTCTTCATCAAGCTACATGATGGGCTTAAAGATATCTAAATCATATATTTGGTCACCTCTCTCACATGATTCATTCGCTTTCAAAGACCATCCTAAATCGTAATATTATACGAGCGAGCACAGCGAGCAAGGAAAAATCTATATACTCCTTATCATATAATCCTTTTCATGGTAGAAGTGAAAGTTCTTCATCAAAATACATGATGGGCCTTTAAGATATCTATTTTGATATTTTGGTCACCTCTCTTACCTAATTTATTTGCTTTCAAAGACCATCCTGTATCTAAATATTATACGAGCGAGCGCAGCGAGCGAGGAAAAATGTATTTACTCTTTTTTATGGTATAGAGGTGATAATTCTTCAACAAAATACATGATGGGCCCCAAAATATCTAAATTATATATTTGTTTATTTCACTTGGCAAATGTGTTTGCTTTCCGAAAACATCCTGTATCTTAATATAATATGAGCGAGCGCAGCGAGCGAGGAAAAATATGCTCTCTTTCGTGTTACCAGTGTTATTTCGTCGTCAAAATGCACAAGCAAATAAGCCGAATATGACTCTATTTGGGCACCTTACTCATCTTTCTTTTTTCTTTTTCCCTCCTTCCTCTTCCCTCTCCTTTCTCTCTCTCTCTCTCTTTTGCCGACAGCGATCGCGAATTTGCCGACAAGAATTTTTAATGGGGGGGGGGGGGGGGTGTCACACCCCCCCACACCCCCCCTTTAGCGACGCCCCTTCTTAGATCCGAAGAAGCTGGGTACACATTTTGCCGTGTTTTTTTTTTTTTTTTTTTTTAAGTTTTATGCCCTTAGCTTACAGAAAACAAAACCATAAGTGTGTACCGTAATCATTGTGTTGCTTGCAGGCTTGCATAGTATAGTGAAAGCTTTTCGATGACATCCTGTGTAGGGGCTTTTCTTATGTACTGTACTATTCTTTCGACAATGTTCTTATACGTCGAAAGAATGATAGGCCTTTAAGGATTGTTTATGGGATTACCCCTAAGTTGTGTTACCGAAAATCTTGTAATCATGTTGGCTGGTACATGATTCACATCCAAGTTCAATTTCAAGTTCAGGTTTATTTCCAAAATAATAATAAACTTTTAGAATATCCTTAATTTTTGGCAGTATTTCGTGTCTGAAAATAATGATATATTTTTGCAATAGATGCTTCTATAAACGTCAACAAAGAGCTAGGCGGCTGATATGTTCACCAAATATGTTGGGCATTCGTTCGACTTTCATTTCAGTCAAGGGCCTTATGTGGTGTCAGTATAGATTTGAGCCCACATGTTTTTGTATTGCGTAGCTATTTTTTTGGTGCGATTTGTTATGACGGCGAATCACTCAAGCATGTAGCGAACCGAGCCAATCAAACGCAGAGATGTTTCCTGAACATTTGGCTTTCTGGGGGGGCGTTTCATGAAACAATTAGTCGGTGGTTTTCACCGACTAATTTGCTTTCAGCCAATCGGATGCGAGTATTTTCAGTAGCTTATAACATTTTGTCGGTGATTTTCACCGACAAAACTCTTCATGAAACGCTCCCCAGATCTCTGCATATGATACTTTATATGCAAGTTTTATGATTGTGAGTGGACAGTCGACCATTATTATCATCATTATGATGTTGATGATGATTTTTTATAATGATATCTTTTATTTTCTCTCAAATCAAATACTTATCATACAAGTCATTCATAACAAAATTATGTTGAAGATGATGATGATAATGAAAATTGTTATCGTCATTTTATGGATTACCATTATGCACAAAAATCAAAGACCCCCATTGTTTACTTTTGTCAGAGACTTTGCTGGACGAACTTTGCCCTCTTGCAAAATTCTGGATCTGCTTCGTATACAATGAGATCATTAAAAAAAACCCCAGAGCAATCTTTATAAGCCCTGCTCAAGCAAGTAGATTTGGCTTTCTTCCAACGATCTCGTGACGCTACAATGGTCAAACAAACATTTTTGGCCTACCGGTGATGGGGCAAAGTAATAAAATTAGAATGAGAAATGTGAGGAGCATTTATAATCGCTATATATTCAAAGAGTCTCGAGGCAACCTAAACAGATACAAACATTGCAATATTTCGAATTCAATGTAAACATCAATTTAACAGGCCGTAAAAAAATGGGGAAAAAATGGGGGGAGTCAGAGAGAGAGAGAGAGAGAGGGGGGGAGAGAGAGAGATTGTGTGGGCGTGCGGGGTGTGTTGTTGGTGAGCTGAGGGTGTGTGTGTGTTAAAACAAAAAGGTGGGTGTGTGTGGAAAGTGGAAAGATATACATGTGGGAATTAATGGATCCGATCTTGAAGTGAAATTTTGTAATACGGTAATCTTTTTAATGAAATATATCATTTTTAGGTCAAGGTCAGAAGGTAGAGTTCCTACTCAAGAAGAAAGTATTCAGAGGGTCGTAGAATATCGAAATGAAGAAAAAGCAATAGCTTAAAAAGAACAAGTTAGACAAGCATTTTTAAAATGGGAGAGAATGTACCGAAATGGCAGGACTGAGGGCGATATCCAGGTGATTTGGGAGAAAGTGACTGTGTAGGTGTTATGTGTGTGTGGGTGGATGTGTGTTCTGGGGGAGGGATAATGATATGTTTTCCTTTGGGTGATACTTTGGGGTGTTTTTTTTTTCTCATCGATTTCTTTTTTGATTTGCTTTGTTTTGATGAGTGTAAGCTAAGTAGTCTCAGATAGTTTTAAATCATTGAGTGAATATTTGATACATGAAAGGAAAAGTGTTATGCATATTGGTATGTATTTTTTTTAGGGGATCCTAGTTTCAATAATCTGTTTGTTTATTAGTTATTGGATTTGGGTCTCCTTTATTTGTTCTTTTCTTGTAAATGTACAAGGGAAGACTTTTGTTGGGGCGGGGGGGGGGGGGGGAGTGGTGCTTCAACATTTTTTATAATAACTGATTTCATTGTTTCTCTTTTAAGTTATATATGATTCATGCTTATATTAAGTTAGTGGAAAAAGTCAAAATATGAAATGTAAAATATTATATTATGTGATTTGAAATGTTAAATTGAAATGTTATATATTTTTGTTCATGAAATCAGAATAAAACAGTATGGAAAAACAGTG
Organism: Echinometra lucunter; assembly: GCA_029962745.1. Classification (NCBI taxonomy): domain Eukaryota; kingdom Metazoa; phylum Echinodermata; class Echinoidea; order Camarodonta; family Echinometridae; genus Echinometra; species Echinometra lucunter. The sequence continues at coordinate 26,944,839 of CM057154.1, read as the reverse complement.
TGTGAGAGAGAGAAAGAGAGAGAAAGAGATAGAGAGAGAGGGAGAGAGAGAGGGGGGGGGGGGAGGGGGAGAGAGAGAGGGAGGATATGGCCCAAGGGGGGGGGGACGAAATATTTCATAATAATGAAAACAGCTGCAGCAGCACCTGCAACAACAACAATAATGATAACAATAGTGATAGTAATGATAATTAATATTATAAACCGCACATATCCTACTCTAGATATGCTTTCAAATAGTTTGAATTTAATGATGCAGAATAAATCACATAAATACATTACATTCACATTCAATTGCAAAAAGTTGAACTCTACAAGGAAGATTACTGTAATGTAATAGGAGAGTTTCAAGTCTTATTTTTAAAGATGAAACTGAAAGAATCTTGAAAGTATTCTACTCGGCTTTGAATTTAAAGCGGGAGGGACAGTATGTTAATTGTGGCTCCCCAAACTTCTTGCTTTCTCATCACGTTTTCTCATGATTAGAGGGAATGAGAGGAATCAAAAGTATTTCCATCTCAACTTAATGATGATTGACATAAGATTCTGGAAGAATATCTGCCAAAGCAGGGAAGCTCTCTGACATGGAATGTCATATATACGTCTTTAGATCTTGTTATTCTCTTTTTAGGGGTGAATTTCAGAAGAGAGTGAATTCAGAGTAAACATTTTGATATTCACTCTTTATTCATTCTTTTAGGGGTGACCTCAGTGGTCACTCAAAATTCTTGAGTGATCACTGAGGTCACCCCCCAAATAGCGAATATCACAAGTTTTACTCTTGATTCACTCCTAATTCACTCTAAATTCACTCTAAATTCACTCTCTTCTGAAATTCACCCCTAACAGAGTGAACCTATTCACTATTTTTTTTTTTTTTTTTAAGAGAGTAGAGTGTTTAACTGATCATTTCTCATACATTTATGATTTTGTTTTCTGCTCAGCTACTACGTTTGTCTACCATGTTCGTCATGTCCCGATGGTATACTTATGACCAGGAAATGTAGACAGGAGCAGGACACATCGTGTGACTTGAACCAGTGCATTGACCCTAACCACGTCTTTGATCAGGGTAAAAAGGCCTGTGTGCCCACCTCCAAGGAACTCCCTGATCCTAAGGAACAGACTGAAGGTAACCTCAGTATATCTCTCACCTTATAACACAGTCTGATAGATGAACATATTTTAGTTCGTCATTGATAGTGACATTCTTTTATCAACAAGAAAAGAAAATAATTGAAGGCGCGACGGTTCAACGATGCAACTGTAGCAGTTCCGGGGTTCGAAACCAAGTGGATGAGCTAACGCCTTTTGGTATATAAGGCATTGATCCTAATTACCAAGTCCCCTGGGGAGGTCGGTGGCCTAAATAAGATAGACAACCAACTAAATCATGAAAGTAGATGTTTCGATATTTTTGGTCTTTGAAAAACTGTGATATAATTTTATCAATGAAAATAATTTGTAATGATGAAATTTGCATGAGTTTTGTTCAGTTATTTCAAGAACAGTTTTTTCCTCCTGTGGAAAGTTCAGCAGAAGTTGTAAACTTAAAAGAATAAAGACGTATTTGAGTTTCGTAAGTTTTGAAAATATGAACTTAGGAATCTACTTTTTTCTTGTATTTCAAAAATATCCAGACAATATACAGAAATAGATATTAAACGTATCATTCTTCAAACATGAGCATTATTTCAAAGAGATGTCATAAATCTGTTAAACTCTTATCATAATTCGTCTGCTTGATATTTTAGTGACAAAGTTAATGTAAAAACTCGATTGTCTGTTGTAATTGTCGTCATCAGCTTCTCAAACGGGCTTTAGTATTTATGTTTTAACTAAATGATTATCTTAGTTTGTTTAATCAATGCAAGCTGAGATTTCTCAATTCTCGTTGAATGATTATTCAAATATGAAACGAGAGATTGAAAGATAAATCTACTTTCCCCACAACTGAAGTATCTTCCGATTTTAAAAACCAGAATGTCATGCCTGTTACATATACCTTTTTGCACGTAGATCCGTCGATCGCCGTGGACAAACCGACTGTAGGACCTGCTGAACATGAGTTTTCTCCATCCATAGCCCATGCAGGTGAGAGGAACGTTTGAATCTTCTCATAGGCGTAACCCCCACCCGGGGGGGGGGGGGAGGGGGCACGACCCCTTTTATTCGCAAAACAAGTCATCCGCAGAAATCAGGGCTCATGATCTTTTGATTACGTGTGTCACCCACGTCTGTGCCGTTAACTCCATTTACAATTAAAAATTAAAGTAGTGCCCCAAGACTTGCACAGGGGAAGCGAGTGGGAAAAAGGGCGAGCTTAAAAGACTTCCTGCACAAGGCCCCTCAACTTAATCCTCGGGGTTGATTCTTAATTCAGGCTGATTTAGCATGTTTAGGATGATTCCATCTGGAAGAGGGGTGGCCAAACTTTGTAAAAAATTAAAAATGTTACCAGTACATGCACGCGTGCCCCCTAATACACAAAAAGAGTATCAAAGACTAAAACAGCAACAAATTTGAACAATGGTGATTACACAATAGGAAAATAAGCAGTATCCTCCTTTTTTTACCCATTATCTGAATTTATGCTCCTGCTTTGTATACATTAAAATGACTAAATTTTGCGCTACCTTTTACAAGTAAATCAAATAAGTACATACTGTTACTGTAGAGTCAATTTCGATTTTGGGGTTTTATTTTCAAACTCTTTCAGATGAACCAGAGTTTGAAGATACTTCGCAGTTAAACGTTTGGCACCAACATGTCGTCGTTGTCATCATTGTCGTTTTCCTCGTCGCTGTCGTCACTGTTAACATCATCCTAATTGTCACTGTTATCCATCGCAAGCGAATGAGGTATCGAACCCTGACCCGTGTTGCTAGTAACCTTTCCCAGGCAACCACACAAACTGGTTGTACGTGCATGCATGAGACCCCCGTATGACTTCCATCATGTATTTTTTTTTTTTTTTTTTTTTTGCTCTCAAAATTACACACGTATGAAAGAATCAATATCAGTGCACGCTGACCGATTTTTTTCTTCGTGTGTATAACGTTGTTTACGTTTGTCCTTTTATGTAGAATGCAATGAAAGTGCTGGACATTTCCGATTTAGAATTTCATATTGTTGGTTATAAGGAAATAAATGAAAATGAATATAATAGAATAAATAAACTAAGTATATAACACTATGAGCGAATTCATTCATTTATTGTACAGAGTAGTATTGGGGCAACCACCATACTATAAATAATGTATACCGGTATATTTAATATTTCCTTTTAGTACGGTGTACGTGTAGGAATAATTTATTCCTATTCCGTTACTGTATTTGTTATTTGCACATTTGTTTTTTTATTATCATGTACATCAGGCTGATTGATGTTAACACGCCAGTACTACATTTCCAACTGAATCAGACAGCTTTAAATATTCGGTTGTGATATTGTGCAAAGTATCTATTATAGCATTCGCATGTACGTATTGACTTGTTGTACTAATGTAAATATATATGTATTTATTTTTGTGAGCTTGCATTTTTATGCCACGTCCACTTCTGCAATCTCGTCGCAACAGTAAAAAGAGTAGTAATTTATTGCCATGTATTTTACATTGCTTTTTATAATAATCCGTGATTCTCTCTTTCTAAGCAATAACGTCTTTCAGAATATCTAAAGAAAACAATAATTTCTTTGAAAGAGTATGCATTCAGTAAGCCTACTGCTTGGATAGCATTTCCCACAATGTTTACAGTACTTTTACAAGTATAATATATCCAAAGAAGCTTTAGATCATGCTTTAGATTCACATTTGGTTTATTCGCCTTTTTGCATTACCAGTGGTACAAATCATCACCTTAAACAATAACTTTCTTAGAAAACAGCTAGACATTACGCAGCTATTGCTTTTTATGAACTTAATCATGGGTGAGTAATCAGCCCTAACAGTAAAGATAAAAATGAATATGAAAGGAAAAACCTTACTTTTATATATAAAACTGATAATCATGCTGATATTCATCATTTTGGGAAAATGTTTCATAAGGGTTGTTTCTCCTGGCCTCCCCTTTCCCCATCCCTTTATGATTTTGCCCGCTTTTTCATTTCTGTTTCCTATATTATATTCATGTTGTATTCAAAGGGAAGTATGCTGTAATATATAATTTTGGGAGAGTGTTATCAGTATATGGATTGTGATGTAATTTTATTTCATGAATATATATCTCTTCTCCCCTTCTCCTTGTTTCATTTTACATGATGACTCTCCCCCCTCCCCCCTCTCTCTCTCTCACTCATTGTCACCTTCCCTTTCTCCTCTGTTGCTTTTATCTATCTTATCTAAGGGACAGTTAATAATAGACGATCTATTTTTAACGTTAGGCCTATTGTGTTTTGTATTTTCGTATTACATTTGATATTTGGTTATCTTATCCAGTTATTAGTATGCAATGTAAATACAATGTTTTCTATGTTTCCAACCATTGGAATTGGGACAAAAAACTCATGTTATAGTTATTGTCCCTGGCATTTCAGTGGTTGTGTTATTTCTTCCTTTGTATTGTTATAAATTTCCTTTGCCAAATAAGTACATGTATAAAAATGATATGTACTTATTTTGTAAAAAGGGGTCCTACGCCTCAGTAGCTATTTTGCTATTTCTGTAGGGTCCTTTTACCAACTTCTACATTTATGTTTTTATTGTTACTACTCATGTTACTTTTCTAATGTTGGTAATAAAGTTATTCATTTTCAAATATTGAGCGTACAGCATTCTGAAAATAGTTTTTGTCCTCTGAATTATTTCTCTTGATTTTTTAAAGGTTCAAGCCAAGTTGAAATCCCTCCACCGGGAATCGAACCCGGGTCACTGGCTTAGAACGTTCTAAGCACAAAACTATCCCCATGTGTAGGGAATTCTTGCAAAAAAAGCTACTCATCAGAGCGGCAAATCCCTGTACCCTGTATACTATATTAGGCAAGAACCCCCCTCCTGTCATGCCTGTGAAAAACTTGAAACTTGAAAGGCGGGGTTAAAGAGAGACGGAACAAAAGGGAAAGAGAGAGAGAGGGAGAAAAGGGGAAAGGGGGAATATGCTAAGAGAGAGAAAGAGAGAGAGAGAGAGAGGGGGGGGGGGGGAGGGGAGGTGCTATAATCAAGGAGCAAAAGAAATCGAGGCACTATTTCACGAAATGTCATTGTTATTCGCCTATATCTTGACTTGTGGTAATTATCAACTCGACGGACTTTCACCTCCGTAGAACAATGACCTTGGATGAAAAATAATGCTGTTCAAAATGTGATGTAATAATTGATAGGGTGAACAGACATATTTTATCTCTCTCCGTCACTCCCCTCTGATAACACACATGCGCAAACAAATTATGAATATAGTGCAACGGTGACGGAATAAATAATTTGAGGCATAGTGCATTTTTATTGTCTATATGATTTCCACAAACTTATACGTCACCGATATCAATGAACATAAAGTGGAAAGCAATATATACCTTCCAAGCAATAATCACTTTTATTGGCTTAATCTAGAAATCTAGATATAGGAGGTAAAGGGTTTAAGAGAGAAGGAGCAAAATGGAAGAAGAGGGGAAGGAGAGAGAGAGAAGGGGAAAGAGGGGATATAATGCAGAGAGACCGGGAAGGGGGAGGGGCCTTCTATATCAGTGAGCAAAAATTCGAAAAACGCACCACTGCTTCACGAAATATTTTCACACTTCGCCGATATTCCATCTTGTGATATTATCCCAGTATCATCAACACGAGATACATAGCTGCCAACTTTTACTATTATTTCAAAATGTGTTGTGGAACCCCGGCGTGGAACAATGCGTGGAACAATGGATGAAATTAATGCCGTTCAAAATTTGGTGGGATAGTTGATAAGGTGAATAAACATCTACTCTTTCACTCTCCTTCACTCCTCTCTGGCCGCGTTCAAGCGACCATTTTTCACCCTAGAATCACGGTTTTGAAAGACGTTTAGTTTAAACCACGGTTGCATTCAGTCGATTTTTCGCAGGTCGTAAAAATAAACGTCTTTCAAAACGCAAACGTGAAACGCTGAAAAAGGTACGTTTTGAATCATGATTCTGCAGAACCACGGTCGCTAAAAATCGATTGAACGCAGCGGAGATCTCAATCATGATTCTACTGTTGCTTTCACACCAAGGTTCGAAGAAAGATAAAACAACATACAGAAAGCTAAAAAAGAAGACAGAAGGAGAAAACAAAGAATAATATAAGAAGAAGCTGAAAGATGAGGAGATAGAAGGAATAAGATAGAATAACAGGAAAAGACGAAAAAGAAGAAGATAGAAGAAGGAAACAAAGAATAACATAAGGAAAGATGGAAAGAGAAGAAGATAGAGGAAAACAAAGGATAACATAAGAAATGATGGCCAGAAAAGAAGACAGAAGGAAAAACAAAGAACCACATAAAGAATGATGGACAGAAAAGAAGATAGAAGGAATAACAAAGGATAACATAAGGAATGATGGACAGAAAAGAAGATAGAAGGAATAACAAAGGAACATAAGGAATGATGGACAGAAAAGAAGATAGAAGGAAAAACAAAGGATAAGATAAGGAATGATGGACAGAAAAGAAGATAGAAGGAATAACAAAGGATAAGATAAGGAATGATGGACAGAAAAGAAGATAGAAGGAATAACAAAGGATAAGATAAGGAATGATGGACAGAAAAGAAGATAGAAGGAATAACAAAGGATAACATAAGGAATGATGGACAGAAAAGAAGATAGAAGGAAAAACAAAGGATAAGATAAGGAATGATGGACAGAAAAGAAGATAGAAGGAAAAACAAAGGATAAGATAAGGAATGATGGACAGAAAAGAAGATAGAAGGAATAACAAAGGATAACATAAGGGATGATGGACAGAAAAGATGATAGAAGGAATAACAAAGAATAACATAAGGAATGATGGGCAGAAAAGAAGATAGAAGAAGAAAACAAAGAATCACATGGGAAAGATGGAAAGAGAAGAAGATAGAAAAAAAAACAAAGAAAAAATAAGGAAACATAAAAGAAGGTAGGAAAAAACAAAGAATAACATAAGAAAAGATGGGAAGAGAAAGAATAACAAGGAAAAAAATGTTAAAATATATTACATAAGGAAACATAGAAAAGAAGGTAGGAAAAAACAAGGATTAACATAAGAAAAGATGGAAAGAGAAGAAGATAGACTGAAAAACAAAGAATAGCATAAGAAAGATATAGAGACAAATAAATGATGTGGCTAAAGTTGATCTTCCTGGGTCAAACTGCGCAGTACGATGCGCAGTGGATGCCCGGGGGGGGGGGGGTCACTCTCCACATGGCCTGCTACGCACCCGCGTCCAGAAAAAGCGTCGAAAAGGGTCCCGTTTCAGGCACTCAGGCGTCGTCGACGTCTTTGGCAAAAAGGGTTGCTTTTCAGCACCATTCGCTGGTAAATCGCCTCTTAGGGTAGCCTTTTCTCACTCTTCACGCCATTTAGGGTTGCTAATTTGGTTATGCAGATTACGCCATTTAGGGGTGCAAATTTAGGCAAATTTGAACATACCTACGCCATTAACAGCATAGGGATTCAAAATAATCCTCGCACACGCCGGCGCGGCCAGCACTTATGAGAGTGACCCCCGTACAGTCCCCCAAGCTAGTCTCTTACACCCGGCTCTATACTAGGCAGCACGCGTTACCATACACACGCCCAAAGCACACGCCTAGGTCGCAGAGGATGCTATGCTATGGCTATGCTAATCATCGAGCTAATGCAACCGTTCCGTGCCTGTTTGAAGCGACTATGCTCGGCAGCACGGCATGCATTTGCACCATCAATATTTTAAAAAATGGATAAAGCAACAGTGCCCTCGTGGAAGCCGACCACAGACACCGGAAACACTTAAAAGTACTCTCAAGTGCCACAATTTTTTTTTATATCTAGCATTTTCCAAACGTCTCAAAACACATTATTATGGCTTCATGAGTTTCATTTGACGGAAATTTTATTACCATAGAAGAGCTGTTTATTGGTGAGTAAATATATCAAGTCTGAGAAAAAGTTTTACTCGTGTGTACTGGTTTTCTTTTTCGTGTTGTTATTGCTAGAGGCTAGCCCCATATACTGTTAATTGTGTTGTGTTTTTCAATTCAAGTCAGTAGTGGCCTAGCGTAGTTACATGTAGTCTATCCTGTCCTTGACTGACCCACTCACGGGAGTGATAGTGACTTGTCTTTGTGTACAATTCAATGCAAAAACAAAACTGCATTTCTGAATGGTATATTTCAGCTTAATGAATTATTTAACCACAAATGATAGGTGCAAAAATCACACAAGTAAAAAATTTTTCTCAGACTTAAAGGGTAAGTCCATCCTAGAAATTTCACTGTCTCAAATAAAGGAGATAGATTTGAACAGCATTTTAAAAAAGAAATGAGCAAAATATGGAGTGTCCGAGGCGTTGCAAGAAATTCGAAAATGCTTGATTTTTTTTTTTTTTTTTTTTTTTTGGGGGGGGAAACTTTTTACAGTCTCTGCAAAGTCTCCACGACGTCTCCGAGACGTACGTATCCATTAGTTGCGGAGACTAATTATATCCGCGACTGCTGAGACGTCTCTGCAATATCTCCGAAACGTCGCGGAGACCAGGAGGAGACCAGAAAGACTGATGAGACGTTGCAGAATGCAGAGACGTCTCCGTGACTCTACCTGATGATGTTTGACCCAATTTAGAAACCGTGTGACTGAACGTGTACTGACAATCCTCCTGGTGCATGATCCTGCAAATGCTCCATTATTTTGAAATTTGTTGTAGAGACATCTCCTTTGGTGAGATAGGGCCTTTAGGTATCAAATTAATCGATTTCAATGTTTACGCCACTTAGGGTATCAAATTAGGGGATTTCCCTGTTCACGCCACTTAGGGTGGCTTTTTTCATGGGTTACGCCATTTAGGGTTGCAAATTTGGTTAATGTAGTTACGCCATTTAGGGTGCATTTCTGAGGTTGTCGGACACGGGTGGGTAGCAGGCCATGTGGAGAGTGACCCCCCCGGGAGTGGATGGGCTTGAAATGAGCAAGAATCAGCGTTGATGAAAAATCGCTTGAACGCTCTCACGCAGTAGCCGTGTTTTGTAACAGCGTTTTGATTTGTGATTCATGTTTGTGATTCTAGCTTCAAAAAATCGCTTGAACGCACCCTCTGACGACACTGACGCATGACAACAGTTCAATTCACGAAAAATTTTTTTGAGGCTTACAGTGCATTTTATTGTTTTATAAATTCCACAAACTTGCGCCACGGATATCAATATACGTAAATGCAAAGCAATATTTATGATTCATTACCACCTTCATTTGCGCAATCTAGATATCCATATCACATTATTATGTGATTATGAAATGTGCTGTGTGAGAAATGTACATTGTAATTGAAGATTAACAGATGGAAGGATGATAGACAGGGATGCACCACAGCTGAATAGCGAATTAAGTAAAAGCAGGCTGATTTTTAGAGATACACACCAAGAAAAAAAAAGGTTCAGGTTTGCACCCGAAATGCAACACTGGCAGCACCTTTTTGGGTGCTTTTTTTTTTCTTGTTTGCACCCGGATATGCCCGTTTACATCATAAAAGGTGTAACTTTGCACCTTAAGGATGCAGAAATTTTTGCATTCAAAAGGGTGCAAAATTTGCACCTTCCCTAAAAGGTACAACTCAAAATGTAGCTAACTGCATCCTAAGGTGAAAAAAAAAAAGCTTCTTAGGGTGCAAAGTTGCATCCAAAAAGGAGCTCCCACGCAGTGTTGCATATGAAGGGTGCAAAATTATACCCGTTTTCTTAGGGTGTAGGAGACGGAAACCTCTAAAACTATATCAAGTATTAAAAAACAAGAGAGAGAGAGAAAAAAAAAAACCCAAAGAATAAGGCAATTTGGCCTATATTCATTACTTTCAACTATTTATATCCGGGTCAGGAAATGCTTGGCCTAATTTGTAGTAAAATGTGACCATGATCATAGGGCAATTCCGCGGTAACGGAATTACAAATCAGAAATTTTAGCTCACATTTTTAGAGTTCATGTGCTTAACTTGAACTCTGCCCCCCCCCCCTTCTCACCATTTGATCCTCTGCAAATATGCCCATTCTTTCACCTGAACTCTTACATTCAAACAATTTTATACTTACGTTCATGATATTGTGGTATAACTCGGTAACGGAATAACCAGAAAATAGTGTCACTTTCAAATAACAAAAATGTCATGTAAAATCAATTATGCATTAATCAAATACTGACTAAGATGGTGAAAATATATTTTTTTTCAAAGCTTCCTTTAATTTGAAGATTTGGCAATTCAGGACTATCAAAGTGTTTGTTTTTACAATTAATCTGAAGTAAGCTGATTGTGCTTCATGTGGATTTGTCAAAATGAACGAGGCAAAGGTATGGTTATAAAATGTTACATGATCACATGATCTTTATTCATAGGTGCCACTAAAATAATTAGTAATAAAAATAGCCTCATTTTTACGCTCTAACATAGCTCCAAAAAAGAAAAGAATACAATGAATACTTGCAAGCAGAATGGGAAAAAAGAAATTGTAAACAAAATTGCAAAGGAGAATTTACTTTGACAAACCCTGACGATTTGAATTTTCATATTTTGCTCTTGCCCCTATTCAAAGCATGATATCTAGATTTTGGCAACACACCTTCCAAACTTGGCAACCACGCAGTGCTGCATTTTTCTCCCATATTTGTTATATTATTTTATTTTTTTAACGTAATTATCAATTTACGTCATTTTTCCCAAGTCTTAAGATAAATGTGTATAGGGTGAGACAAATAATCACATCCCCTTCTGGCGATGCTCCTTGATTAAAACCGAGATATTTTCATGGAGCTCTCAAATTTTATTATAAACAATATCAAATTCATGCTACTTGTTTGTAGACAGTAGTAAATGGTCTGCGGTGATCGCCGTGATGAAAATATAACATTATTTTCAAGGAGCAATAGATAAAGGGTTTCTTGTTGATCTTAAGATCTTTATATTACATATCATGCACTTCTGATTTTTTTAATTTGAAAACAATTAAAATGGGTTACTCTCAACCTTTTGTAGAACGATGACAGTTCTTTGAAATATTGACAAACTAGCTATTAATGTAATAAATTGTCAGTAAGAGCGTGAAATAAATGAAACAGAAAAGACTGAAAAAAAAAGATGTAAAATATCAAAGCCTAACGAAATGACTGAAGATCAATTCCCTTTACAAGGCAATAGCACAAGATTATTTATTAATCCCCGGCCCGGCTTACATTTGCTGACGTTAGGAACTAGTCAAAGACTCGTCTTTTCGTCTTCGCTGTGTCATGAAGGATTGATAAGGGTTTTTTCTTTTAATCATTGCAAAATTAAAACCACAAGAAATTATTCTGATATCAAACTGGCGTAAGGGTGAATTGTCCTCACAGGCTCGTTTAACGCAGATAATGACCCAGCCGAAATAACGCCTCATTTGAGCCGGGCTTCAGATTATGAGTTGAAAGCTAAAAGAATATGCAAAAAAAAAGGGGCTGCTTTCGATTTTCCAAAGTTATTAAGTGTTCACCAGACAAAACCTATTTTTATCATGTTCTTAAGACTTGTAAATCGTAATTCATATTATCATGATCAAAAGCACAGTAAAACCATTAACATGTCATTTATAGACACTATACATTATTTTTATTGCACATATCCAATTTAGCCACACAAAAACATAGTCAGTTAAAATGGAAAAAGTGACAAAGAAAAGATATTCTGTATTTTGACAAAAAAGCGGCCTTATACAAATTAAACGCTACACCAAGAAAAATTGTAAGCAAAACCTTTCAGAAAACAGCATGTTAAAGAGTGTTCGATACTCGGTAGGATAAATTGCAGGGCTTTGTTCATAGTCATTTGTATTAGCATGATTAGGGAAAGTGTAGATGCTTTATTGTTAAGACTTGATGGACGAGTTTAACTATTTCGTGTATCATGTTGGTTTAAGCCTAAAATTCTAGTCTCTGACCACTCCGTCTTTCGGCGACTGGTTATTTTGGTAAATTCGGTACGTATATTGTTCAAGAAGAACAAGACAACTTAATAGTTCTTGGAAGCACCGGCGTAAATCCACTTCAGGGAGTGGGGGGGGGGGGGGGGATGATCGTCTTTTTGGGGGATTTTTTTTTTTCTGTTGATCTCACACTTAAGTAGGCCTATAAACACACACCCTTACCCACCCGCACCGGACTCCCTTACACACATTTTAATTTTTATTTTGCGAGCGAGCCAAAAATAACCACTTTCCGGTTTTTAATCACATTTTCAAATAGAAATTCTAAAATATGATCGTCAGTTATGAAAAATTATCAAAAATTTTATTCACTGACTGATTAATAATATAATTTCTTCCTTAAAAAGTGAGTGTGTGTGTGTGTGTGTGGGGGGGGGGGGGGGGTATTTGTACACGCAAACCTCCCCTTTTGAAAAAAAAGGGGGGGGGGTATATCCCCCGGGACTTACGCCAATGCTTGGAAGGAATGCTGTCGACTACAGAACACGTAGGCGCAAAAGACTAATATCATGTATTATTATAGACTACTAGTATGGCTGGAATTAAATACGCTGACGAAAAAATCTGTAGAAGTAAGTAGGTTAAGATAAAGCTTGCCAAGCAAAGAAAATATATATAATCCGAAACTACAAGAAAATATGCGTATACCATGAATGCGAAAGCAAATAAAAGCAAAAGAAGAAAATATGTACGACAGAGAAATTTTAATGCGCACGAAACTTAATATACGTAATAAGAACCATTCAAATAAAACATAATCTTCATAATTACGCTAAATCCGTCTGTTCCTCCTTTGATATATCAGATATTATATCAAATGCTTCGGAACATACTTTACTACTTATTTCAATAATGATATTCATGTTTCATCTCTTTCATTACTTTACCATCTTTATTTTACATATAATCAGTTACTGACTAAGTAATTCAAAGTAAAGTACCGTCACGGCCATGCACGATGAATGTAGATTTTAAACACCGTGGAATAAGCTGTGACTGGTGTGTCAACGTATAAGGGGAAATAAGGCAGGTTTATTCGTCATCATCATTGACATTCACTCGATGGTAGAGATGCTGAGATATATGTCGTGATGGCATCATGTAAAGCAAAATGGCCACCATAGCAACAATCAAGCACGTGACACACGCGAGCACTCCAATTAGAAGGCCAGATTCCAAACCGACGGGCGAGAAATCTACAGTAAAATGAAATCATGAATAATAATTCATGAAATTTTAGAAATGAAACTAAAGTTCAAAAGCCAGGAGGGGTAAATGTTTCATACATGAATGCCTGTGTTAAGTACCATAATTATCTTTTCTACCTAATTTTACACTCATTTTCTGTAAAAATAAAAGCAGCTGGCGAATTGCAAGATTTGTGAATGAATAAAATGAAATAACTGCAAAGTATTGATACTGATCCCCTGATTCTTAAAGAAATGAGAAAAGCCGAAAAAACCCTTAGATTAAATATTGAATGAAGTTAATTCAAGTTTTCCTTTTTCTTTTGTTTATGTTTGTATTTTTTAAAGCAGTGATATTGCATATTTTGAATCAGCATTTAGGAATATCATATTTTCAGAAAGTTCCAATTAATTATATGTATTTCAAAAGAGGTGACAAAGCTATCATGCAGGAACACCTAGCAAAATTCACAGTGTACAACAACAACAACAACAAAAAGTCACAGTCTACAACCAAAAAAAAAGTCATATTTAAAAATTTGGATGGGCATAAAGTTAAGTGACCTATCAAGGCTGCTCCCTAAAAACACACAGAATACAATCATGCAAAGTGAAATACAAACCCACTGACTTAAATGATAGAGAAAATCTCGTGCTAGATACGGATAGTTTTGTAGTTATAGATAAGATCTAGTGCTAGATACGGATAGTTTTGTAGTTATAGAGAAGATCTAGTGCTAGATACGGATAGTATTGTAGTTATAGAGAAGATCTAGTGCTAGATACGGATAGTTTTGTAGTTATAGAGAAGATCTAGTGCTAGATACGGATAGTATTGTAGTTATGTGTATGTTTGAAATATAAATTACCAGAATTCTGAGCTTCTGCTCCATGCACAGTCTGGAAGGTAGAAAGAGGTCCATTAGAGATTAGATGTGGAGTGGAGCTAGTCCCGCGGGTATGACGACTACCACGCCTGAATCTAGTCTGACAACCCTGGGCACATCGAGATGATGGGTCATTATCGTTACAAACAAGCACCTCACAGTGTATGAATACCTGCATGGGGGGAAAACATTTCAAATTCATGTATCCAATATTTTCTCATGGCTTTGCTACTTAAACAAAGTCCCCAGTAGTTGGGGTGTTTTCTTTCTTATTCTACAATAATTTGCTGACAGCAAATAAAAGAAAACAAATAAGAGAAGAAGTCCTCAGCTTTCCTGGGCACCTTTTTTATACTCCTGGTGAAATGGGGGACTGTGCCGCGTCCGCCCATGATGCATTGATTTAGGAGTAAGCGAAGCAATAAACCTTCTTTAATTAAGTCAATTTGATGTTTAAAAAAAAACCGATGTCTCTTCCACAAATACTGTTCTAACATTAAAAAAAAGGAAATTAGAGAAAAGTTTGTGAACTTATATTTCAGAAACAGATTTTCTAACCTGTGGGTTTTCCTCGATAAAGGTGAAAGCGTCAATGACGAAGGGTGCGAATGAAGGATCGGGGAAGTATATCATATGCATGGTGGGATCTTCAGAGCATCTGAAAAAAGCAAATGAAAAAAAAAACAGTAAAAATAAATAGGAATGACATGATATGTCTCCACGAAGTTATTCAAGGAAAACTAGTTATACACCTTTGATATCCTACATGCATATGGCAAATGCCAATGAACAACACTGATGCAGTATTTAACAATAACTTACCTTTTTATTCTCTTTATTTTATGGTGTTACTGCTTCAAAAGTGAGGGTCATTTGAATTATTGAGGATGGCGGCGTCACAGCGTGACATGATGATATGTGGGCGTGTTTGAAGTGTGTGGATGTGTATGCGCAAAGTTGTCAGTGTGTAGAGGGATGGGCTTTTGAGGTTTTCAAGGTTGCGTACCATGAAGATCAGTTTTAATACATTTTAGAGCGATGTACGCGACAGAAGTGATCCGTATATGAATTCAAATGAAAAACCAGAGAAGCTTGGCGACTAAACCAACTCACATATCCCTGTAAATTAAAAACTACACAGTCGTGGGTTCAAATTAAGAACTGACAACGTTACTGTATAAAGAATATATATCATGGACAGTGGATTTCTGTTTTACGACTGACAGGTCGTTACATGTACATATAAGTTTTAGGCCTACACACGTCAGAAAACTCTTCATTGAGGAAATTTCACATTATGAATTCTTTACACGAATCACGACTGAACATGCAAAAATGCCTTCCATACTCTTGCAAAAAGTTCCCAGGGTTTTTTTTCCACGTGACAGATCAATTTTAACTATAGCAAATCAAATTATACTTTCTGTTGCAAGAAGCAGACCAGCAATCATTTGCAAATTTGCAAGTAATTGCAAGACTTATGACTGATTTTAGGACCTAAAACTGACTTGCAATTTATTGCAATTTTCTTGCAACGCCCCCTAAGTCAATTGCTACTTTCTACTTTGAATTCATGTTGATTATGTCTAAAGAAGGAGAACAGTTATCATTACCCATTGTCGAGGAAGGTGTAACTCTTAGCGTCATTCGGGTACTGAGATGGTGTGGCCCAGCAGTTCTCTATGAAGACAGTCAGACCAGCCACTGATGTCAGATTAACCGCAAAGTAAAGATGTTCCCCCAGAATTATATCTCCATCGTCATCATCTGCGAATTCGTCAAAGGTAGCATCCGTATAGCGATCGAGTCGGAGAGAGAAGTCACCATAACCCGTCTCGTTAAAGGTGATCTCTCCGGTCTTCGGGACGAAGGAATCACCCAGGAGACGATGGCGATCAAGTTCACACTGGACAGGCATCTTCAGAATGCTCTCACGGGTTATTTCCGTGCCAGGTATTGGTCGAGGTGTGTAATAGGTCACCACATTAGAATAAATTATGCTCGTCTCAGTTTCCTTTAGGTGCAGCAAAGGAAAGCAAAAGCAAATGAATAAACACTTTTGTTTAAAATAAAGACCTTTTTTTTCCAACATTCAGGTCTGTCAACATTTCACGATGAAGCCATGTAGACTACTCTCTTCTAAATGTTCAGGTCAGAGGAAAGATTCCTACATAGATACCAAGGAAAGAAAGGAAGGTGTTTGGTAGTCTAGTTAAAGTAATATGCGACTATACTTATGCAAAGTGCATCTCCGGTTTTATTGTTTGTTTTCTTTCATTTCCATTTATTTCATTCAAAACTAAAAAAACCCAGAGTAGTTGTTCCAGTATCATATACTTACTTTTAATATGGTGGAACACCTGTCATATCTGGTGTACAGAACTATTTGTGTGCTATCATGGTCGATCCCCACGCAGTCGTCATCCTGGAAGTGGACATCTTCTGCGTTGGTTCCGTTCGATAGAAGCCTTCTGTCCAGGAAAACAGTCATGGATGTACTATCACAGTCCACATTAGCTTCTGTCAAAGATAATCATTCCCAGATGATTTTCATGAATCATCAAATATGGAGACACTAGAGTGGAACCAATCCAAATGATAATACCTAGCTCCACAGGAAGAACCTCTGAAACAGTTATACAGTAGAACCTAACGATGTTTCCGATTAAAATATTTTTTTTTCATAACCATTTACTTTATTTGCTTAAATGGTGGGGTGGGGTGCTCATGATTAAGTTTACTACAAAATTGAAAGTGAAAACAATTCTCTTTCGGTCATGAAACATAAAATGCAAAGTTACAAAGAAAAATGAAAATAATGACTGCAAATAGGCCTATCCTCAAACAGATGTTCGGGGGCGAGGTCCCCGATTGATTAACCCGATCTGTGCAATAGAGGTCCGGTCCGACTAAAAGATAACAATAGCAATGAGACTTTTAAAGTAAAGGTGCATGCACCCTCCAGCTGCGCGGGTCACAGCATACATATGAACATAGTCACATCTATTGTAACTCCTTGGTCACATAATACGCCACATAATGTGTAGGCTGTACCTTCAACTGAAAATATCGTCATCGTTATAGTTACAGGTGAGGTCTGAACAGCCCTATATTTCCATCCTAGCTGGGGCGGTTTATTTGGGGGGGGGGGGGCAGGGGGACTGAAATTCGGTTCGAAAGTTTTATTTGACCGGAACTCATTTCACATCGATCGACCCTCAACCCAAACCTATTGAGCGGGCCCTGGGGACTATACTCCCCAAACTTTCCATTGACAGTCCGTCCCTGTTCGCATTGTTCCATTTTCCTCATAATAGGGGCGGAGTGTGACAGATGCTCACATTGAGACACTCACCAGTTGTTCCATACGATGTATGTTGTGGTGGTTGTAGACGTATAATGCCCAGCACCGAAAAAATATGGTTTACAGTTTGGAAAAAAAGGACGAGGAAGAGAGAGAGAGAGAGAGAGAGAAAGCTATTAATACATGCTTCACAATGAATAGAAGATGTACAGTTCAGATAACTCATACTTTTTCTTTCCACATAAATTCTTCCAATCTTTTGAGCTTGTATGTAGGTATGCTAAACTCTAGGAACCAATTATGTGTAATCATCAAATGATTGATGGATGCAGTCGTCATCATCATCATTTACACTATCACTATACTTCTTCTACTACTACTTTTACCACTACTACTACTACTACTACTACTACTACTACTACTTCTACTACTACTACACTACTACTACTCCTACTACTACTACTACTACTGACAAGTGTAGGCCTACCTTTTGTCTAAAATTTTGTCACATTGCATTATTTTCTGAAATCAGTAAAATCAGTAAAATGACGAAGAGAACAAATATTTTGATTAAATTCTTGCATTATTCTTACACTGTTTATGTTTGACTGTACATGTAGTGTTCCTTATTTTCTTTTGTTTAGTTTTGAAGTTAGATGTCTAGGAATCAATCCATTAATTTTCCCCTAAGTAGTAAGTAATATCACAAAGCAATATGTTGTTATTTGATTTCATAATGATCATGGGGAAGGCCGAATTTACAGACATCAGAAATAATTATTTCAAAAATTCATTACTTCTATTCTTTTGAGGAATAGCCCAATAATGCCTAACTAGTAACTAATTCCCTGTTCATTTAAAGGTCTTGTACATTCTATTCATCATTAGCATCATAGCGTTGTGAATTTCAAAGAAGATATATCACAGGAAAGCTACCTTCAAATACACAGCTCATTACAAAACTAGCTCCTTTGCCTGAAGTCCCGCGGTTGTTGTAGTAATATGCAGTCATGACATTACTACTTGAAACCACGCTGCTAGGTAGGCTTGAACCAGTTGCGTGTAATTTCACAGAATAACCAGTAGTTGGGCCGTCGTGTACGCGGAGATACCCAAAAGAATCAACCCAGAAGTCGTTAAAGTCGATTCGTACTGCAGTTTGGCTGGGACATTGCACAAACCACGTACACTCATAGTAGTCACCATTTACATCCGGATAATCAGGGGTAGTAAGCTCGATACGGTTCTCTTGTCCAGTTAGTGTAATAGCGCTACCACATGAAGACATTGGTCCAACCCTGTCCCAAACTGGTTCTTCTGTAAACGAGTAATTAGTACGATGAAACTAAGACCAATATTTCTGTATGCGATGTACGAAATCACAACACACTGCTTTGGACACTCTAATAATGTGCTCCATCGAGCATTCAAAAAAATTTCGTTCCTGAATAGTGACTTCCTTCACCTGAGTGGAGAGCGTCAAATTAAGATTATGGCTTGACAAGGCACTTGAGTGCCATGGGAGAGATTCGAACACACTTTGTAACCCACAGTTTGGAGACATTATCTGCTAGACCTCATATTTAAAACAGGTATGCAGATGGCTATTTGGCAGTAGTTTGGGATGAGGCAAACAACCTGAACATTTTCAAAATAAAGTATGCAGATCATCCTACAGAATTTGAAAATAGGCGGCGTAAGTTTTCAAGATCAATTATACCTGTATTGCCCTCTACTGTAAGCTTAGTTCATACAATGAGCTCAAAATGACTTTAGCAGCTAATATATAACATCCCTCATCAATGCGCATTTAGAATGATGAGGGAAGGATACTTTTAAAGTGATTAAATTTCTATAGGTAACTCTGGATATAGGCCTACATTAGAACACCCATATGTTTTTCTTTCAGTTAGCTCGTATTTGTTTACATATAAAGAAGAGGAAGCTGTAGTTGTTTATATGAAAATTGCAGTAAAGATAGGGATGAATCTTCAATTCGAACCTTCTGGAACAATCGCAGCATCAGCGAGTACTCCTCGTTGTTTTGTGACATCACTCCAGTCAGAATCGGTGTAGTAAACTGTAAGTCTGTTGCTGGACGACTGAATGGCTGCCATACCTGGTAGAGACCGTGAAGATATTTCGGCCAATTGATAGGTGGACGAACTAGAAGAGTAATCATAAACTCTGAAGCGGGAGTTGGAGTAGGTGTCGAAATCGTGGAAAAGTAGAGAGATTCGGTATCCGTATGGGCAGGTGAGATACCAGTAGCAGGAATACTGGTCATTCAGAACCTCGATTGGATAGGTCGGTGTGCGAAAAACGATAGATGGTGAAGAGCTGTCGAGGTATATCGTTTGGCCGCAAGAATCGATACCCTCATCATCCCAGGTAAACTCATCTGAAAAGAAAAATAGTCTTGGACTATATGATGATTATAGTTTAAAGATAAGAGTGGTCATCATTATCATGATTATCAACATGCAAGTTGGTGAGCATTGGGGCTATGAAGACAGGCTACCTTCATTCTGCACACGATCTTAGCTAAAATACAGGTGAAGATATTCTTAATTTCCACAAGCTTCGTCATGTCTGTGTTCCGAAGTCAATCTTCTTGTTTTAATTTCATATAATTTGTTTACAAGCTCACAAAACTCCCAAAATATATCCCATCAATACAGTATGCAGGCATAAATGCAATTAGTATAACACAGCTTCCAAGAAACATCTTTGATGATAGTTTTAGAACCACCCAACTACCTTCTCGCCTTCTTTCTTACTGACCTGAATAATTTCATGATTTGAAACTTGTTTTTATCCATTTCAAAAATCGCACTGACTGTCAAAACCATCCAGGTTATACCTGTTAGAGCGACATCCATGGCGAAACCCGGACCATTTCCACTACTTGATGTATCGTCGAAAACAACCGAGAAGCCTCCTCTTGTAGAAACCACAGTTGAGTCACTGACATTACCTCGAAGTTGGGAAACCATGTAACTCGATGATGAAGGATAGTCGTATACGTTCACAGACTCGGATTCCGTCTGAAGGTCGTGGATACTCATCTTGACCTGCTTGCCTGAGGGACTTGTGACGTACCACCAGCAGTCAATGTACACATTAGATGACGAAGGCTGATAGAACAAAGGGGTGGTAGTTGTGACCGTTGGTGTACTTGTACTCAAAGGAATCACTCCGCCGCAGAAACCTGATATACTCGAGGGCACTGCATCTAAAGACAATAATGAGAAACACAACATTTCGCTAGAATAAGATTTCATTCATCCCTTGCACTGTTACTATTGTGGTTTTTTAAAAAGCTGATTACATGGAAAAGTCGGGGTTTTTTCGTTTAAAGTTTGGTCTTCACAAAATAATCACCTCACACCTACTAATAAAATGGAGAACCTGGTACTCTACGAAAGAAACCTTTTGTTTGTTTAAAATCAGAGTTCCCAAATCCCATCTTCATGCTTTCGGTGAACATACTGGAAACGCCTATTAACATATTAAGTATCAGGAGCAACTCATCTGTTTCAACTTGCTCTTCTCCCTCACATCTTATTTGTATTATGATTGCGATTTGACCTTCTTTACCAACTTATCTACTATATTCCACATACCGATTATATGTGCTTCAATAAAAGCTCCTGGGCCATTGTAGCCACTGCTGATGTCATCGTAGAACAATGTCAGTCCTCCACGAGAAGAAATCATGACAGTCTGAGAGTCTAACCGACCAGACAGACGGGAAATCAGATAGCTAGTTGAGGACGGATAGTTGTAAACCTCTATCTCTTCATTTGTTGTACTGAGATCCCGAACTGTCAGCTGAACTTGCTTTCCAGAAGGGCAGGTGATGTACATCCAGCAGTCTGTGGTGACGGCTGACATAGATGGGTTGTTGTAGAGGGGAGTAGTAAAGGTGAAGTCCGGCGATGAATCAGTGAGAGCAACGGTCCCACCACAGAATCCAGGTTGATAGTCAGGCTTTGAATCTAAACACAAAACAAAAAATAAGTTCCCCCTAAAATATATCCCTGTATTCTTTCGATCAGAAACCTCTGATGAAATCTGAATACAGATTCATATAGCTACACTTCTCAGCTACATTTCCTGGAAAATTCAGGGCAAACCCTTCTGTCACGCTTCAGTGAACACGACCTAAATGCAAAATTGTCATTTTTTGAAGTTCACAAGCCTCGTGCCATGACTTTGATGCAGTGATATCTGAACATACTTTAAGTTTTCTGCGTTTGAAGGCATGCAACATAAATTTTATTAGTTACCAAACATGCCAAATGAGTTGTGCACTAAATTTCATGCTTAAGTGAGCAAGAGATGAAAATGGCAAAAACTGCAGCTTTGACATCTTTTGCGCGGTGAATTTGATCTAATGCGGAGGAATTCATGTTTTGGAAGGGTGTTTGCAACTTTTGCAATTGATACCAATCAATTCACGGTTGAAAATGAACACATAATAAAAACAAAATATCACCATGCTGAAATTATCCAGTAATCATTGCCTAATTTTTGCGCACTAAAAATCTTATTGATAACATTTTTAGCATGTTTATATGACCGGTGTATACATGTATCAATGATCCCATGGCATTTAATTGAAAGTTCACGCTTCAATGAGCACGTGGGACTGAAAAAGCTCTGTAGATTTTTAATTTTTATTCAACAGTCAGAGAATACATACCAAAATACATACGCAGAAAAAAAACTAGAAGTAAACAAAATTCAGAATTGACGGCCGGGCTCCCAACGACTATGTTACAAAAATGGCAAAAGTCCCACATCGGTATCCCCCCCCCCCCAGGCATTATACTCAAGCATTTACAGTGTTTGGTGTCTTGAGACATGTCTCGGTCTCGAGACATGTCTCGAGACAGTGACTGTGTGTCTCGTGTCTCGACTCGGTCTCGGACGCTAATGTCTCGGTCCCCATCTTGGTCTCGGCTGTTCTGGACACAAGTGTCTCTGTCTCGGTCTCTGTCTCAGGAATCATTGTGTCGGTCTCGGTCTCTGTCTCGTCTGAGACTGTCTCAGACCCAACACTGAAAGCTAGAGAAATGATATCATAACATAATTATGTACTTTCACGACGCCCTGTGCATCGGCTGGGATGGATATGCGTGGTAAAAATGTAAAATACATTGCTTCGGATGAAGCAGAAAATCAGCGAAACATAATTCTTTTAAAAAGTGGAAATCTGAAATTTGGGGAACATGTATGGCTGTGATGTATTTGCAGAGGCGTCGATCCGGGGGGGGGGGAGGGCAGGGGGCATTTGATTTCGGGGGGGGGGGGGAAAGATCATTTTGCCCCCCATAATTTCCGACCCCCCCCCCCCCCTAAAAAAAAAAGAAAAAAGAAAAGAAAGGAAAAGGGAGGAAGTGAAATGAAAGCGGAAAACAAGGACAAAGAAATAACATGGGACACTGGGACGCGCTTGCTCGCTTCGCTCGCTCGCATTTAAGTATCTTAACCAATGCCGATGATAAATTACTATTCTTATGCATCTTGTGTTTCTGTCAAATGTTATACCATTCTTCTACTCACAGGAAGTAATATAACCAAACAAAATATCACTCCTAGAAATCGAGCGGCCAGTTGACCTAGAAATAGATACACTTTCAGGAGATAACGGCCTAGATAAAAAAAAAAAAAAAAAAAAAAAAAAAATTTCGTTAGCTCACTCGCTACTCTTGCTGGTAAAAGCTAGATACAAGATGATTTCGGGCAGCAAGTAGCTTATTATAGCTGCGAGATTCCAAAATATCATTATATATTGGCAGCAAGGTGGATGACAAATTTTGGGGGACGAATCCATGTAATTTTGCCGGGATCGGTCGTTGACTTTGCTCGCTATGGGAGAAACAGAATGTATTCGGACTGCAAGCGAGGTAGCTAAAACAGTGTCATATTCAGCACACAGCTGATCGGATGTATTATTTAGATATCATACAGGCATGACAGGTTTATAGTGTATTATGATGATGATAATAATAATATTCTGTTCTTTTATAGCGCATATCACATTGTTATCACATTATTATATACTATGATGACGAAATAAAACTTCTGTCATATGGAAAAGGGTATATTTTCGCTCGTTTGATATTAATGGTTTTTAAAAGCAAACGAATTCGCTAAGTGAGATGAGACCGAATAGATAATGTAGATGTTTCATGGGCTCACAGTGTAATTTGCCGAAAGGGTTACTTCTACCATCAAAACAAATATATATGTGTGCGTGTGTGGGTGTGTGAGGGTGTGTAGGTGTGTGTGGACAAATACCAATACCCTCTGTGTATTTGCGGTCAGCCTTCTCATTTTGTGCACTGAACACCACTGGATCCTAATCGACTTTAATCTAGAGAACCGGTGAACAGTTACATATTTGTCAACTGCACAATGGTGAAATTACCAAGACTTGTGATTCTTATACAATCTGTAATATACAGATCGAAAACCTTCTGAATGGTGTAATGTTCACTCAAGTTTGCTGAAATTTTCACTAAGCTGTTTGAGCCGCTGTGATTCTTTTTCTCAATACAAAATGTTATTAAATCTGTCTTTCCCTTTCTACCTAGAATCCTCGCTTCGAATAGCAATCCTGGGCCGTTGTAAGCAGAGCTATGGTCACCGTAGCGCATTGTCACCCCGCCTCGTGAAGATAAGACTGTAGCAGGGGATTCCAACCGGCCAGACAATTGTGATATCCTGTAACTACTACTAGTAGAGGTCGTATGGTCATTGATGTATATTGTCTCACTGCGCGTCTCTAGATCAAGTACTGTCAACTGGACCTGTTTTCCCGAAGGGCTTGTAATATACCAGTAGCAATCCATGTAAACATTATATGTAGACAGCTGATAGTAGTAAGGAGTAGAGAAGGTCACATTTGGTGAAGACTGAGTCAGTTGTATCGAACCACCGCAGGAATCCGAACTTGCATAATAAGGTGTATCTGCAAAGTGATCATAAGTGCAATGTATTTAACAAGTTGTCATGAAGCTATGCAAGTTACATTTGCCACTAAAGATGGGGGCGGGGGGGGGGGAGGGCGGGGGAGAAGGTCGTTCGAAGAAGGTTTGAATGAAGTTCCGCCACCTCGTCGCACCCAAGTAAAAATAGGAAGGGGTCGAAATATACATGGAATGCAGTGATACGAACCTTTACATCTGGGATCAGGATTCCAGACCCACCCCCTCTCTTCTTCGAAACCATTATTTTGATCAAAGGCTTGCAACTTTGCGATACCCCCTGAGTAAGATGTCGGGAAAAATAATTTTCAGGTTTCCCCAGCATCTCCCTCCACTGAGAGATCTTGAAAAGGGATAACCGGATTTCTGCTGGAAAATAGGTCAAAGCCTCATCTCCCTTCTACAAGCTATAGCATAGACGGGCGACAGCTAGGATTAAACCAAAATCAAAGCCATTTAAATATTCACCTCTAACAAAAAGATATGTTACCAACGAAAATCAGAATACGGCAAGAAAATTCAAAGCTTTTCATTTTATTCAGTGAAATTAAGAAGGAAGATCTATAATGTGCAACTTCATTTTGAGAGATAACTACTCACAATTTTCAGTGGCCTCCCGAGCTCCCTGCCCAAAACAGCCTTAATTGATCTGCATGCCCCTGCCACTCACGGATAAAAATTTGTCTCCAGAATAGTCATTCAGAGGAGGAGGGGTAGCCTGCATTAGCAATGGAAATGAAAACGTTCCACGTTGGCAATACATATTATGTGTAAATTACAGAGTATCCTTACCTCTCAGGCTGAACTCTGCCAGAAAGCCTCTTCCAATATTGCCAGAGTAGTAGTCATAGTGATTTACTGTCCAACCCCCGCGTGAAGAAACTACAGGTGATATATCCACGTCGATGTCTCCACATATAGAAGAGACTGAGTAGCTGGTAGAGTAAGGGTAATCGTAGAGATAAACGTGATAATTGGGAGTGTCTATGTCTAACCATGTCAGCTCTACCTCCTGTCCTGAAGAACCTTGTACATACCAGTAGCAGCGTACATAAGCCTGTGATGAAGGTTGGTAGTAGTATGGGGAGTTGAGAATAAGGTTTGGCATCGAGTTGCTAAGCCTAACTGTCCCTCCGCACGACCTCGGGCCAACTCCCGAGGTTTCATCTATCAAGAAGACAAATTCATACTGGTATATTTTCTAACAAGACGTTGTCTTACCTATTAAAAAATGCGCCAAATTGCTTAGCAACACAGTGGTTGTTATGGTCACGTTTAGATTGCGTTATTTTGTACATATTGCATTATCGTCTTTATCCCTGGGCCGGTATTCTGAAAATCGTGTTATCTTTTGTCTTATCTTCACTGTGTTAATTGTCATAACAAATTTAAAAGGCGTACTTATGGTTGGTATAAACTGTGCAAATGACCAGCACACAAGACAAAAGTGCGCAATGTGAGCCAATGGCGTACGATATTTCTGATTGCAAAGATAACACAATTTTCGGAATACCGGCCCAGAGGAAGGGGGAGGCCCCCGAAAATTCAGATTAAATAAATTCTTATTGGCAATTAACAATGCATTATTGAGTCAACTCTTCTCATTGACTTTTGTTGGTTTGTTTGTTTACTTATGCTAATACGTGGAGTATTTCAAGATGTTCTGACAAGGGGGGGGGGGGGGATATACTGAGTCATTAACTCATCTTGGGTTTTTCACTTTTTTAAAACCGTTGTAATTCGCAAATATGTTCATTTTGTATAACCTTTTGTATACCCCATCCCCCAGATCTACCCCAATGATGCTTCCTTCAGCACAGCTGTACTAGGTACTGAAACATTCCCAGAATAACACCCTATCAATATCAATTTGCTGCACTCTAGTTGACAATGGCAAATGTAAGACTGATTAACGTGATTAAGAAGTTATGTCGTCCGCTGTCTATAAAACGGGGTTATAATTATGACATCGATCGACAGTAATTGTTTGCAGACTGATGATCATTTTGTTAAATTGTCATTGTTGTTGTGACAGTTATCATAATTGGTATCATTTTTCATAAATATCTTGATAGCTATAATCAAGGGACGAATGCAATATGCATTAGATAATCTCGCTGAGAACTGTTACCTGAAAGTGAGACGTTAGCGAGGAACCCCTTTCCATTGGTACCAGAGCTGTAATCGTCTAGGTAAATCGTGATGCCTCCTCGAGTAGACACGAAAGGTGATAGGTCTGCATCAACATTCCCTTGGAATCGAGATACCTCGTAACTTGTTGAAGATGGGTAATCGTGTACCTTCACGTATTCACTCGATGTCTCTATGTCGAGCCAAACAAGCTGGACCTGTTTACCTGCCGGATTGGTCACATACCAATAGCAATCTGTCTCGCCACTGGGTAGCTGTTGACTGTAGTAGTATGGAGAGTTCAAGACGAAATACTCTTGATAACTGTCCAGTTCAATTGTACCACCACACGTCTGATGTCCTACAACTGGGTATTCATCTGGAATAAATCGACAAAAATTTAAAAAAATCGTACTGCAATAATAATGATAATAATAATAATAATAATAATAATAATAATAATAATAATGATAATAATAATAATAATAATTACAATAATAATGATAAATGATAATGTACAGGAAATTAAACCTTAAAACCATTGATGAAAAACTGATAACCAATGGTAGAAAGTTGATTTTAATAAATATATTTAATTATGAACTTTACATGGCATGTTTTCATTTATTTTTTCCACTTTACCAAATCGTGCCTCTTTTCATTCAACTAGAATTTAGTCAAAGGAAGATGATTTTTCGAGCAGTACACAGTTTTCTACCTTATGTTCATATTAACGATGCTTATATGACTGCTAATGAAGTTGCAAATATGCATTCCAAAATAAAATTTGCACCTGTTATGCTTATTGTAAAAAGCACTCCGACGCCTTGATAAGTCCCACTCAAGTAGAAGTATAAGCTTGCTGCATTCTCAGTGAAAACTCTATCTTCAGGCATGACAGATGGACTAGAGAAACGCGAGACAATTCTGCTTGTGCTTGAACTGTCATAGACGGAAAAATGCCCTGCGTTGAGCTGATGGAACTCGACCTTTAGGCGTCTTCCGATCGGACCAGTAACAAACCAGTAATTGTACATATAACGAACGTATGTAGAATTGAGATTCGTAGATTGAACTGTCAGCGATGTCGTGTTTTCGTTCAGTTCAATGACGCCACCTGATGATTGGAGGACGCCGTCAGTGTTATGTCTCAGTTCATCTATGAATATGATGAGAAGTGTCAGAGGTCATTATAGGCACGATGATATGTTGATGCATCAGATTAATTCTGCCCTACTTTGGCAGTTATTGTTTTTTCATATTTTACCTAATGCGCTCTTCGTCTGGGCCAAATTTTATGGATGAACACTCTTCCTGCTAAGAGATAATGCTAGACAACACATAGTACTGCACTGACATCAGTGTAAATGACGGATACATTTTGCTCTATTACAGAAAATTTACTTTTGTCACTTACTTCCTTTTGCCAAAGTAGGGCAGAATTGCTATATAGGTGTTTGATTATTCCATTACTTAGCACAAGGATATCCACCTTTGTCATCTATGAAAAGGATAAATAAATGGTAAGAAATCTACATGCACTACCTTGAGGACAAATTATCAACTTTGGTAGCTTTTCAAGCGATCTTATCTATAATCTGTACTCTACAAAAGAAAAAAAAAGGGGTTAAGTGAAATTTTACTGCAGATTTAAAATGTATCGTGCATGTTCCTTTTTTTCTAACCCAGTCTTGGGTTAACATTTACCAAACATAAATTTCACGCCAAAATTGGGTGCGATTTTTACCGCCAAACATGCATTTTTAATTACCCTTTAAAGAAAAAAAATCAGATATGAGATGTGAATTCGGCCTACAGGCTTATAATTCTGTTATTCCCCATTCATGTAAGAAAAGGTGAGCAATCTGAAAATAGAATAATACATATTTGTCAAAACCGTATATTCACAAAATAATTTCGTACCTCCTAATATAGGTCTATAAGGGAGGGGCGGGGCTGTTTAATTTCGAGCACTGTGTAATTCTGGACATAGCCATAGCAGCTGTCATGAGAGGTGCTATATTTTAGCGCTTCTTCAAAAATTTAGTGAAGATATTATAAATAGTCCATCCGTAAATTCTTTCAAGAAAAAAACTAAAAATATTTTTTGCTCAAATTTTACAGTAACATATACAATAATAATACCTGGTAATCATCTTAAATTTTCATTTAGGTCTTCATCATCTGCTCAACTTGAATAATTACTTGGTCTTACGATCTTATCTCGTTAGAATCACCATTAAAATTACTTCCTTTTTCGGTCTTGGTGTCCTGCTCTTTTCTTTTTTCATTTTTTTATGTGTTCTGTTCTGTTCTATTATTGTTTCGTGTTTTCCAAGTCTTCGTAGGTACAATGTGCAACAATTTTATTTTTCTGGGGGATCCACAAACTACAAGCAACTCTTTTTGGTGGATCCCTCCGTTTCTACAGAATCTAAGAATTTTAAAAAATAATTTATTGATATGTTTACTCATCAAGAAAAAAATGAATGAAAATGTACTTTATTTTAATATTTATCTGTAATTATGCCTATGCAATGTAATTGTATTTCTTTTCTTTCTGTTGGAAAAATGAATAAATATGAATTTGAATTTGAAATTTAAACATTTGTATCGTAAAAACATATCCTCTGCCCAGTCAGTCTGCACGTTTGTCTTTGCAGTTGAGAGTTCAAAGGTCTCTTATAAATTTTAACCTTAAAGTACAGAATTCTATAATAGAAGAGCTAGGTTTGGCATTCTACAGTATAGGCTTTTCTGAAAAATCGTCTTTCTCAAATTGCTCACTCACTTGGCTTGCTCGCACCATACTTCGGTTTCATCACGAGTATCTTTCTGCTTAGTTGGTACATTATCATGACGATATTATTGAGCGAGGAAATAAGGAATATAATTACCCGCATATGTGATTTTCACGCCGAAATAGGTATCCGACACAGAATAGTATGCGTCAAGTTTGAGACGAACATAGGAATCAGAAACCACTGGATTTGGCGCTTGATGAAGTTCACCTCTTGCACGAAATATATACCTTCCACGTGAATCGTATATGTAGAGATAATCGTTGTAATCAAGTGATTGCCAGTTGATGAACTCCACAATGGTGTATGTGTTGGACGGACTGTAGATGTACCAATAGCAGTACGCATCCCCACCATATGGATAGGAGTTGGTGACGTTAAAGTGAGATGTCGGAGAATTCTCATTGAGATAAATTGTTCCTCCGCATTCTCCTGGATTAGCTGCTTCGATTGAAATTTCACCTTCAAGGGGAAAAAAACGAAAAAAAAACAAAACAAATACAGAGAACGGTAGGTGAAAGGGGATTCATAGTGAATATGAAAAAAAAAAAAAACAATATTAAAAAAAAAAAAAATCGTACATCCGATGTTCCAGAGATGTTTTTGACTTCAGCTGATGTAAAACATTACTCGTGACTTTGGTCTGTTCCAAAGTGCATGGTAGCCTATAATACACTCTACTTTGTGGGATCCAACACAAATAGGTGACAATGCTCTTATTTCAACGTGGATCAACAGGTAACGAAAAGGATAGTCCTGTAATACCACTTAGTTTTCAACGAGAGTCAGATGAATTTATGGCTAACAATAGAAGTGTTGTGGTCCAGTGGATAAGTCTCCGGGCTTTGAACCACAAGGTACGGGGTTCGAATCCCTGCCGCAGTTCTAATGTCCTTTGGAAAGACATTTATATACATTTGCCACACTCGAACAGGTGTAGTAAATGGGTACCTGGTAGAATTTATTCCTTGAATGTACGAAGCGCTACGGTTGCTCGAGCTAAAGCCAGGGAAATAATATTCTTGCAGGGCCCTCTGGGAGAACAGTACATAGTACTGAAGAAGCTACCCTGGGTAAACAAGACATATTATTTTTTATTTATTATTATATATTAAAAATGTGCGCCGAAGGTTCTAACATTTAGTAGGCCTACCTTGTAGAATTGCTTGAACAGTCACCGTACGTTCTTGGTTGATATCGTTTGACTGTGTCGGTAGCTTACACGTGAGTCCACGACCACTGGATATGAAACTGTTCTCTTTACTTCCACCGAGTTGGATGCCCTTGTCGTCATCATCCTCGATCCCCGGTCCGTCATAGACGATCAGGGGATTCGCCATGGGCTCCAAAGTCACGATGTCCAACCGAATGGTCGTACCGGGTGGACTGCGGAAGTACCAGAGGCATTCTTTCGTGGCACTGTCGCCAGCCCCTCCATGCTCGTCCGTAGATGTTATTTGGGCAGTAGGTCGGTCCGAGTCGAGAAGGATTACCTCCCCGCAGGGGAGAGTTACGTCTTCGCAATCTAGATATGATCAAGACAAAAATAGCCACACAGCTATAATTAAAAAAAACTCTAGTAGTTTTTTAATGAGCGAAAATATATTTATATTTTCCCTCTGTTATCTTTTCCCCCGAAAACAGAGTTATTTATTCCCAATTTGCCCGAAAAAAAATACGGGGAAGATGAATATTTTCCTACTTTTTTATTTCTTACCCTATTTCCTACAAACCAATAACAATCTTGAAATATTTATTGACTATTTTGACAAAATAGTTAATTACTATTTTTCTAATTTTTTCATCGAAATTCGAAGCTGAAGCAAATAAGAAAATAGGGGGAAGGGAAACAATAGCGACAAAAACTTTTTCACTCAATTTTTGTAGTCTTTGAAATTAACTAAATTTAACTTGGGAAATTTTTGATTATCCTATTGTGATGACAAAAGTTATTTGTGTTCATTTCTTACTGAATCACACGTCAAACTTAACATAACTATACATAAAAATAATTGATGGAATAGCCCAGATAACAAATATGCGTTTATGAAATGTTACACTAACGTTTAATGGAGAACGTTACATTACGGTTCGTTTGTTCATTGATGTCACGTTATTTTAACGTTTACATAATCATAAACGTTAACATGATAACCAAATTTGAACGTTATGCCAACATTAAAATATAAAGTTGTCGAAACGTAATAGAAACAAACAGCCAACGAAGAACAAAAAGTTTAATATCTTAATTTGAGTATGGCGCAATGTTCATTTTTCACTAATGGTTTTTATCCGACCCTACATCTTCAGCCTGTTTCCTATCCTATGCTAATCTTATTCTCCTATCCTACATCCTACACCTTCATGTATTTACTGAACGCTTGCCTCTACCTCATTCTGACTATATTGCATCACTTGTAAAATATATGGATGGAAATGTCTAATTTTCAATTATGCATTAAAACTACCTCATAATGATGTGTTTTGATTATGATGCCTACAACAATTAATGGGAATAAATTTTGCACCATGCTTCAAATTATAGTCATTGCATAATAATCTAAAAATGCATTATTTCTACAAATTGATGACATCTGTGGTTGGTCATGAATATTCATGAGAGTGAAATAACGTTAAGGCAACGTTGCTTGACCCAACGTTATGTAGCAAACCGTGCAATATCCACAGTTCGTCAGTGAGAATGACGACGTTGGGCAAACAGAAAATGGCATAACGATGGAGAGCCACCCAATATTTACCGTTTATCAGTAAAATTCTGTATTCACTGTATCGTAATGTTTTGATATCCGGATGTTACGTCAAAATGACGTTAATATTATGGCAGAATAAATTCATGACAACATCACTAAAGTGATGTTAATATCACGTCACAATTTTATATAAAAGAGGCAAAAAAGTAACTCTAATAAAAGCACTTAAACATATAATAAAGGCCTCCTGCAGACGTGTATATAGTCGAAAATGGTAAAATGACTTGTCAACAATTACGTTACTGTATATCATGATAAAAATTTTAGATGGCGATATAACTCCACAAAATTATCACGTAATGATAAAGTCGTACAAAAATGGTAATTAACTCATCAACTAAAAATATGACATCATGAAATTATTGTACAAAAATGCAAAATATCTTGCAGAAGAAATACAGATTTTGAACGTGCAACATAATTTGACGAGTTTGCGAGTTTACAACAATTTAGGCGGCTTTAAGGCGTCGGAAATCTGTTTTCAGGAAGGTCGTTTTGTAAAAAGCCTAACCAACATAATAACGTTTGTCTTTTAACCGTCAACCTGAAAGAATCAAATATTAGGCTCACCAAAATACAATGTATAAGGTTCGTTTGTGCTAACTTCATTAGCCCCAGAGTTTAGCCAAAATATAATAAAAGTTTATACAACTTTTTTCTTTTAACCGTTTATTTATAGCATCAAAGCTAAGCATAATATAACGTTGCTATAACGTTCGTCATGTAACCCTTAAAATTGAGCGTCAAAGGCAACCAAATTATAATATTACTACAACGTTCGCCTTTTAACCATTAACTTAACCATCCAAGTTAACCAAATATAACGTTACTACAATGTTTGCATTTTAAAGGTTAAATTCAGTACCAAAGTTAACCAAAGTATAACTTTACTACAACGTTGTAACGGCAACGGTAACCAAAAAATCAACCAACAACCATTTTCTAACGTTAGAATAACGTGTACCTATTACCTGGAAGCAAGTTTGAAGCTAGACTAATTCATGCATGAGCCAATCAGGTTGCAGGGTTGTATATTTCAAATTCATTTGGAATTATGTGGAGAGAGATCATGCTTTGCTGGCGAAAGTGGATATTTCACCTAAATATGTAATGTAAGTGTGCAGACATCATTTTCTTTCATTTTTTTTCAACAATTTTAGCCCTCTACAGGATATTTATTACTCATAAACCATCAGGTTACCTCAACATGAAATCACAGATATTATGTTTGACACCTTTTTCTCACATTTTCTTTATAAAACAAATAACGACTGAAATATGAGCCATTTTTCATAAAACTTATCAAGTTTCCCGGAAACAATATAAGTATATTTCTCATCCTCATAGTACTGGATTATCTTTTGTTTATCATCTCAAACCTCGGTAAATTACTATTTAACTTATACCAGTATGTAATTGTTGATACAACAAGAACACAGTTCAGTGCATATAGTTTCTTTCTCCTTCAAACCAAAGTAGGATATTTTCTTTTGAAAAAATAATTCGTATCTGAGTATGATCATGTATCCAGCTGGTAGTTTTCAACCAAATTTCTTGACTTATTTTACATTTGTAAAAAAAAAAAAACCACAACATCCTCCGTTTCTTTTCCACAAAAGGAACAATTTTCAAAATTTAATTTTTTTTTATTTTAAACAACTGCGCTTTCAAAAAACAAAATTCTATTCCTTATTTTGTATTGGAAATATCTCCATCAAACGTCAGTCGTAAAACAAGACATAGTATTGTTTAGTATTTTCAATTTTATCAAATCTGCTGGGTGTAACATAAAGAGATACAATCAATCTTACAATCAATTGTATCTCTTAAGTACATGGTTTGCCATAGACTTACGATTGATATCAATCGTAAGATTGATTGTATTTTTATGTTACACCCCCTAGTATATATTCCAAAGTCTTTCCCATTTAAAACATATCGTTTTAGTAAAACTAACTCCTCCAAGGAAAGTTTTGTGAATATGTCTACAGCCTCATTGGTCATATTCCCCCCATTTTCTCTCAAGGTGCAACTTGTCTCCCTCTTAGCTCAAGGCCTATCATGGGAAAATGTATTTAACACTACATTATGTTGAGTTTACAAAGATACAGGCAGCATCTTTCTTTGGAGATAATGGAGAAACAATGAAATTTCATGTATGAAACGTTATTAAGAGTTGTCCTTCTAAACCTGCCATTTTGAAGCAACATTGCCATTTTGTAGATCGCCATAGAAAGTAAATTGAGACTTTCAAACTTTCATAACTTTTTCATTTCGTAACCGATTTTGATGCAACTTTAAAAAAAAATTGCTTCTCTCTATTCTCTCTTTTTATTACAATGGATATTTCCCCAGAATTTCATTCTCCTTTAAAGACAGGATGCATAAATGAGGAAAGTAAAAAAAAAATCCATATTCATCTGTGAAGATTTGATTGTGCAATTAAAAAAAAATAAAATTATTTTTTATTTACAAAATGTTGGTCTTTTTTGGAAACTGACGGAAGTTGCCTGGAGCACTTCAGATAAACTAACATGCTTTCTGCGCATTCTGATGTGCATCTTCATGACCAAGACCTGGACCAAGATTTCTGGCACTCATCTTCTTTTATGGTTGTGAAGTTCATAAGACTCTTTGGTAAGGCGTAAATTTAATCACACTGAGATTTTTTTTCACTCTCTCTATTTACTGACGGAGGAGCTACATAGAGAGATGACAAAGCCATTCTATTCAAACCCTGCCTATTATGGTTTTACAAGAACGTGAACCACCTCGGATTCTGCACAAAATTTTGAAAACAGTGTTGTTCATTGATATGTGAAAGCAAATGAATTACTCTTTCATAATATGAAATATTCAATACCGGTAAATGCATAATCCATTTACAGGTTTTTTTTCAAAGTAGGTTTTCCTCTAAGGGAAAAAACAAAAACAAAACAACCCCTCCCCCCCCCCCCCACCAACCAGCAGTATGCAGTATGCATGGTATTAACATTGACACTCTATGACGGTAAAGAGAAAGAACAAGTACATGTATTTCTTATTTTATAAAGTGAAAATTGAAAATAAATACAAAGTCGTTGAAGAGCTTTCCATGCATCGTTAGCATCGACAATTAAACGCCTTTTGTAGGATTTATCTCTGTAAGATTTAGAATTTAGAATTTATTGACTCTTATGACCCCCTTCTGGGGTATGAGAGTACAACACATATAAAGAATACAAACATAATTATAATAATACAAAAGAAAAAAAAAGAAGAATACAGAATCCAGAATACAGAATACAGTGTACAAATATACAACAATACAAATGTATAACGATGTAGAGATGTTCTAAACCTATATGCTAAACATAAATACAATATCATACAGGATAGCAAGCATGCATGAAAAGTGGAGAATACGACACGAACAATGTAAATATTAAAAAAAAAAACACTATAATTATCCGAACTATCTAACAGGTTGTAAAAACTTTTTTTTGTGTACATGTAAGACAGATGCATTGGCTTGTTAAGATTCATGCAGACTAACAAAATATGATGTAATTGTCCTTGGAAAGATAAACCTAAATCACTCTTTGCTTTCCAAAGGACAAGCAAAAAGACGATGACGTATAATGTAATGAGATAAACAAATAGAAAAAAGTAAAAAAAACAAACAAACGCAAATATACAAAACTATGCTTGACCTACAGCAAGACTGTAATACAGATCAAGAATTATTGTCGGTTACTTCATATTATTGACCTACTACTTTGGGTTGTAACATTCCTTTTTATGTGTGGCATATGACTGGATTCAGATTTACATTTATATAGACCAGCAAAATATGACATTATTATCCTTAAAAAGATTACTAATTTCTTCAGTTGTCCTAAGCCAGAATATAAAAATAAATTCAACGTGGGTAATGTGCAAGGGCGTTTAACTATTACTTTATGACCTAAATATAACTCTCTTTCCTTTCTGAAAAAGGGACATAAAACATAATGAAATTCATCACCAGACTCCTGCATATCACAACATGGGCATTCATATTTCATTAAGGGCTATTTTGATCTGTTATCACCAATTGGTAAACGGTGTGACCTACATCTAAAACGACTTACTCAGCAAACCGAAATACCTTTCAAACAGACAATCATTTTTAAAGATCCTATAATTCAGGCATACACTGTTTGACCAAATTTTTGCCATCACATCTTGTATTTAATCTTAACTTCAGAGTTCTCAGTATCCAACAATAACTAGATCCTTCCCCTTACTTCAGCCAAACAGTACCAAGACCAGCATGGTTCAATATCTCTTCAATACAAGATAACCACTTGAAAGTAGACATGTCTACATTCTGACTAACATTTGCAATAAATGAAATTAGACAGAGTATTTAGAGGGAGAACCTTACATATTCTTAACCAGAAGCTAATCATTCGATATTTAATACTGTTAGCTAACCATGCCCTCCCAGTTTCACCATATACCATACAATCTGGCGTAAATTTATTCACGCATAACGCTGATCTAAGAAATTTTCTATGAAATATTTCAATTTGACTCAAATCTTCATCTGCACACTTCTCATCCATAAATGAGTATTGGTAATACAAATTGATCAAACAATTCAAGAATATACAATGGTAGTGTGAGTCTTTCAACCTTTAAAAGCATAGAGAAAGGCGCTTTCCTAGCCTGTGATACCTGTTTTGAAATAGCCTTTTAAAACTTCCATTATAATTAAACCGAACCCCTAGATATACAAATCATCTACAACATCGATTTCATCTTCTCCAAATCTGAAAAATGGAAATTTGCGCACTTTCCACTGCTGTGTCAGCCAATATTAGGGTATAATCTGCATACAACAAGGTGTACAATGTATAAAACGATCCCTATTTACTTCTTTATCTAAGATGTGTGCACATACATTTTCAACCGAGACCTTTAAAATGATTACTGAGAAAATTCTCGAAATCATTAAGATATAGCAGAGTAGATTAACTGTAGGGTTTAGGTAGAAGATGTGTCCAAGTTTGTCGTGCAGTTTATCGGGATAGGTTCCGGCACCGATCCGATCTTCCTTTTCCCTTTTTGTTATGAATGAATGTATATTCTTGTAGGTACTTCGCTTTTCTTTGCAATAAAATATGACTACAACAGCTGAATAAGAAGAAGAAGAAGAAGAAGAAGAAGAAGAAGAAGAAGAAGAAGAAGAAAAAGAAGAAGTAGTAGTAGTAGCAGTATAGTAGTAGGAGTAGTAGTAGTAGTAGTAGTAGTAGTAGTAGTAAAAGAAGAGATGATGGCACGAAAACTTACATATTTTAGGCAGTAAAAGCAAAACGACGGAAATGCAGAGCCAGGTAGTTAACGCTAAAGCTGAGAAACGTCGCTCCATTTCGGCGTCCTTGTCCAGTTGTTTGTTGCTCGCTTAAACGACGAATACTGTTTTGCTCTCCTCACAATTGTCACTCCTCGCGAAATAATGATCGAGACGTTTATTTCTCTGTCTTTATAATTCAGAATTCCCTAAAGATGTTCAACATGTAGTAAGAGAAAAAGCTGGAATGGATTCTATTGGCTAGGTCTAATGTTACTAGGTAAATTATTCGTCGTATCCCCGGGTCGTATCTATCCAATGTAAGACGAATTCCATATCACGCCAATGACTAATAAGCTTATAATTGGATACAATTTCGTTAATATTTACAGAATGCATAAGGGAATGACCTTGCGTAGACAATGAAAGATAAAATTTAAAGGCAATTCTTTTTCTTTCTTTTTTTTTCCTTTTTTTACCAGGCACTGGAAAAAGCAACATTAACAGGTGTCGTCGTCTAGACTGGTGCCACGATTTTGCACGCATGATTGTTTGAGAATGATAAAATTTCGGAAAAACTTTGAGCCGTATTCTGTTTGGTAGCTTTCTCAAAGCTTTTCAATACTTTGAGTAAGTTCTCACATACTTATACTTTTACTCTTATTCTACTATGACCATGATCACTAGCTGTAGCAAGTTTTTTTTTTTTTTTTTTTTTTGCAATTAAAGCATAAGGACATACTTGAGCTAAAGAGTGAGTTAAAGTTTGAAAAAAGTAAATGTAAAAAAAATGTTTGATTTCATGAAAGAGGACATGCTGGTGGTGTTTCACTTTTATTCGTAGCTATTCAGGCTAATTGTTAAAGACTGGCGATTCCCTTTTATTTCATGAGAAAAATAACAAAGTAATAACAATAATAACAAATTCTGGAAAAACTTCACAACGGCAGATTGAAACCATGCACCTATTGTTTTGCTGCAGAACGGTTGGTATTTTCAATCAATTTCTAGATTATATTTGTGTGGGGTCACAATTCCTTGTACGGAATAAAATTCCTGCCAGAGCGCCAAATTTCCAAATCAAACTACATGTTCATGCAATGTTGCTTCATTTTCTTTTCAATTGAAAAGAGTTCTTGAATTTAATGACAAGTTTTAACACCAAGGGCGGTATCGGCCTCGCAGGTTTTGAAAAGTTTGAAAAGCTGAAAATCAAAAGTTGTCTTCACTTTTTTGTGGGATTCTCAAGGGAAGAGTGCTTAATTCCCTCTATACAAGGATACAGCACCGTTTCACATCATCAACGTCAAGAGTATGATTCTGTGTTGTCTTCAGTCAATAAATTGAATTTAAGGTGTGTGAGCAGCCTCCGGACTGTAGCAACTCCCAGACACCCCCCCCCCCCCCCAAGAAAATGGAGTAATGTCATTTTTCAGTGTTAAAATGTAAGGTTAGATGTCAGATTAAACGATCCAGAACTAAATATGAAAATGTTGGGGATATTGTATGCATGAGAAAAAATGCACCTGGTTTATAAAAAAGAAAAAAAAATGTGTGTACTTAAAATTTGTATGCTATCAAGAATGTTGACGTAAAAGTCAGTCAAAATTTATTCTTGCTGATTAATTGAAACCTATTGTAAACAATAACCGAGAAAGCAGATATAGGCATCCTGATTCGTGATTACTTAATTACTGATATCTGGCTAATTGCTTTGTTAATGCAATATACAGCTGGCTAAACACTTGTGTCCATAATCTAAAGATAAAATTCTGTATAATTAAGGGCGTTTAAGAATTAATGACGCTGTGATAACTGTATCGGGGAATTTCCCGTTTTATTATTAATGTTTTAAAATGTATTATTTTCAGTCCTGCACGAAACAGCAAACCTTTACCCAAAATTAAAACCCTAGAACACAAACTGAAAGCAATTTGTCGCCGGAGCTGAGAAACGTCGAATTACTGTATACTGTGAACGTTCTGCGACCTCTTACTTTTCACGAGCTTTTTTAGGATGAATCTGTAGAAATGGCGCTACAACAATGATTATCTACCTGGATGTTCTGGGGAGCGTTTCATGAAGAGTTTTGTCGGTGAAAATCACCGACAAATGTTATAAGCTACTGATAATACTCGCATCTAACTGGCTGGAAGCAAATTAGTCGGTGAAAACCACCGACTAATTGTTTCATGAAACGCCCCCCTGATTAGCAAGTTACTTTTTGAATGAAGCGTATTTAATATCATGCTTATTATTCGATAAAATATCATAGTGAGAAAGATATACGTGTGTGAAAATGAACTATATGTTTATATGAAATATGAGATTGCTCGCAATTTTTTTCCATACTGTTTTATTCTGATTTCATGAACAAAAATATACATTTTAATTTAACATTTCAAATCACATAATATAATATTTTGTATTTCATATTTTGAATTTTTTCACTCACTTAATATAAGCATGAATCATATATAACTTAAAAGAGAAACAATGAAATCAGTTATTATAAAAAAGGTTGAAGCACCACCCCCCCCCCCCCCGCCCCAACAAAAAGTCTTCCCTTGTACATTTTGTGGAGGGCGATATATACATGTTGTCTTTAAAAAAAATCTACAAGAAAAGAACAAACAAAGGAGACCCAAAACCAATACAAACTAATAAACAAATAGATATATTGAACCTAGGATCCCCTAAAAAAAAAAAAAAAAAAAAAAAAATACCAATGTGCATAACACTTTTCCTTTCATGTATCAAATATTCACTCAATGATTTAAAACTATCTGAGATAACGTAGCTTACACTCATCAAAACAAAGCAAATCAAAAAAGAAATCGATGAGAAAAAAAAAAACACTCCAAAGTATCACCCATCCCAAAGGAAAACATCATTATCCCTCCCCCCAAAACACACATACACACACACACACACCCATAGCACCTACACAGTCACTTTCTCCCAAATCACACCTGGATATCGCCCTCAGTCCTACCATTTCGGTACATTCTCTTGCATTTTAACAAATGCTTGTCTAACTTGTTCTTTTTAATAGCTATTGCTTTTTCTTCATTTTGATATTCTACGACTCTCTGAATACTTTCTTCTTGAGTAGGAACTCTACCTTCTGACCTTGACCTAAAAATGATATATTTCATTAAAAAGATTACCGTATTACAAAATTTCACATTAAAATCGGATCCATTAATTCCCACATGTATATCTTTCCACTCTGCATTTTGAAGCCTTATTAAACTAAGTTGCAATGCTTATTGATCTGAGGGAAGGCAAATCACACCCACAAATGGAAATCACGTAACGTCCCTGGATACTTAACTATAGCTACCTTTATTGAACGTGTTTAACACTCTCAGACAAAATTGCCAGAAAATCCTTTTTTGTCCCGTATTTAGAACGTCCAGAAAAGGGGTTCTATAAAGGGTTCTTCATATTTTCAAGAGGTTCCTTGTATAACCAATAATGGTTCTAAAGGGTCAAAGGGTCTAAAGAATCTTTATGTGCTACTAAGGATTCTTTGAAGAACCTTTAAAGGTTCCAAATGCGGGACAAGAGAAGGCTCCAATCAGCACCATTTCTAAATATAAACTTGAGTGAACAGTACATCTAACTGCGAAAATCGTTAACCTTTATTTTCCCTCTCTTCTCCCCTCAATATCTTCTCTCTCTCTGCCCTTCCTGTCTCTCAGTAAAGCTAATGCATGTCCAATTTTAGTGGCAAAAAGAAAATTGGCATGAGAGTGATTAAACATTAAGTCAGTTCAAAGGAAAGCAATACTAGTATTCAATAAAAAGTTTATTGGGAAACCTGTTTCGCAGTGAAAACTTAATTATACATGTTTTTACAGATATTAAAATACATTATAAATACAAAAATGCTATTGTGAATTAAATACATTAAACATAATCATGATAGAATACTTCACTTTAATGAAATTATCGGTGATATCAAGTAGCATGATAGAATATAACAGTATGTATAATTAATGTACCATTATAAAATGATTACATTCTCACCATCAATGAAAAATATTGCACAATAATATAGTGAGAAATGAAGAATGAAGAAGTAAGGGAAAACGCAGAGTGAGAGAGAGAAAATAATGGGGAAAATTCAAGAGATGTTAAAAAAGAAGGAAAAGGCAGTGACTTGACAGCGAAACCATAAAAAAATGAAAATATAAAATCATCACAGAAATTGTGGGATTATTATTACAAGTTTTGATTTCCATGATTATTATTAAGCACACGTGTGAGATTAGGAAAGGCACTAATTTGAACTATTTTAATTCTCCATGTAAATTCTTGATATTTTTCTCATTTTGTCAATCAAATTTCTCAGTTTTATTTGGAAAGAACCATCATGATGAATGACACAATTTTTTTCTAAAATGAAACATGAAATAGTTTTGTCAAATTTTCTCTATGAGACAAATGACGTGACAATTCTAGTCTTACTACGGTCATATAAACTGTAATTTGATCCAAGAATAATACTGCTACTCCATAATTCATCCCTATTTAAAAGTCTATATACGTTTTGCGAAGAAATATTCAAGCTTAAAAGAAAAATACACGAAAATGAATTTAAAAGGCTTGAGCTAAATTTTTCATTATTTTTATGGTAAACTAAAAATTATGATTTAATTTGAATAATTAATCCAGGGCTTAGAATTTCCTTAAAAATAGAAAAATGCATGACCGAAAGTGCAGTAGACAATATGTCCCATATAGCAATTTCATTCTTATAATCTGGAAAACCGTAAGAGTATTCGCTGGTTTATTTTACGGGTGAAAGAGCTTTTTACCAGAAAAGTATATATTAATTGAAAGAAACCTGAAAATATATGAAGATCACTATGATTTCAAGACACATTATTAGTATAGTATTAATTTCCCCGCAGGGGGGGGGGGGGGGGGTGTCATATATTTTGCTTTACACACGCGCAATAAGAAAAAAAACAACAACAAAGATAAAAAACATGAAACACAATCCAACCCCCAATAAAAATACAAAACAAAACAAAACAAACAAAAAACGTGTTGAAAGAGTCCTTTTGGAGATGAGATACATGAAACGCATAACCAGAGCTGCCAA
Organism: Echinometra lucunter; assembly: GCA_029962745.1. Taxonomy (NCBI): domain Eukaryota; kingdom Metazoa; phylum Echinodermata; class Echinoidea; order Camarodonta; family Echinometridae; genus Echinometra; species Echinometra lucunter. The sequence continues at coordinate 26,902,201 of CM057154.1, read as the reverse complement.
CCCCAATTGGGAAAAAATCCTGTTCTTTATTTCTTTTTATCCTATTTTCAAGCCCAAAATCCCATTTGTTTCAAATTTTGAAATATCCAGTATAAAGAATAAAAAAATCATTCCTACAAGTTTCAAAAATCCTATTTCAATGGGAAAAATCCTATTCAGTGTCATATTCCCCTTAAAAATCCCACTAAATAGGATAAAATCCTACTAATTGGCAGCTCTGCATAACGCGTTAGGGTGTCACATCGGCCAAATTACAAAAAATTAAAGAAAATGGTACGTTTGTTGAGTTTAGCCATAATGCTTGAAATGTATATACTTGTTTAGGGGATAATTGGCAAAAAAAAAAAAAAAAAAAGAAAAAGAAAAAAACGGGCAGGAAAAGAAACTCCAAGAGGGTGATTTTGAACAGTGGATAAAACTTGTTATGGATGGTTTTGGAAAACCTGTGGTCATGCGTGTTTAATTTCTGACCGCCCCCCCCCCCCCCCCCCCGTTGCATTTTCATACCATCAGCTTTCTGTTTACAATTTTACAATTTTAACTCTTTTCAACATAGCTCAGCTTGTTTTGAATGATAAACATAATTATCATTTATTTCCTTGATGAATTATTATACTTAGTATAATATACGGGCCGACGAATTTACTATTTGACGCTCGAAGCCATCGTAAGATCAATTACAGTTCATATGGTCTGATTACACATTTTCAGAAAATTTCAGCAAATTTACATGTAACATTCGGAGTAGAGATTTGTATATCAATATGATGGAAGTAGGCCTACATGGAACTGTTGGAATATAATATAGTCAAACCAGTAATTCCTACAGCCAGGGAGCGTAAAACGTATAAATATGATTGATTAAAAAAATATCTTCAAAGAATGTTAGCGGAAGGTAAGTATTTCAGTTCTTGTTTCCATTTCAGCCCCTCCAGGGTGAAATTGATTTTTCGGAAATAAATAAAATGCGATGTATTTACAACAGAGGATAGTACATTATGCCTTATGTCAGAGAACTTTTTTGTGCATCCACTACACAAGCAGCCCCCCTTTTTAAACTTAATCTTTTTTAGAATTAGAAATCAGCATTAGAAATATATCACACGTTTTGAATTATTTGTAATAAAAAAGATGTTTTGTTAAATTTCGAAATTGCATAACTTCAGCCCCCCCCCCCCCGATGTTAGGGCCTGGGAGTGAAATGCCGGAATTTCGATATTCCTGGTTCACTTAACCCGTATTTCCATGACCAGCTACTCCGCCCTTGCATACACAGGTACAAATATCTAAGTGACTGAGGTCTCTTTAAAACCTCCAATCTGCCTAGTTTCCATTATCATGAAGGGAGATTCACCCAGTGCTCTTACATAATTCAATATTTACAGCCTCTACCTGAAATTCAAATATAATATATATCATAATATATAACTTATTATGAAAATGTTTTTCATTTCAAAATATTTTTCAAAACAAGAAATTCTTTGCGTAATATTAAGAATTTAGCACATTTGTTGCATATATAGACAGAAACAGACTTCTTTTATTTTTTCCTTTTCGACAGAATTAAGCCCAATACAATTTTATATACATAGAAATTAATCATAATAACCGATTTATTGATCTCTTTATCAACCTTGTGAAACATACGCTTTCATATAAATTGCATCAATACGATGTTTTACATACGATTAATCACATTTGATACATTTCAAATACAGAATGAAAAATTGCATAGAAATGAGAAAAAAAAAATCATAAGAATGTACTTCGCACATTTTGATGCATATATAAGCATAATATAAAGAGGAAGGCTCCATCGTAACTAGTAAGCTTGATTATCCTTGCAGCCTTCTGAAATATACAAAATGAGAATAAAAACAGTTCCAGCCCGCGCTTCTCTTCTCAATATGATTTCATCATTAAGGTACAAAAATTTTTCATTTCGTTTGGCAGTTAGCATTTTTATGAGAAAGAATATAACGAGTTTTTATTGAAATGGAGATATAGTGCATTGCTACATACCCACTCTTAGCAAAAATGGTGCTGACTGATTAGAACCGTTTCCTGTCCCACATTTGGAACCTTGGAAGGTTCATCAAAGAACCATGAAAAGTTCTCTGAAGGGTTCTTTAGAACCATTGTTGGTTGCGCATAGAACCTTTTGGGGTTCTTGAATTTTGAAAACATATAACCTCTTTTCTCTAAGGTTATGAATACGGGACAAAAAAGAGGGTTCTAAATGACACATTCTTTCTAAGAGTGCAGCAAAACGCACAAATGCCGGGAGAGAGCTGGTGCGAGAGAAGGAGGGGGGGGGGGGGGGGGGAGAGAGAAATCAACAAAGTTCGGTGGGGCTCGGTGAAATCATGGATACATGGTGAAACAAAAAATTGGGGTATGTACTGTGAAAATGTAAAAATGGAATGCTGTGTGTATATTATAATGTGTGTTTATGCGTCTTAAAACATGAGAGGGGGGGGGGGGTAACAACAATAGAGCAAACGATTAACCCGTAGCAGTACAGAGCTTTCTTGACTTCTCAGTTAATCATCTCCAATCCTCAAATTGGCAACAACTATTTTTTTGCTACTCTAACATATTTTGAAAAAATAAATACTTTGAATGAAAAAAATAAATATGGATATAACATGAACCAAAATGAATTATAATTGTAAAATTTGACTGGAAATTGCCAAGAAAGGGACACACATTTTTTCAGAGAATTTTTCTCTTTCTGCTCATGTAAAAGGTGTAATCCCCAGCATTCTGGACCAACAGATGCTGCAAAAGTGTCACCTAAAGAAGACACTGTACCTCTATGGGTTAAAGAATCTTTTGATCATACACTCGTTTCCACTCGTTTCTTGCTCATGCAAGAGCACTCTGTGGCCACTGCCGACTCCAGAGAGGTGGAACTGGATGCCTTGTTGATAGATCTCGAACACCCCTCTCTCTTACAGGCAAGGTAAGCCAGAAACACAAAGACTTCGACTCCAACTAATATACCAGCTGCGATGGCTGCGATTACGGCGACGTGGAGCCAGTCAGGCTGGGTGCTAATGCCTGGTATTAGAGAGAGATTATTCAGTGACTAGAATTTAATAGCATAAAAGAAATTCCTCTCTTCTCATATTTATCATCATCTATATAATTTTTAAAAATGTTTTTCAGGTTTTGTTTTTGCTTTCTAGGTAGTAAAAAGAAATAGGCCTACATTATAAACTGGGAGTTTATAGGATAATTTCTTTTAAATTGTCTTCGTATATCCCCCCCCCCCAAGGAAAAATGCAAAATCTGCAAAATCCGACTCCTCATAGTGTTCCTTCAGGCCTACTTAGTTTGAATAGCTTATTTCACCCTTTGATACCCCCCCCCCAAAGTCCCCCATATACCGTAGTTAAGAACATTTCAAGAAATTTCATTAAAACAGAGGAAACACCATTGTCGTTGCTTTTGACTAATTAATGGGTGTCTTTATTCTTTATTTTATTCATTTTATTATTATTATTATTATAATTTTTTTTGGATATTAAGCCCTACTTATTTATGTTTTGAGGACGGGAGGTGCAGGAGAAGGCAGTAGCACATATAAACAATTACGAACACAGATTTTATCGTTGATGTCTCTATTCAGGTGTCTGTTTTACGTGAAGAGTTTTCTGACAAGAAAAAAAAAAAAAAAAAAGGTTCACAGCACTTTCAGGTGTCTTTCAGGTGTCTTTTCCCCCCAAAATTTTCGTTGATTTGCTGATTAGCAAATAAAAAATGATTTTCAAAGGGGTGGGGGTCACGACCGATTCGTGATCCCCCTATGGAGTATAATAATCACAGAGTATTTACATTTTCATTCATACTGTTGAAAATATTCAGGACAGGCCTGTAACCATAAAGATCCTATACCGGGTGTCCCAGAAAAAGTGGAACGGAGGATTTTCAATACTTTGCCCCCCAAACATATCAAAAGTAGATATTTTTTTTTTACATCAGCATGATCAGGGGATAAAGCAACCTCCATCAAAGAGAATACCAAGATCACTAAATATGGTGAAGTGATTTTGATTCTATGCTCGTTTCTTAAAATACAGTCATTTTACAATTTTGTAATTTTTTTTTTTTTGCGACAGACTGGAGCAAAATTGTGTCGGGAACGGCCTTTCATATGGGCTGTTTTGTTATTAACGTGCATCAATGGGCTTCCCTTAAACATCGTATTATATAAGTTATGAAAGGCCATTTTTGATAAAATACTACTCTCGTCTGTCTCCAAAAAACGTGAAATTTGGAAATGACGGTAGAAGATGTTTGACCCACTGATGTAGAAAATTATATACTTTTTGAAAGCAATGTACTGAAAATCCGTCGTTCCGCTTTTTCTGGGACACCCGGTATATATGATCTCTATCCCTGTAACGAAATAGCCTACACGTACACTGGACGTACCCGGAAGTACAACGTACCTTCTGTATTTTCTGGAACCGTCTGTGATCCAGCAACCGGCTCTTCTGTACTAGAGTTTGGGTTGTCAGTCACTGTGTCTATTTAACGAAAAAGTTCATATGACAGTTAAATCTAAAATGCTGAACAAGTAATGTGCCTTTCAAATGGCGTCATATTTGGTTTTTCTAAATGTGGGTCATTGATTTGAGAAGGGTAATTCTGAATGTTTTATTTTGTTATCATTATTCCCGAATTAGAAACTCCGCAGAAGTACACGTCTTTTTAATATCAAATCATTTCCTTTCTCCCTTATTTTAGAGAAGAAATATGAGTTTTTTTCTCTACTTTCAATAAATTGCCTATTGATATAAGATTTACCGATATTTAACTGAATATTAGTGATATTTTTTGCACTCTACATCATACGATCCGTAATATAGGTTTCACGCCAAATGAAAAATATAGTTTGCCATTTTTGTCGATCAGTATCGTTAATCTTTATCTTTGTAGGTCACGGTCTATCATCACTACAACTCTGTTCTTACAAACTGTACCTGCACTCGATATAACAGGAGTTACATATTCCCGCTGCCTGCAAGCCTTGATTCGGTCATCGAAGAAGTGATCGGGGTCCTGGCACTTGAAGTCCTCATGACACTGGGTGTCGTGTGATTGTCGACATCGGTCTGTCATGATAACCCCATCCGGACACATTGTGCACCAAATACACTCGTAATACCTATTATGCATTGGAGAGATGGAGGGGAAAATATGATAGGCTAGCTGGTGCGATGTGAGGATAAATGTTGACAAGGGGCAGAAGAGCGATGGGATACGGGTGGAAATCTTTCTAGTAAGGTGAGGGAGACACAGGTGAAATTTTTTTACATGCAAAAAATAAATCATTAAATAAATCAATACGAAGACCCCCCCCCCCCTTCCCCCTCATTTTGGCATGTTTGGGGGATTTTTGTTCACCATATAAATGGGGTATATGGGCCAGCAAAAACCACAGGGGAAAGAGCCAAAAATTAAGGAAAAGACAAATTTTAAAACGCCCACTCCCTCCACTTGAAAAAGCAGTTCTCTTCCGAATAATATCAATAATCCTAGTAATAGACAAAACCAGAAAATCCTATACGCTTAAAATATGAATGAATTAGTACAGATAATGAATGTGACGGCGAAGTAAAAAGATTACTTATAACTGTACACTGATCCTTTCGTTTAGTTTTGCATTATTCATTTTTAGGTCACATGCAGTGGCGTAATGAGCCAAAATATTTTTTTTTAATTTTTTTTTTTTTTTTTTTTTTTTTTTTTTGGGGGGGGGGGAGCTCAATCTTTGCGAGGAGTGACCAATCCTGAGGGACCGAGCCGGGGATACCCCCCCCCCCCTCACGATACGGAGCTTTTTCATGTATTCGACTTAAATATGTGCAATCTGCAAAACCTGAAAAGAAAATTCCAACTTCAGTTCAGTTCAATTTTCATTTTTTCTCATTTCCAACAAAAGTAAATATCATGAAAAATAAACATTTGAAGTACAATACATGCAATATGAAACATCAAATTTGATGATATGTACTATTATAGATAAGCGTGTCATGAATCTACCGACCGGAAAAGGATTTTTTTCATGAACTTGGAAGCATGCAGCCCAAATAATCTTCGCAAGTTTCAAACAAATGCCAGCGTTACACAAAATACCTCATTACTTATGATAATAATACAAAGACACTTTAAATAAAAGGGACGAGCATGGAGAGGGTGTGATGCAGTGGGGTACCAGGGTTTCACGCCCACAGTGACGTGGCTAGGATTTCATTTTAGAGGGTGGTAGTGAGCACGCGAAGCGTGTGAATCAGTTACTGAGCGCGCTCCTTAGGGGGTGGAGGCATAGAGTGGAGGGTGCAGGAAGGGGGAGTTTCCCCCTCCCGCGCGAAGCGCGGAAGCTCCGACGTTTCTTTGAATTGTTCCTGTCTGCTCCCGCTCTTCTTACGTTCTCTTACCTTTTTCTTTTTTCGCTCCACTTGTATTTTTTCTTTTTTTCTTTCTTTTTTGTTGGCGTTTTGGAGGGGAGGCTACGTGGGTGCACTCCCATGAATTAGGAGCTTTTTGCAGTATTGATGGTTTGCAACTCTCTAAAAGAACGCTATTTGGGACTACAAACTTAAAGTCCGTGTCTAGTTTTGGTAAATCTAAGAATATTCATTATCAAAGTCTGAATCCATTGTTAGATAAACAGATAAAACCAAGTGTTGTATCATAAAATACATAAGTATTGATATAATGCCTTGCTATGCATGCTATTTGGGAAATTGTGAATGCGTTACTTAACAGTAGAAAGGGAGTCTAGGGGATAGGGCCCCTTGTGACACCAGCTTATTGTTGTAATGGCACCCTATTCAAAAAGTGTATAAATGAAAAATATGGGGGCACTTTGGGGTTACTGTCTGGGGCCCCGTACAGAAAAAAAAAATACTAACTTGGGTGTTTTGGTTATTTCTGTTGTGTACTACTTCCATTGCAAAAGAAATTAGCCATGTCTCTTTTCAGCTAAATAAAACCATATGGGGGGGGGGGGGGCACTTTGGGGCTACTGTCTGGGGCCCCGTACAGGATAAAATTACTGGTTTTGGTGTTTTGGTTATCTCTGTTGTGTACTACTTCCATTGTAAAAGAAATTAGCCATGTCTCTTTTCAGCTAAATAAAACCATATGGGGGGGGGGCACTTTGGGGCTACTGTCTGGGGCCCCGTACAGGATAAAATTACTGGTTTTGGTGTTTTGGTTATCTCTGTTGTGTACTACTTCCATTGCAAAAGAAATTAGCCATGTCTCTTTTCAGCTGAATAAAACCATGAGTGGGGCACTTTGGGGCTACTGTCTGGGGCCCCGTACAGGATAAAATTACTGGTTTTGGTGTTTTGGGTATCTCTGTTGTGTACTACTTCCATTGCAAAAGAAATTAGCCATGTCTCTTTTCAGCTGAATAAAACCATGAGTGGGGCACTTTGGGGCTACTGTCTGGGGCCCCGTACAGGATAAAATTACTGGTTTTGGTGTTTTGGGTATCTCTGTTGTGTACTACTTCCATTGCAAAAGAAATTAACCATGTCTCTTTTCAGCCGAATAAAACCATATGGGTGGGGCACTTTGGGGCTACTGTCTGGGGCCCCGTACAGGATAAGATTACTGGCTTTGCTGTTTTTATGATAGGTACCCCCAAGGGAACAATATCCACCAACTTCTTTCCATGTCTCTTTTTAGCTGAATAAATGGATTTTTTTGGGGGGCCCTTTTTTGTGGCCCTAAGCTTACGGTACAGGATGTGACCAGCCAGTATTTCATTTTATTGACCCTTGGCCACATACTAACATGATGAGACCATCAAACCTTACGCCTCTCTTCGGCTGAATAAATCTTCTGGGCCCCCGGTCTATAGGGGGCCTACTTGAAATCCAGTTTGCATACATTACTTGTTGCTATGTCTGGCAACCTTTGAGGTTGTAAAGAACAACTTTTGTTTAAGAAGTATGCATAAAATTTTAAAAGTTAATACACATGTCTATTAAAAAACACGAAAATGTGCAAATGCGCGGTTCACATGTGAGAAATCCTCAGAGGCAGATTTCCAATGATTGTTGAATGCATGGCATGTGCACGAATATGCAATACATGTGACACCTCAGTAGGCCTACCCATTCAATCGATTCAGAGGCATATGCCTGCTGGAGATCTAAACAGAGCTCTGCCATAAAACATGACGTCATAATAACAGTATATTATGCGCCCACCGATTAACTCGGAGAGAAGGGCACATGTCTCGATAATCGACAAGTGAAAAAAGTACATCTATCAGAAACATAATGGCACGCATGGTTCAATAATCATTAATCACTGACAGGAGAAGGAAAGAAACTAAATAAAAGGATCTTGAATATTTCATTTCAGAACAAGAAATGTCCTAGTAGGCCTAAGGGGCATGGGTTGTCCGGGCCCCAGCCCCTCCTGACTTGATACCTCTTGATCCTGACTCCATGGGTCCGATTCCCGACATTAATTCAGAATATAAAGCAAAAATACAAGATGGATATGCGTCTGCAGTATGCATGGTATGCATGTAAATATGAATTAACTTCACAGCATCGGACTGATTTCCAGAATAAGAAATCCATAATTAGGCCTACAAGTGGTCTCATTTGAACTTTAACCTATACCAATCCTGAAGTCTGATCACTGTCTCCTCATCACACAAAATAGCTTGTCAAAATAACAAGTCTGTAATTCCATGTGAAGCGAAAATATATTTAACAAAATATATTTAAATCTCTTCTCTCTTCCTCCCCCTGTTATCTGGGGACAACCAGAAAACACAATAAATGTGCACCCACCCCCGTTTGCGTGACGGGGCGGAGGCAGTGAAAAAAAAACACACACACACCCGCACATTGGGAAAAATTGGGAAATGTGTTTCACATGAGATATGCTCAATGTCTGTTTGCAGATTTTCATGTGACACCCCAGTGCCCATTCAACCATTCTGAGGCATTTAAAACCCAACCCACAGATTTCAATGGCAAGCTGCCATGAAACATGACGTCATTTAAATGTCTTTGCATATGAATGGCCAAATAGTAAGCAAAACCTCGTGACTTGTGGGCGCTATATAAACGGAGGTATTCGAGTGTGCCATGCATGATGCAATAATAGAATACAGCAAAGAGACCGTTTTGCACAGGATCACCGAGCAATTCGATCTGGGCCACTTTCTAGAATTCCATAGAACATAAAACAAATGCGTTCAGTAGCTGTAGAATTGATTACTTTACATGGGTTTATATCCCTTTATATATCAGGGAATATGATAGCTTGAATTAAACAGACCTGTTCACAAAGTTATTCAAATTTATGGACGTTTCTTTCCTGGGGACCTAGTGACGAAGTATTCCATCAACCTGCTTTTAATGAATGAACAATACTTGTAACCACTTTGCATATATTACTTATTGCTATGTCTGGCAAGCTTTCAGGTTGTCAAGAACAACTTTCGTTAAAGTATGCATAAAATTTGAATGTTAGTAAACAGGTCAATTGAGTATATATGAGTCAGCCCTTAGAAGAGTGATAACATATTTCGCCTGCAAAAGGCAAGGTATCTCAGAAACATGATAAAATTAATTTTAATAACAAGAGATACAAAACTTACTCTCTTCTGTGCCCTTTCAAGTTGAAATGCAGCAGTTTTACTTCATCCTCATCTTTTTCTATCAGCTCTTCAGCTGTCACCTTCCTTGCGTACTGACCACAAAGACAAGAGGGAAACCTTGTATGCCTCTCACCGGGAGCGCACTTCACCACAGCATTAAGGCTGGAATGCCATGGGATGTTCAAGTTGTCTCTCTCGTCTTGCTCCCCATTTTCATTCTCCCCCGGAGGAGTGAATCGTTTAGCGCACGAACATATCAAGTTTACCACGAAAAAAATGAACACATAGTGAGACCCCCAAACACCCATTATGATATCACTGCAGGCCTAGAGAAATATGCAAATGCGATAGCAAAAATATGAACCTGTTATTGCATTCCAAATAAGAAATTATACAGGTTTCTTCTAATTCTGCAATAGTACAAATCAGAATTTCTATTTGCCTCCACAATTAAAAGCCTACGTTCAACCGATGGCGTAGGTAAGAATTCTATTAAAACGCAAGCTGTTTCTAAACATGTGAAGAAGTTTTAAGCCAAAGTCTGCATCATAAAACTGCATGTGACACATCCGTTGCCTAACACACGAGGCCTAGCTCAGAAAAATGTAAACAAACAAATCATAGTAAAGTTGATTGAAAACATACGCATATGCCAGCCACATGCTCAGCTGTATTTGGTAGTCGTTACAAATAAACTGAACTTCGTGTTCAGTTGCATGAGCATGTCTAATTGCAACCCTGTAATGGCATCTGCACAACCATTCACTTCCTATTAATTTACAAGGAAAATATTTATTAAAGCCCTTTGGTCGCAGGTATGCAACAAAAATGTGTGCACTCAAGACCTAGGATGATGGACTAACAAAAAAAAGGGGGGGGGGGGAATGTGATAATAGTAGGGTCTGCAATATAGAATAATCCATCTAAACTTTCCATCGAAGCCAAATACGACTGATCCACTTTGCGATCCGTCGAGTGACTGAGTATAATTATGTGAATTCATCTCTTTTCGATTCCACACACCATGGAATAAAACAAAATATTAGTATCAATAAACGGAATTAATATGAAGGTACATATAAGACACGAGTATCTTTTTCTCACCGAGTCGAAACGTCTGAACAGATTTCGCTTTTCCTCATCTCTGAAGTCCCTTCGTGGTACGTGTCAGAGGGACCCCTGATCAATAATGGATTAGCGGGAGTTCCCACGCTATACTATAATCATCGTTCAAATGTACATCACATGAGCTCCATGGCCCATGCAGAATCAAGAGATTTGGGACAGATTTCAGATAATCTACATTCCATTTACAAAAGAAATGAAACTTGTCTGATAAACAACATCATGAAAAGAATCAAGGAACAAGGCGAATAAAGCCAGTGTGCCCAAGTCACAACATATCAACTTTCTATTTTTCATTGTTTATTTTTGTATGTAGGACTATCTATTCCCCCCTCCCTCTTTTTTTTTTTTTTTTTTTTTTTTTTTTTTTTTACATATGACGCATACCTTGGCGAAAATTCCGATGTGTGTGTGTGTGTGTGTGTGTGTGTGTGTTTTGTTTTGTTTTGTTTTGTTTTGTTTTTTACAACGAAAAGAACTCTTCATTTTTACCTCGGACTCGGACTTCTACTATACGAAGCTTAAACATTAAGTACTGTACAAAGTACTCTGCGGCGCGTCCTAGAATAAATGAAGCCGAAAACTTTGGGAAAACCGTCTTTGGGTACTTTAAAAAAAAAAGGTTATTCTGGCCACACTACATGCTATATCGCAATAATGATCTATTGTTCATAAAATGCTAACCAACTATGCAGTGGGAATGAGAAAATGAGAAAATGAGAAAATTTAAAAACACACATACAAAAAACAAACAAGAAATACCCCCCCCCCCCCCTCTCGATCCCTCCCCTAGAAATATCCATATTCTTTCTGTTATACCACAGGTCCAGATCCATCATCAGAGGGGTGTAACATAAAACATACAATCAATCTTACGATTGATATCAATCGTAAGTCTATGGCAAACCATGTACTAAAGAGATACAATTGATTGTAAGATTAATTGTATCTGTTTATGTTACACCCCCCAGATCCAATAGATGTCCCTTCCTTTCTGATTACAGTTGTCATACATTAATCCCATTTGTTCTGCGAATATCATTATATGTCATCATTATCACTTATTTGTCAGACTAGATATTGGCGGATCCACATAGTGATAAAAGGCAAGGGGAAGAAGAAAAAGAGAAATGTTTTGGTCGAAAATTTGAAAGTTGGAGGGGTACATCGTTTTTTTGTGTGTATGTGTTTGTGTTTTTTGTTTTTTTTCAAGGGCCAATCGTCCCTTAATCCACAACTGAAGGTTGCATCATCTTCCTTTGGTTTTGTTACAAAATTTTGGATGAACCACTTTTTATTCTGCATTTTTAATTCCCTGGATCACGAGAAAAATGAACAATAAAGCAACAGTGCAGATATTCCGTAACACAGAAATTTATTTCCATGTGTAAATATCATTCACTTTCAAGAGCCTGACTACATAGCTGAAGTGAAGGCTACTACAGCTGGACATTATTAAAAAGTTGACTGTCAAAAATAGTCTTCAATTACCAAGAAGTAATTAGTACGGTACATCATAAATCATCAAAATTCTCAATATACAACTGTTGGAAAATGGAATTGAAAGTAAATCCTTCGTTGTTTATAATTATTGATTAAATACCATATACATTTGCAGTACTAGAACAAACATGACAAATCGCATGATGGAAGATCCAAATCTTCAGTGATTTTAAACTGCCACGAATGTTCCTGATGAGAACTTTCGAAGAAACTTTTCATTTCTTGTCTAAACGTTCGATAAATCAATCTGGAATACTAGCAAATAGGAGAATGAGAGCATTTAGGCAGGCGAAAGTTTCTGTAAATGGGTCGGTGCTTTATACGGACCAATTTTAGACATTTGTTTTGTAATTATAGTTTCAGTCAGTTCAGTTTCAGATGTTTATTTTCATATTTCACAATTATCATACCATAAAAATTAGAATGAATGAATTTTTCTTCCAGATGTGAACAACACATTACGTCCATGCGAGTAACAGATACAGTTGAAGTAACATACGGAAATATAAATACAATTGCAAGATGTTCATATGGAATTAATTTTGTGGTGAAATATGAAGGAATCTATCTAAAAAGCTGAGCTTGCAGCTTATCGATTATTATGCTTATAAGTATCGTTTTGTTAGAATGCCTGCAAACATGGGCCAGAATTGTACCTTTACTCACATCTAGCCATTGTTCTACATACATGCCACAAAAAGGTCGCTAGTTCTACGTTGGAAGTCTTCTCCTTCCTCTTCCTTAATCCTTACTCTGAACTCCCTATCCCACGCTTCCCTCTCTTCTTTCTTTTATCGGACCTTCCAAACTTTCTGACTAAAAAATGGGGATGATTTTGCTCAAAATTAGAAAACAAACAGAGTGTCTAGTAAATTCACCAAGAAAAATGGGACAATATCATATCGAAAGAAGAGCTTGGAATGGTCAAAATTCAGATTCTTTCCTCCAAATTCAGAATAGTTGGGAGATCTGTATTATTTACATTATATTTCTGCTTTCAAGTGTATACGACACAAGCATTCAAATTACCCAGACTTTTCCCATGCTTTATTTATGATTCTGTATGCATCCTTTGTTATGGTACGTAAATTGTACTATTTGATAAATGGTAAAACCATACCAATGCATCGGAAGAAAATAAATGTTTATGCGCAATGAAATGAATTGAATATCGTGTAACATTTTCCTTGATTATCATGATCAGAACTGACTTAATAAGAAGTGTATGTTCGTGCGACCATCGGCACGTCATGGAGTACTGCGTGATCCTTCATTATTTTAAAGGAGAATGAAATTTTGGTGAAAAATCAATTTTTAATGAAAAGAGAGGATAGAGATTTTTAAAGAAATTCCATCAAAATTCGTTACGAAATGAAAAAGTTATGAAAGTTTGAAAAGTCTCAATTTAGGATCTATGCCCATCCTCAATTTGGCAATGTTGCTTCAAATTGGTAGGTTTAGAAGGGCAACTCTCAATATGTTTTGTACACATAATTTCATATTTTATTCATTATCTCTGAAGGTGCAGTTTGTCTCCTTCTTAGCTCAAGATGTATCATGGGAAAATGTATTTGACACAGCATATATTGAGTTCACAAAGATACAAGCAGCATCTTTAGAGATAATGGATAAAATATGAAATTTTGTGTACAAAACATATTGAAAGCTGTCCTTTTAATCCTGCCATCTTGAAGCAAAATTTCCAATTTGAGGATCGCAATAAATAGTAAATTGAGACTCTTCAAACTTTCATAAGTTTCTAATTTAACCGATTTTAATGGAACTGTTAAAAATTGCTTCTCTCTATCCTCTCTTTTCATTGAAATGGATATATCCCCTAGGGTTTCATCTCCTATAACACACAAAAAAATTAATGTCAGTTATCTAAACATGAACTGGACTGCATATACAAAGGTCTCTAATGTTGATGAAAAATATCCTCAGTCTAAAACAGAATCAACTGACATTGAATAAAAAAAAAACCCGTATATGTATATTTCAATGACGATAGTTTCAACTTTAAAGTCGTACAGGTAAGCACTGGATAAACGGTAATGTTTTAATAACCAATGCGTATCATCAATCCCCCAACCTTTTTCCCATGTTTACCACGAGTCTATGTCATCGAAGAATTCACGAGGCATTTGAACCAAGCTGATATCATCTGCAGCCCACATCTCCTGCGGAAGGACATCTATATATGGCATGAGCTCATCCTCATCTATCAGGTGAATCTATGAGAAAGCAAAAGCGGGAGAGGTTATAAGGAAATGTAAGTATTCTATGATTGAAAACACTAAAGTGTAAAGATCCGATATCCTTCCAACAGAATATTCTATGCTATCTATACAAGGTACAACGTTCCTTCGCTGATGATATTCATTTTCTTCTTTAAAAAAATAAGAACGGGATGTTACTATGTATTGGATTTGACCATTTTTGTGTGCAATAAAAAAGTACATGCACATCCATTTTTTTTTCTGAAGGTGCATGTATTACAAAGTAAACCAAATATTAGTGATGAGAATCGAGATTCATAATTCCTTGCAGTCTCTACGATGATATACAGTATTATTATTTTTTAATATGCGTGATTTGCTTTCAAAGATTATTCACTATGCCGGTTATTATCTTGATATACCACAATCAATTCATACCTTCTTGTATAACTTCATATCTGGAAAAAAAGTTATTTGATCAGGCTGCTGTTTTGGAGCGTCTCTCTGTGAGGAAAGTCCATGGAAGAAAGGAGAGTTGTCTACATACGTTTCTTCTAGGCCAGTTTTTCCATCACAAGATAAAGGGTCTTCACTGGGAAAGACGTCGGGAAAACCACGAGGCAGAGAAGCACCTTGATGGATCCTTTCACTTTCTTTGAACTGCAATACAAAAGCTTGGCTTGAAGAGCCACTGTTAATTTGATAAGAAAACTTATTGTGATGCTGTTCAGGCTGAACGAGATTTTGAGGTGTAGCGAATCTATCCCTTGTCGTATTCTGCATCAGAGGAACTGCTTTCAGTGATACCATTTGAGGACCAGGTATTCTCTGTCCAGTCTGAGCTGAATGCCTGGCTACTACAGGTACTGGTGCTTGTGGATGGGATTTACACAATACTTGCGTGGCTCCTGATGGCATAGTCTTGGGAATGGTGATCAATTTGAACTGTTTTTTCGCCATTGGCTGTGGTTTATCGGTGCTAACATAGGGCAATGCACTATCTCCACCACGATTGTTAGAATATCCCTCTGTCAAGGCAACAGATGACGATGGGTGAGATGATGGGCCTTGCTGCATTTCAGCGACTTCAACCCTTGAACTGTCTCTCTTGGTATTGCTTGCGAGACCTTTCCAAGGAGTATGAAAAGATGCAGACTTTTGACTTGAAGAAACAGCAGCATTGACATACTGCGATGTTGATACCTGTACAGCCTTCTGAATAGCACTCAAGCTTGCTAATTCAACAGCACTGGTTGGAGCACAACTGCTTATGGACGCCGATAACTGGACATTGGTAATGGAACTGTTTGCACCTTCAGTGACCTGAAAATCTTCAGGGACCACCTGTCCAATCGGATTTACTTGCTTTATTCCACCCACTCTACCCTTGGTGTCAGGTATTTCACACCGGACCGATTCATGGAGTTTACCCAAGGGTTCAGGCACAACTGACATTTCATCATCACTAGACATAAATTCCCCTGCAGCATTATCTCCTGAAGAGGATCTTTCATCGTCCGATACTGGCTCTTTCGCGCCCATATCTTTGCCGGGAGTTAATTTACTATGTGAGCCTGCTATATCCTGCTTGAGGCTAGAAGGTGATACTGCTGACATGTCGTGTCCACCTCTTGAAATCTCTCCTGCCTCTGCTTCTTCTATCTCGCCGAGCCTTTTCTCATATCTGTTGTCTACTGAAATATCTCCCTCGCCTACAGAACTGGTCATTCTCACGCTAGTCATCATTTTTCCTCTTCCCTTCTCTTCGACATCTCCTAAACTTGATTCAGCCAGTGAAACTTTCTTCAGATCCAATGAGGTTTTTTGCATGCCTGTCTCCAGGGTCTCCCTGCCTTGCAGCATGGAAATGAACTTGACGAAGAGATTGCCTTTACTCTCATCAAGAGTTTCCAACAGTTGCTGAAGTAGGGTGTTCTGCTTTTCTTTACTTCTGGATGCGCCAGTAACCTATGTGAAATTTAATTGCGCATATACTTCGTCTTCAGTAGATGTAAACTAATCATTTAAAGAATAAACTGTAGTTATTGAATGATATCAATATAATTTAAAATCAATCAAGAATTTGATGGATAAAAACACTTTCAAAGATGTGTGGTATGATATAAAAAAACAAAATTTTAGTCAGTTGGATTGGGGGGGGGGGGGGGTGTCAAGAATAATTTTGTAACTGGTACAATCTGTAATGGTAACATAAATATATTACATTAAAATCACGGAAGGCAAGGCCTTTAAAAGCGAGTTTTTGTACCAGTGAGAATTGTGGAAATTTAAAAAAGTAAATTATTGCAAATCCAATGGAAAGAAATGAATGCTTATTTGAATTAACTGAACTGAAAATTTTAGTCAATGGACACAATGAAAATTGGACACATTCTGTCGTTGAACTATGGGACATTGCGGATCCAGGTCTTATCAGGTTGTCACACTAATATGATCCATGATACAGTCTTAACTACACTTTCGAAACGCATTTCTTCAAAACGTGACGACTGGGATATTTGTTGATATTGGGAACAAATACAACTTACACCATCACAACTACTCCCAACACTTCCATCACTAGAAGTTAATCCTGCTGATTCCTCTAGATCCCTTCTCTTCTCAATCCTGAGATACGTTTCCTTTCTTCTGGTCTTTTTCGTCTCCTTCGTGTGCTCCTGGAGGACCTCTTGCAACCGAGAGGCAATTTCTCGATGAGCTTTGAGCTGCGTCCACAAGGTGTGTTGAATCTCGAGGACACTGTTCATCTCCTGTTGGACGCAGGTCTTGCGCTTTTTCTGACTGTAGACGAAGCGCAGGTCGAAGAGAGAGCGTTCAAGGTCCGACTTGACTTCCCTCACGTCTGCAGCAATCTGGCGGAAGTTGGTCTGGATGTTTCGCAGCTGTTGTCCCACATTGGTAACATCTGTAATGGAAACACCATGAGACTTGAATGAGACCAACTTTTTGGAATGGTTAACTGCGCACGCAGAATTTTCATTAATGGTATAGAATGAACGGTTACATATTCCAGTTTGATTCGGGTATTTTGCTGTATGTTTGAACATTGTTGACACCACGTTCAGTGTTCCTTGTTACAGGGATCAACCTCGATACGCCTTCCACTTTTACTCTAGGAGAAACCTATCAAAGTTATGCAATCATATGTGCTAAAGCATGTTCAATCTAACAAAATGTTAAAAGCTGTTTACCTATTTATGTACAATATATTTCACATGAAATCGTTGGAACATCAACTTGCATTTCATGTACATACGAGCATAAATATTTCATGTACAATTCAGACACATTTGAAAATGCACAATACCCCCACCTTTAAGGATGTCCTTCGGGTTGGAGAGAGATTGTGTGAGTTCATCTTGGCCTGATTTCACTTTATTCAACTTCGCCTGGAGTACAAGAATGCGTTCGTGAATCTGCAGATGAAATAACAGTGAGTATTCAAATACTAGCATTTATCTTACATTTTCTGTAAACGGTGGACGGTCACAAATTAACATTGTGTCTTCAACAGTTCGACTCAGTCATATTGTGGGGTAGTAGAAAATCTCATTGCAAATCGAGCATTCTATATCTCTTTACAGGGATTTAAAAAAAAAAAAACATGACCAAGGGAATCATGAATGTAATGTTTTGGCCAAAGTTTTGAAAATTTCGAGATATGTCCATCTAATGGGGATTGGCGAGGATTCACTAAAGGAATGTGAACACGATCAATAAAGAAAATGTCGCACTTACCAATATATCACTTCCATGATTTCCGGGACTCTGTCGATGACTTCTTGTCAAAGCCTCAATCTGTCTCCCGTCGATTTGTGACCACTTTTCTCTTTCGTTCACCCTTTGTTTAGACCGCATTTTTTGTCTCCCTCTTTTAGAAGGTTCACCAGCTCTGCCTTGTCTAGCCAACTTTGACTTGTTTGTAGAAATTTTATTCATTAGTTTCTTATCTACAGAGTGCTTGACAGCTTCATGACTATTTCCCTCGCCTTCTTCCATCTCCACTCTAACATCTCTTCCAGAATTTGAAATTTTGAAGGTGTGACGGCTTGTCACAAGAGCATCCACATCTTGTAAATGTCTCAATTCCTTCCTCGCAGTCTCCATTGAGCTGACTGATTCGTTATACTTCATCACATATTCATTTCTTGCTTCATGTTCTGGGTGAGCTGTACTATCAGTGCTGATATTCGCTGATGTTAATGGTTGGGTCTGAGGGCTTTTCTCCAATCCTAATTGACCGCCAGATAGGTAACTTTCCGTGCGACAGCAGTTGGTATTTTGACATTCTCCGAATGGCATATCATTAGATTCGCAAACTGTCTGATGATCGATTGTAACGACTGTGGTCTCTACGTGTTGCTGCGGCTCCTTACTCCTGATTTCTTCTTCACTGCTGCTTGTATTCCTGACATGTGTCTGTGGAAGCAGCAAATGATCTGATGAAGATTTTACTGGACTGGAATCTGAAAACATACAGGCGCTCCCATCAACCTGTGTCACGTCCTCAACAGAATCAGAAAGATAAGAACCTCGTTCCGATCCATCCGAGAGTTTCCTTATCTTCCCAGGGCTAGGAGCCGACTGATGTTCTAAGCTTTCAATTGGTCTTCCAGAGTCTTGAGCTTTAGAATCCATGTTACTGTCGTGGCTTCCCATGGGAACATCAGTGATGTCAGTACTACAAGAGTGTGAAGGGATGTCATAAGATCTATCTCCGCCAACTCCAGAATATCTTCCGCATCCAGATGAGGCATCAATCTCCCAACATGTGTTTCCACTGTTGTCTTGTCCAGAAAATAGATGGGGACTTGGCACAACATGGCTGTGGGAAGCTAAATGATCATGATTTTCGGAGATGCCCGGCAAATTGCCAGTGATCATGAGCGAGCTATCTTCGTTGAACCGACCTTCTCTTAAATCATGTTGATATATTAAGGGTGATGGGTGCTCTGATGACGGATGGGCAACAACGGAAATGACAGGACTCCCATTTCCCGCGTTATGTGTAAAATTTTGGTTGTTGGTCTGTGCGGTCTCTGCTTCCCTGATACTCAGGTCCCTTAACCTGTTGCAAGCAATGGAACTATTTAAACTCACATTTCCAGGAGGGTAAAAAAGAAGAGAAGTGGTACATGCGAGGCTTGACAAGGTAAACATTGTGACATCTAATAGCTTCATGGGAAACAAAATTTATAGTATAATCCAAATATATATAACACCAGAAAACATTTTACCTGGTCCCATGTTTGACCTAGGTAATTTTTTACTTCAAAGAATTGAAGAAACAAGTTTGCAACATGAGCCAGTATTTCATGAAGCTATTCTTGTTCAAAGCAGGTATGTAGAACAAGATATCGTTAAGTTCCTGTATGTATTTGTAAAGATTGTCATGACTGAACGGTTGAACTGCAGTTTAAGACTAAGTGTTTGGATTTGAAATTTTTACTTAAAAATGAACTCATATTTTCATTTTCATTCTCATGTTCTAAAATTCTATTTTCCTTCACATATTTTGTGTTATCTTTGCCCTTAAACAATAATACACACACACACACACACACACACACACATATATATATATATATATATCTTTAAGATAATTACCTATTTGACGGGTCTAAGATAAACTCCGAGCAGTTTGTGCTTTTTGAGTCGTCTGGAGAGAAAAAAATAGAAAGAGAGGGGGATGTGGGGTAGGGGGGAGGGGGTGCGGGACATGGAAGTAGAGAGGAGTCGTTCATTAAATATTGGAATGACCTATTCACTGATAATTCGCAATGTCTGTGAAATCGTATTCCTAGCCTAACATCTTGTCCCTTCAATCAAAAATAAAACCCAATGCAAAAAAAAAAAAAGAAAGAAAAAAAGTCTAAAATTCTGTGATGTTCATTTGGTTGATTTAAAAAGGGAAGCCTTTTCATGACACTTTTGTAAGGTAGGCCTACATCATTGAATCAGAATTGTGAGAAGAAGAAAAAAAAAGACTACACACACACACACACACATACACACACACAAAGTGTAGCTCCTCGACCCTACTGAAATGATAATCTAATTCTCCGAGTAGCTCAGGTACACGCATAAGATTTTCTTAAGATTCTTATCAAAAGTTCGAATGCAAAGTAACCTCGGTACAAAATGGCAATTACTGACGTTAAGGACACAATGGTGCTATTTTAGTAGTCCAGTGAATGATAATCTATTTGAAGATTGAAGACATCGTACACACTTACCAGATTCGGTACAGCTAGTGTATTCCAACTCGCCCTGTCTACCGATGTCTGTTCTTTTTAAACTGGAAGAATAAAGTACAAAAAGCAGAGCTATCAAAGGTAGAAATTTGAAATGTAAAGAGGTTTACTAACTCTACACACATGGTTACTCACCACCGGTTCTTTAACACTGGGCCAGTTTGTCGTTTTTCGAAGTAAATGATTTCGGTAATACTCGACAGCAATCCATTCAAGTTACATATTTTCCACTAAGCAGGATAACGTTGCGCGCGGGGGGGGGGGGGGGGGGGGGGGGGGGGGGGGGGATACATTACTTATATCCAGTGGGATGGTTGGCCAGAAGATTAAAAAACAATTTTCCATATGAATACATAAAAAGGAAGAGGAAATATCGCTAAACATGTCTTGAATTGTATGCTACTTTATTAAACTTCATATAGATCAATATTACGTTTTTTTTTCAAACATAGCCGTGCAAACAAAAACATAGATTTTTAATGAAGTTCTTTATGTAAACATGTACAAACATAAAGGACATTACAATACAGTTTTAAAAATCTCTCATTTTCATAATCACAGGGGTATTGTGCACTTGTTCAGGGGAGCGTTTCATGAAAGGACTTGTCGGATGTTTTATCCGACAAAGTCTGTTTTATCCGACAGTTGCCATAGTAATGATGCTTCTCAGCCAATCAAAATCAAGGAAAGATGTCAGATCTGACAACTTGTCAGACAACAAATGTTGATGAAACGCTCCCCAGAATTACTCATTCTCTCTCTCTCTCTCTCTCTCTGAAATACAAGGCCTGTTCTAGAATTTTTGTTTAAAGTGGGGGGGGGGGGGGGAGGGGCTGGCGGTCGACTTTTTCAGGTGTCTGTTTTACCAGAAATATTTGCTGACAAAAGAAAAAAAAAAGGGGGGAGGGTCCTTGGCATTTTAAGTTGTATTTCACTAAAGGAAATTTGCTTGGCAATCTATAGTAATGGAGACAGACTGATTAGTGATTGGCCTGTCGATTGAACAGTACAGTGTACTTACTATTGTAGGCCTCCAAGTAGAAATGGTGAAGGAGGAGCATCAGAATCTGCCGAATCTGTCACGACAGTGCTGCAGCTACTTTCATCCAAAGAAAGAGCGTCATCAGATGGAAACCAATGCTGATGTGGTCCAACATCGCTATCACGATTGAAAGCAGTCCCGGACCCATTCATGTTACCTGAAGAATTGTGTGTTTGGTCCTCGATAATCTTTAGTCTCGGATTAGAAAAAATATGACATTCAAGATTCAAGATTCTTTTATTTCACTCATACTAAGCTTGTTGTTTGTTTGGGGTTTTTTTAATAGAAAAGAGAGAACAGGTCTAGACCCTACAGTTGTACGAAGTAAAGATACGTTACTTATTCATTTCATTTATTTATTTAATTTCCAAGCAAAGATTTAAAAAATGTACCCCTCCCCCCCCCCCCAAAAAAAAAAAAAAAAAACACGTACAAAGGAAACAAGACAGAAATACCAACAACTAAGTAGTAGAGCCCGAGGAGATGCATTTCTCGACTGCGCGCAGTCGAAATTAATGCCTCCGTCATTGTTAAATCTGAATAGATCACACAAAATTTTAAAAAGATTGTATAACCTATAATCATATCAATGGTACTCCCATATAGCATACATGAGTTTAGTTTGAACTTGGTTTATTAATTGGTTATCGCAAGAATAAGCCATCCAACAAGTCATCTGGTCATCGTCACTTCCAAATTCATGAGCCACTTTTGAAGCTGGTCAATTGGATTTTAAAGACAGTGTCAACCGTTTGCAGGCCTAAAATCTGACATTTCATGAGCAGTGAGTGGTATATGGAGTCTCATTGTCTGAGATCAACTTCCCGCCAAATGATTAAGCTGGGAGGTGGGTGTTAATAGTTTTTAATTATTAGATTGATGAGTTGATTGAGTTGATTGGTTTTCGTGTCACGAAAAATAAAAGATTTCAATGGTTTTTCAGTCATTCACGACCATGTCCGGTTCGTTTTCAGCAAATTGTGTGTAGGCCTACAGTGCGTCCCAGAAAAAACGAAACCGAGATAGCCTGATGATAAATCATATCTTAATCAAAATTAAGATCAACGAGATTTAATTCGTCATTCGATCAGACGAATTAGGTGGTCTGTCGTCTTTTTGATATGGATATGATATCTATGATTATAAAAGGCATATGACAGTTGGCCTTTTATTCATCATTTTCATCAGGGTTTGTATCCCGTCAACAACATTACTTTCTCATTATCATGGTCATCAAGAGGATTATAGTCATTCCCAATTAAAATTCCCATTCAGAGAAAATTTACGAAGAGGAAGCAGCCCTGATAAAAACGTTCTGAAAAATGTTCTGAAAACGTTTTGTGAACGTTTATTGAAGACAAAGACGTAGCGGACCTAATAAAAATGTTTTGTAAACATTTTGTGAACGTTCTGAAAATATTTTGTGAACGTTTATTCAAGACGAAGACGTAGCGGACCTAATAAAAAACGTTTTGTAAACGTTTTGGAAACGTTCTGACAACGTTTTGTGAACGTTTATTAAAGACGAAGACGCAGCAGACCTAATAAAAACGTTTTGTAAACATTTTGTGAACGTTCTGAAAATATTTTGTGAACGTTTATTCAAGACGAAGACGTAGCGGACCTAATAAAAACGTTTTGTGAACGTTCTCAAAATGTTTTGTGAACGTTCATTAAAGACAAAGACGCAGCAGACCTAATAAAAACGTTTATGAACGTTTATTAAAGTCGAAGACGAAACGGATCTAATAAAAATGTTTTGTAACAATTATTAAAGACGAAGATGTATCAGACCTAATAAATGTGTTCTAAGAACGTTCTGAAACGTTTTGTGTTGGGTAATCTATTTGCCGTCTAATCATCAGTTTATCTTATGTTCGATGACCTGATGAACTTGAAAAATATTCAGGTCTGAGAAGGAGACCAGCATCACAGACACAGGACGATTTGATTTTTAATATTATGCAAAGTTAACCCTAAAGGTTCAATACACGTTCATGAATCATATTTGCAATAGGGTTGTACATAAACTAATGTACACTGCATTGCAATAGACATAACACGCAAAATAACGCAGTTATGGCATTGTTTGTAATTGTATGTGTAAACGTAGTCGATGAAGATGGTAATATGAAAGGGCAAAAAATGTAAAAAAAAAAAAAAAAAAAAAAAAATTGACACCGCCGTCGCCGGGAGTCGAACCAGGGACCATGAGGATGTGAGACCAGTGCTTTACCGATGGACCAGAATATAGTCCATAGAGATAACACGTAGATGAAAAATGGGATTCCTAAATCATATCTTCCAGTTCAAATTGCGATATGTTCCTGACATCTGATTAAAAAATAAATGGCACACTTACGATAGAGAATTTTCTCAGCTACAACATACTCGAAGCTGGGCAAAAATCGAGTAGAAATAACGGAGCTGTTGCTCAAAAAAGACGGGAATGTAGAATCAAGAATTAGAAAAAGGTCATGTCCCATAGACAATACACGCAAACTGTGAAAAAATGACATACCTCCGTTTATCGTAAGATTAGACCATGATGCAGTTCTCAAAATGAAAAATGAAGGCAATTGGTATACAAGAGCATTGTCTCAGCTACAACATACTGAAATCCCAGCGAAAATCGACCAACAATAAGCGAGATAGTCTTGATTAAAGGTAAAAAACATGACGTCATTATTGAAAAAATGAAATTTTGAGTTCACATGAGAATATGGTAACGTTCCGACTGTTCGACCCCCAATTTTTTTTCATGAATTCAAATCTTCAATTCATAGGCTTTCAGAAAATGTAAAAAAAAAGGGGGGTCCCCATGCTTTTTAACGAGCTATGGCGGATTTTAAAGGGGCATGTTTTTGCATGTTTTTACGTTATTTGCCCCATAGACGCGCGCACGGATTTTAAACTTTGACGCGCGCGTGCGGCCTCATGGTCAGTTGAAATCGATTCTAAATTGATGGAAATGGTCAAGAAATGTCTCAGAATTGCAATCAAGTGAAAAAAACGGCGTTTTTACGTTATTTACGAGTTGCGCACGCGCAAAACGCGCGCGCGGGGCGCTTACGCGCGGAAATTTTTGAAATGCTTAAAATGACCTGAAATGGATTTTGGTTTGATCCATGAGTGATTTTGAGCATTTTTAAATTTTGCGCGCGCACTGACGCGCGGACGTACGCGTACGCGCGCGTTTAAAAAGTTGGAATTGTTCAGATTGATATGAATATTCATCATGCCAAATATGAATGAAAAATGACATTCCGTTATGAAGATATGATCATGAGATGATATTTACAAAATGGCGCCTGGATGACGTCACGATGACCCGATGAACTTGAAAATGACTAAAAATCCGAGATCTCGTTATGACTGATGATTCCTGAAAATTTGACGAAAAATGATTGCAGCCAGTTCTGAGATCTCGACTACACAAAAAAGTGGGTACCAATAAAAAGAATAATAACGAGATTTAATTCGTCATTTGATCAGACGAATTAGGTGGTCTGTCGTCTTTTTGATAAGGATATGATATCTATGATTATGAAAGGTATATCACAGTTTGCCTTTTATTCATCATTTTCATCATCAGGGTTTGTATCACAGTCAACAACATTACTATCTCATTATCATGGTCATCAAGAGGATTATAGTCATTCCCAATTAAAGTCCCAATTGAGAGAAAATTTACAAAAGAGGAAACAGCCCTGATAAAAATTTTGTGAACGATGTTTTGTTAACGTTTTATGAACGTTCTGAAAATGTTTTGCAAACTTTTTTTTAAAGACGAAGACGTAGCGGACGTAGTAAACATGTTTTGCGAACGTTTACTAAAGACTAAAATGTAGCGGACGTAATAAAAATGTTTTTTTCAACGTTATGAAAACGTTTTTTTGAATTTTCTTAAAACATTTTGTGAGCATTTATTAAAAACGAAGCTGAAGTGCTTCTGAAAACGTTTTGTTCACATTTATTACAGACAAAGACGAAGCAGACCTACTAAAAATGTTTTGTGAACGTTCTGAAAACGTTTTGTAAACGTGATGAAAACATTTTATAAACGTTTACTAAAGACGAAGACGTAACAGACCTAATGCAAACGTTTTGTAAATGTTTTGTGAACGTTCTGAAAACGTTTTGTGAACGTTTATTAAAGACGAAGATATAGCAGAATAAAAAAAATGTTTTCTGAACGTTCTAATTTTTTTTTTGTAAACGTTTATTAAAGACGAAGACGAAGTGGACCTAATAAAAACGTTTTGTTAACGTTTTGTGAACGTTAATTAAAAACTAAAACGTAGCAGACCTAATAAAAACGTATTGGAAACATTTTATGAACGTTCTGAAAATATTTTGTGAACGTTTATTCAAGACGAAGACATAGCGGACCTAATAAAAAAATGTTTTGTAAACATTTGGGAACGATCTGAAAACGTTTTGTGAACGTTCTCAAAATGTTTTGTGAACGAGCATTAGAGACAAAGACGCAGCAGACCTAATAAAAACGTTTTATGAACGTTTATTAAAGTTGAAGACGAAACGGATCTAATAAAAATGTTTTGTAACAATTGTTAAAGACGAAGATGTATCAGACCTAATAAATGTGTTCTAAGAACGTTCTGAAACGTTTTGTGTTGGGTAATCTATTTTTTGTCTAATCACCAGTTTATCTAATGTTCCATGACCTGATGAACTCGAAAAATATTCAGGTCTGAGAAGGAGACTAGCATCACAGACCCAGGACGATTTGATTTGTAGTATTATGCAAAGTTATCCCAAAAACTTTAATACACGTTCATGAATCATATTTGCAACAGAGCTGTACATAAACTAATGTACACTGCATTGCAATAGACATAACAGGTAAAATAACACAGTTATCGCTTTATTTGTCATTGTATGTGTAAACGAAGTCGATAAAGGTGGTAACATAAAAGGGTAAAAAATGTAAAAAAAAAAAAAAAAAAAAAAAATGACACCGCCGTCGCCGGGAGTCGAACCAGGGACCATGAGGATGTGAGACCAGTGCTTTACCAATGGACCAGAATATAGTCCATAGAGATAACACGTAGATGGAAAATGGGATTCCTAAATCATATCTTCCAGTTCAAATTTCGATATGTTCCTGACATGTGATAAAAAAATAAATGGCACACTTACGATAGAGAATTTTCTCAGCTATAACATACTGGAAGCTGGGTGAAAATTGAGCAGAAATAACGGAGCTGTTGCTCAAAAAAGACGGGAATGTAGAATCAAAAATTAGAAAAAGGTCATGTCCCATAGACAATACACGCAAAATGTGAAAAAATGACATGCCTCTGTTTTTCGTAAGATTAGACCATGATGCGGTTCTCAAAATGAAAAATTCAGGCAATTGGTATATAAGAGCATTGTCTCAGCTACAACATACTGAAATCCCGGCGAAAATCGACCAACAATAAGCGAGATAGTCTTGATTAAAGAGAAAAAACATGACGTCATTATTGAAAAAATGAAATTTTGAGTTCACATGACAATATGGTAACGTTCCGACTGTTCGACCCCCAATTTTTTTTCATGAATTCAAATCTTCAATTCATAGGCTTTCAGAAAATGTAAAAAAAAAGGGGGGTCCCCATGCTTTTTAACGAGCTATGGCGGATTTTAAAGGGGCATGTTTTTGCATGTTTTTACGTTATTTGCTCCATAGACGCGCGCACGGATTTTAAACATTGACGCGTGCGTGCGGCGTTTTGGTAAGTTGAAATCGATTCTAAACTGATGGAAATGGTCAATAAATGTCTCAGAATTGCAATTCAAGTGAAAAAACGGCATTTTTACGTTATTTACGAGTTGCGCACGCGCAAAACGCGCGCGCGGGCGGTTACGCGCGGAAATTTTTGAAATGCTTGAAATGACCTGAAATGGATTTTGGTTTGATCCATGAGTGATTTTGAGCATTTTTAAATTTTGCGCGCGCACTGACGCGCGGACGTACGCGTACGCGCGCGTTTAAAAAGTTGGAATTGTTCAGATTGATATGAATATTCATCATGCCAAATATGAATGAAAAATGACATTCTGTTATGAAGATATGACCATGAGATGATTTTTACAAAATGGCGCCTGGATGACGTCACGATGACCCAATGACCTTGAAAATGACTAAAAATCCGAGATCTCGTTATGACTGATAATTCCTGAAAATTTGACGAAAAATGATTCAGCCAGTTCTGAGATCTCGACTGCACAAAAAAGTGGGTACCAATAAAAAGAATAATTAATTAATAATGAAGAATAAAGAAAATTCTGACGAAATTAAAAGGTGATCTGTCATAATATGACAGACCACCTAATTAATTAATGAAGAATAAAGAAAATTCTGACGAAATTAAAAGGTGATCTGTCATAATATGACAGACCACCTAATAAGTTGCACCTATTTGTAACTCTTAAAGACCTTCTTTTATTAGATTCTAATCATATGATACACAATTCACGCATTAGTGAACAAAGACAATATGAAGCAGTGCTACCAAAAAGTCGTTTGCACAACGATATCTGAATTTCAAAGAGATAATCACATTTCTTAAAAAGTTCACTTTCTGACCTTTGATATGACAACTCGGTCAGTAAATATGAGAAGGGATGACAGAGACAATTGAATCAATATGTTAATTGTATTTCTATGATTTGGATTTATCAAACGAACCCCTCAGCCCTGGCTGCCTGTTCAAACCATAAATAAACAAGACAAAAGACTAGCTTATGTTTTGGTGGAACATTAGACAGGAGGATACCAGCCTGACTTCTAGCAGATCGTGACAAAGGAGGAGA